>CM042016.1:36779003-37151503 GCA_023525715.1 Cichorium intybus | reverse complement strand
ATAGAAAAGATTTAAAATGCGGAAACAATTGAATCTTTTGGCCTTGGTGATGTCAAGTATTTTGAGAGGGTGTCGAAGCATAGTTTTTCAACGGCGGACACCAATGAATGCCAACTTGATATTCCTTGTTTTCCAAGAACCTTTTTTCTATACAATTCAATGTCAAGTTCGGCAAATATGCAAGCCAATAATTTAAAGAGATGAAGATTTGTTTCCATGTCATCTTGAGGAATTGGAAGAAGAATTTTGGAGTCTAAAGAACATTTCTATGCTGGTAAGAGTTGAAAAATGTAGCTTATCTGATGTGACTTTACAAAATTATCTGTACAGTGTGTGGAGAAGTGATACGAATGAGGTGTGTGAATTTACAATCATTGATTTTCCCTTAAAGAATCAACATGACTTTGTTGTTCTGGTGACTTTGGCGAACATAATGAATAATAAACTTGCTTCTACTATGTATTCACATACTTTTGATGTTGGCTTCAAGTACATTAAGAGTTTTTTTTACATACTACATCTCCTAACTGACATCAAATGATGTGACTTTGGTAAAGGAATTCAAAAGGGTCGTGACTAAAGCATATACCAAATTGGAAGGAATTGCAAAATATCTAGATGGTGAAATCGTCAAAAAGCCTTGGGGGATTGTATGTTTGTTGAAGAAAAGGGATTGTCCTATCAGGAAGATGTTATTTGACGTGGACTTCAAAGCCAAATTTCCAACTGATTTTTATCCAGAATCACATAACTAGTATCACTACTTGTAGAGCCAACATGGTTGCAAATATTAAGGAGATAATATATTATTTAACTTGGTGGTTGGCAGTTTGGAAGGCACTCATTGATGTTTGGGATCCGTGCAGATAACTTTGGATACTTGGAGCGACTTCGCACAAAGGGGGAGAATGTAGCGGGAGAATTTTGTTGTGCCAAAGTTTAATGCCATGATGATTACCAAATTTGTTGATGTCGAAGCTGCTCTAGTGGCGAAGTGGTGATCTTGTTTGAGTCACCGAAGTAGTAGAGCTTGTGAAGCTCCTTTGGTACATGTAGGCTATCATGCTCCTAACAATCTGTACGTTAGTGTGAGCAGCCAGTTGTACTAAAAAGTTAAAGTTTATGTGTCCTGTATTGATTGGTTAGGGCTACATCACCTCTTGTATGTAAATATATGGTGTTAGTCATTAGGGTTTGTTATGCTGTTTTTCTGATAGCTCTTAACATTTCATTAATTGAGCGTTGTTCTGTAACAGTTTCTCTTATCAATCAAAGTGTTTATCATTAATATTTACATCATTGTGTTCAATATTTGATACCGCATTTCTAGTTGGTTTTTTGTATCTTATCACATCCAGTGGAGGAGACTATATATTTTTCATTTTATTTTTAGAGAGACTATTATGGTGTTAACTAGTTGATTGGTCCTTTGACGAAGCTTTGTTTTTTTAGGTGATGGTTCCTCTTTTTAAAATCAAGGTAGAGATTTGTTAAAATTTCACCTCAAAACTACTAAAACCTAGTGATCTTTGTTGTATTATCTGAGTCTTGCATGCTATAGCCGAATCAACTTTGAGGTATTAGGGTATTATGAGGAGACTTGAACTAAGGCACACAAGCTCTAGAAAAAACAACTTGGTGGTATATATCAAGGGATAACACTTTTGCTGTTGCTAGATTCGTGTGATTTGAACTCAGCCTCACGAGCTCAAGTTGAAATAGCTAGCTTCGATCCCTCGACGGGTTAAAACATAATGTCAACTTATTTTAAGTTATGAGAGTGTAAGAGCTTTATTCGCAAACCCTAAAATAGGCCCTTTTGTTTTCTATCAAAATTACTCCACACGTAACCCCATATATTTATATTTCTCCTATTTCTTTGCATGGTAAGCATTATCTTCACAAGAGATATCTCGATGGTCTCCTCAGCTAGTGGTTTTTTGTGATTTAATTTTTCCATGCAAATTTTGGTGTTTTTGTCTCTAATATTTATTAACTTATCATACTTGTGTAAACTTTGCTGTTGACAAAGTGCTTATTATTGTTTATCAACAATTTAGATCTCTTTGTACGTTGAGGATAACACATAATGCAAGCATATTTTTAATAATCCTATGTACCTCTGTTATCTTGTGGTTCTTCCCTCTCCGTATAGATGTCACCTTAATCAACTTCGGCTTGTAAATCCTACATTATAACACTATAATATCCATGTCTGCATCTTTTACCCCCTTTACGTTTAATTATAGCAACATAGTTTCATTTTTTCTAATGAAAAAGCCACTTAAACCGCTTTTTTATCAACCCATACACATGGTTCGCTTCAAAATTAGCAAGTGTTACAATTTACTATAACTCATGAATTCTCGGACTTTTTAGCTGAAATGTGCTATGCGTATACCATGTTTTTAATATGTTATTTCGTGGAGATATTCTGGTTGACTAAAGGACGCCGATAGATGTGTGCCATTAGGTTATGTTCACATATCCATTTTATGATATAATTAAGCACATGCAGTCGTCTTAAAAAGGATTGAAATTTAGTCTCAGTGTAGGGTGATCCCAACTCCACCTCTAGCTTGAGGATATGTAATGCATTGGCTACCTTCCAGTGAAAGGTAGTAGCAATAAAGAGATAACATATTTATCCCAAGTATTTACGTAATTTTTGTAACAATATAATCTGCGTTAAAAGGTACACATTATCACTTTCGCCATCTAATTCATTTCAACTAATATTTATAGGAACTCATTATTTCAAACTTAGAAAGTATCAACCATAACAACTAGTCATTTTCAAACATCTAAATATATTCATCTCACTAGATTTATGGATGTTACATACATTACAAGAAGAAAAGAATATATTCTTTGCATTTAAGTAGCTGCTTCATGAACACGTATAGGTGTTGCATCAATAATCAAATGATAAATCTTTAACGCATCATTTCTTATTAGAAACAAAAACAAGGATGCTTAAATGCGTGTTTTAAAAAAGATTATTATGAAATTCAAGAATCTGAAACAGAATTAGATATCCAAAAACTACTTTAGATTACAATGGGATGCATCTATGATTCTGTTGGCGACCAATTGAGTTATATAATAAAATCAAAGAAGAACAAACACAAAAAGAACATGATGGGGTGTTTCTACGTACTCTAGTCAACAAACCACTTTGAGAAAAATATGTAGTAAAGATTTTGTATGTAAACAAAAAGTTAAGGAAAAGTACCTCTAAATCTGGGAGCGGTTTTCATACTTAATCGCTTTTATCACCTACTCGGCTTTTGGGGCAAAAATCTGATGACATTTTAACAGACCTTTCATAGTTAATCACTTTTATTTCCTACTCGGCTTTTTGGGCAAAAATGTGATCACATTTTCACATTTTAACCGACAGTTGTGTTTTTAACTTTCTGTATTTTTAAAAGTTAAAGTCATCGTTAGTTAACTTGAACATACATATATGTGCAAAAGGACGTTTCTATTTACCCTATATTAACAGTAAGATTCAATGTTCCTTGAGTTAAGGGGGCCATGGCATACGATGGTTGCGTTTCAGGAATTCCTTTTGCAACGCACACGTTTTTAATTTAAAATGTGATTATGTTCTGTTCTCTATATATTGTGAGATATTACTATTTTTGGCAGAATGATAAATTTATAACGTGTTGTTTTACACCATAAATTTAAAAAATGGTGATGAAACGACTAACTTGTGGACGCCAAAATTTTAAGTTTCCTTTTATTTTTTTCGGACGTATAGTATATTGATCTTACGCCATTAAACTGTTAAGTAATACAGTTTTTTTTTTTTTTTTTCCAAATATTAGAATATAATAATATAGTTGAGCTTATGATGATTTGAAAATTAGATGTGTTTTTAAAAATATCATGGTTGTTTAACTTGCTTAAATTGAAAATGATATCACTAAAGAGCCTCTCAAAATATGTTTCATTTTATGACGCCAATTTAAAAAAAAAAAATTACCTCCCTTTCTAAACGGAAATCTTAAAGCATTACTGATCTCCACAACAAAGTTTTTTCAAAATATAAGCAATCGTTGTTGTGAGAAATATATAACAATGTAAAATTGATCATATTATAAAAATTTTGTCATAAGGAAAATGTGATTGCATTTCTAAGTTTCGTCTTGTTAAATCATTCCATTCTAAAATATGTAACAAAGATAGTCACATGTAACAGTCGGCGCCCTGTCAATCATTCACGCTCTAAAACTTATTTTCTATTATCTAAAAAAAATAGATGTTGAAAGCCGTCGTAAAATAAAGAGTTTAGACAGTTTTAGGAAAACAACTATTATGTTTATTTTTGAAACGACAAATTACAAATTTTATTATATTAAGAGGTAATAAAATATGAAGTACTATTTTTTTAATTGGTCCAAACGACCTGTAGGTTATACATGTTATCTTATTTTCCTTTTTTATAATTCTGATCTAAATTTCATTTTCTTATGACGAAGAGTTCTATATAATTTTTGACATTTGTTCTAAAGTTTTCATGATTTCGGATTTACCTGTTTATTTTTTATAAAATTATATTTATATAATTTTACTTTTTTACAATTATTTTAGTATTTATTATAATTTTATTCTCAATGTCTTCTTACAAATTGGTATTTTTATATTAAATTTATAGTGTCCTCCTACATTTTTTTCGGTTTTTTACAATGTTCTATTAGAAATTCGTAGGATGATATTGTCACTAGCTAGCTAGCTACTACAAAACTACAAATGGGATAGGGTAAATACATTACTCTTATTCAAAGAAATTGTTAGTAATATGTGCCTTTCATGAAATAAATGAGCGTTAAAGAAAATTTTCATGTTTCTAATTTTTGTTACGACACATATAATTTGACAAATTTGTCCCAATGTTTTTTTACAACTTTGGTTTTACATCTTTTTTATAACATAATATTTTTACAAGTTCACATTTTTGTAAATTTTTACAACACTACTACAAAAATGCTATAAAATCTTTTTAAAATGGCTAAGACCCACTTTTGCAAGTGGGTTATATGAAAGCGGGTCCTATATAAAAGTCCAAAAGAGTCCGGTTTTGCGATCGGATCCTATTAGCAAAATAGAGTCCGACTTTATTTATGCAACCGAGTCTAACGAGTTCTATAATAGAACCACTTTCCCTTTATGAATTTTGGTATGATGAGGTCAATTCAACCTTTACAATTACCGCCAATAGCATAATCCATGTAGCACTTAACCATTAATCCTTAAAATTATTATTGCATTAGCATTTACCAAACTTGTATAAGTGTTATGAGTATATTAATATTTAAGTAATACAATTTTGTCACTTAAATTCTATAATACTAACATTCTAACCTATTATAATATTAGAAATGCACTAAGCTTTATTATAGAGTTTGAACAATTCACTGCCAAACAGTTTACGGCTACTGCCAGATCCATTTAACTTGATTGAGGTCCACCATCACAAAATTTTACAAAACCTTTGCATATTAGATTACCTTGTATGTATATGAAAATTATGTTAGATAAAAGCAACAACACTGGATATTAAAACCAGTAAAAGCCAGTAAGGACCAACCTAACATAAACAATAAGAAAGTGAATTCCTAACATATCAAAATATAAAAAGTAATAGCTTTAACATATAAACATCATAACGATTCAAGACAGGTAGTATAGTACTTAACTACTCGAGTGGAGTAATGATAAACCATATGGAACCATTAGAGCAACATAATATATTCCACTTTAGTTATTTATCAGCTAAAGTACAACATAACATTGACAAGTGAAGTGTGTTTCATATGCATAATTAATCAATTGACCAAAATATAATAGAGCAACTTGAAGGTATATGTTGTATTTCATGTACATTACACAATATCCAAACAGTCACCTAGAACAGCCCAACTATGTTGTAACCACAACTGAATTCCTTCATTATCTTTACATAGAGGGGCAACCATTTACTAGTAAGTGGAAGCAGCCTAAAAAACCAAGTAGATAAACTTATAAGACAGGGAAAAGAGATGGAACAAGACAATCATCTTCCACGTTGTCAAAAATAACTTGAGTCTCTTTAACATAAGACAATTTTGATAAGTAGATTTTAAAAACATGATACTTTCTAGTTAACATCATATGAACGAATTATAGTTTTACATATTATGTTAGAGGCATAACCTAGTAATCCCATGTTCCAATCCATATTTCACTAGATGCAACATTATCATATGTAACATTGATGAATGACACAATAAGAAAAACCAGCCTAAAGGAAATAAATCAACCTTTAATAGAGAATCCTTCAAACTTAGACAAATTGCTCAACTCTTAGATGAAATTTGACACTCCTGTAATTGAGCATGGATCTCCAATTCCCATCATACAAAATAGACCATATTATTAACTTTGTTCTATCATAAAAAACTAGGATGTTGAGAGCACTAGAGATCATTAAATGTTCTTAAAGTTAAGTCAACTTTTTTCCTTTACTAATGAGAAACAAACAGTTGTAATAAATGCATTTGTAGAAAATGTGTATCACAAAATCCTAGTTTAAATAGAGTGTCTTTATTAGGATACTTTGGATTGACAAAAATTTCTGGTTTAACCATAGACATCTTCAAGAAAGTGTCCATTAAGGAAAGTCGTTTTTTACATATATTTTCCATATCTCATAGTCATAATATGCATCTACGGCAAAGAGTATTCTAATAGATCTAATCATTGCTACTAAAGAAAAGGTATCGTCATAGTCAATAACATGAGGTTGATTATGTTGGAATGAGTGTCCAAGGTTATCAACTAGTGGTAATATTTCTAATAATAGCATGGTCCTTTTGGGTTACCCTCATGACCCATAAAAACAAACAGAGTCAGAAATAAAGAAATGATGATTAGTTTATTAATTTATTGAGAAATAAATTAATTAGAAACTAGATCAATAATTAATTGATAAATTAATTTAGAATCAATTAAAGGGACTAGATTGTAATTGATTGAATGTTTAATCAATGGAAACAAGTTCAGGGGGTGCGGCCGCTAAAAGGCTCCTAAAGTATAAATAGAGGCCTTGGGGTTCAAACCTAAGGCATCCCAAAACCCTCTTCTGCTCCACCTCCTCCCCTCCCTATCTCATTTCTGCGATTTCTCATCCCTCTCTAGGGTTTGAGTTGTCTGCCTCCCTTCCCAAGTGAAATTTTGATATGTCTAGTTTTCTGGATATCATTGGGTGTGAATCATTTGAGGGATTCTACTTTGGATCCTGATCATCCCTTGCAATCGTGGCCCTGACCAGAAGCCAAAGAAGGAGATTAGTTGAGGTATATTCTATTTAAGTTTTAAGTAGAAATAATTGTTATGAACTGCATGATTCTACACAATGTTCATGGATAATTTACGATTTGATCTTGATTGTCTTCCGCTGCATGTGTTATATGTTTATATGATCGAATCCCAACAGATTGAAACCTTTTGTGACAATGCTCCGTTTATATATGTGTAGATTTCCATCCATGTCAATTTTCTTCTTGAAAATCCACTTACTCCCTACAATCTTACTATTGGGAGTAAGACCAACCAAGTCCCATTCTTGATTATACACATGGATTGCATCTCAGTTTTCATGGCTCCAATGAAACACCCTCACTTAAGGCTTTTCATAAAAACATCATTTTAACCCATGGTTTATTAACATTATTCAAAAATCATTCTTAAGTGAAAACTTTAATTTCAGCATCTTCAAAATAAGTCAATTTTAGTTCAAAACCGTTTTAAAACACATGAGATTTATTGAGAAATAAGTCGGGGTTTAAGTTGCGGAAAAACCATTAGGTCCCACTTTAAATAAAATGCATTGGTTTATAAAATAGCGAGGTTGTTGCAATCTAATTACCATCACACAGTTTAAATGGAACCACACAATCTGTGGCCTTCTAAACATCCAGCTCTTCTAAAGTCATCTAAACTCCTCAACCTGAGTACACATCAAAATAAGTTAGGCAATTGAAATGCCTAGTGAGCTTACCCGAGGTTGACCCATTTCGAGTGGGCAGTGAACTACCACACTCGGGACAAACCCCCCAAAAATAATTTTGACACACACTTCAAAAGTTGTTTAACTCATCATATCAAAAGTTGCATAAAGCATTAGTACGTCATAAAGGTTTACTCAAAAGTGGATAGTTATGGAATGTAATACAATGCATGATGCAACTATCCCAACCCATGTCCATCTCATAAAAGTCCAACCATCTCATAAAAGTCCAACTCACCATAATGGCACCTACCTAAGTTTACAAATGACACACACAAAGCATATCACTCGATCCCCGTATAGGTTAAACTAGAACTAGTGGCCATCACACTTGCCCCATGAGGGTTAACAACTCCCTCATGCGGTTCCCTATTGTCAGGAACAACGTCTCCTCACCCTCTTCATTTTAGAAAAGGGCAAAAATCAAAACGTCTTCATAACGTCTTCTACATCCTTTTTAATTGAGGAAAGGACAAAACTCAATACGTCTTCATAACGTCTCCTCCTCCTTTTTAATTGAGAAAATGAAAAAACTCGGTCTCAGGGCGTCACACGGTCAAACCCATCCTATATATAAGGCAATGCACAAATAGGATGCTCAAAACATCTTTCAAAACAGCATCATAATCTTTATTTGAAAACATCTTTAAAAGGACTCATTTCATGCAATGCACATATAGTACTAATACATCAAGTAGCACATAAAAGCATGCATGAAAATAATAGATAACACACACAAAAGATAGTAATTGGGATGTGTACTCCCGGTAAACTCACCCAAGGTCAGCTGACGACTCAACACTAACTCCACACAAGGTTGATGCATTTGAAGGCGCTTCTAGACAACAACTCTTCCATCAAAATCCTCCTAGTTGAGTGCTAACTCAAGTCCTTAGTCTCACATCCAAGTCATTACAATATACCTCCTTCCTACAAGACAAGAACGGAAGGTGTTATACTCGTTTCATCTAAAAGTTGCACTATGATTACTTCTTTTGAACTAAGAAGGAACCATCATCCATCATCCCAAAATAAAGTCCTTGAATATCTAATATAAGGAAAATCTTAGTTAAAACATCCCTTAAGTTTGGCATTAAAACAAGGACCCAAGGCCCAATCCATAGAGCTAAAAACTCCAAAATGGTGAAACTATGAAAAACCCCCTAACACGGGTCATGCTCCCTGACACGGGCTGGGTTCAGACTCAGCATATTGCACATACCCTTTTACACGGGTCGTGTTCTGCAACACGGGTCGTGTACGGCCTGCTGTAGCTTCATTTTTGGTTCTTTTCACTCCCTTTTGACCCAATTCAGGTTCCAATTCAACCCAAGACTAATTATACATAAAATACACATCTAAGAACTCATTTCCAAGTATTCAACTCCCAATCCAAGTGTTCATGACTTGACTCAAAGGAAATCATAATTCAAGTTCTTATCTCTTAACAAGTGGTTAATGAACTATATTCCAAGTCAATCATTACACTTAACACCATCAAGTACCCAAATAAGTTCTTAACCAAGGTCATCCCTTAAAGGAATCATTCCCACACAATTACAAAGAAGATAGCCTCATGGAATCCCCAATTCTAATCATTGGTTCAAAAGGTTAAACTCATGGAATACCCAATTCCAATCCATCAATTGATAATTACAAGTGCAGATTCCTTCTTCCATTCCATGGAATCATTAGGAATGATTCTTACTCCATTATTACTTCCCAATTTGTGCCATGATTCATTCATCCATTAAACCAAAAGATCCATTCAACATTTACATGAATAAACCCCATTTCACCACCCAATTCCCATGGTCTAGTGATTCAAGGTTTAAGATTTCACATCAAGGGTTGGAATCCTTAGGGAATCATTCGAAATGAATCCCCTCATCCAAAACCACCATAATCATCCATTAATTTCTACATTCCTTAATAATTCATCAAATCCCCAAATTCTAGGGTTCATAGCACCCAAATCTATCAAGTAATCAAATCTAGGGCATTCATGGATTAAATGTAGACTCCAACAGCTTAGAAACATCAAATAAACATTGGGGAATCACAGAAAGAACCTCATCCCATAATAAATCTCAGATTCGGTCCAAGCCCCAAAACCAAACTCGAAATCTAGAGTTAGAAAGGCGAGTTTATACCTTAGATTGTTTGGAATCTTCTAGCATATGATCAATCTTCAAGAACAAGAAAAAATTCTCCTTGGAAACCATGAAAATCGTCCTTCTCCTCTCATCCTCTCTCTAATCTTGTGATTTTGCTTAAATGGGGGAAAACCCCCATCAAAACCTCACATACTTTAAGATTGAGCAAGAAGGGTCCCTAAAGTTTGGTCTTATATCACCCAACACCCATAAAGTTAATTCTTCTAACTAGAAGTCTCTAAGTTCACACTTATGCCCCAAATATAATTATTTATTTCACTTGAGTCATTCTCTAGGTCAACACTAACCCTTAGTTTCCTAATTTGACACAAACGGCCCCTTTGACGAATTTCTTTACAATTTAGGTCCTTAATATTAATTCAAGGAATTATTTGACCTAATTTAAACTCCACATTAATTCCTTTATAATATCTTCTAATTTTCTAAATCCATGACTAGTCAAATCTACTTAGGGTAAGTTTGGCCATATTGATACTTTTAGTCCTTATGACAAAATTTCTCACATTTGGTTACAAATTGATTTTAAAACTATATTTGGCTCAATTATCCACATTATAAAAATATAATAAAATATTAAATTTATTTATTCATTTGTTTCTTTATTTACAAATTAAGTTTTATTTGTCGGTTTAAGCCCAAAACTCCTAGGCCCAAAATACGGATGTTACATCCAAGCTCATTTATCATATTCAAAATTCGATATAACACTTTAGTAGTTGATGGGTTTATCAGATTCCATCGTAAAACATGCATAATTAGACATGAGAAATCCATATTTCTCAGGCTCATGACGAACTCTACTAGATCTGTGAAAACTTAGTGTTTTATTAAGTTCCTGATCAATTATTTGTTCATGTTCAACAACCTCTTGTTGAGAACTAGTGCCAACTTGTAATGCATTAGGTTACGGTTCTTCTTCAAGTTCCACATTCCTCCCACTAGCCTCATCCAATAGAAACGTTCTTTTTTATTAACTTAGCTTCAAGAAATTAAGATCTTGTTCTCAGTGGGATTGTATAAGTAATATCCTAAAAAATCTTTAGGATATCCTACAAACACTACTAGAAAAATGGTCTTTAATGACACGCGAACTATGACAAAAAAAAATGTCTGTCATAAAAATATGTCATCTATTGTAATTTACGACAAACATAATTGTGTGTCATAAAACGTTGTCATCTTTATAAAAAATTACGACACACAAAAGAGTATGTCGTAAATTAATGTCTAATATGAAAAAATAGCGGGCAAGTCCCCTCTATTGTTTTCCAAAAAAATTGAAGTTCAAGTTCCCTCTTATTCTTCCAAAAAATTGAAAATCCCTCGTTCCAATAATTCCAATTTCCAAACCCACATTAGGAAAAAGGTTGTGTATGTTTTTGCCCTAGAACCATTCAACAATTCTATCATTTCTGTCTCTCCCGCTTCCAAATTCTATCCTACCGGAAATCCAAATTGCAGTCGGCAGCCCTCTTCTCATGTCTATCATCGTTGAATAGAAAGACGAAGTCATTTGTCGGTCCCGCCTTCAACGTCCAGGTATTCTGGCATTTCTGTCTCTCTCGCCTCCAAGCCCCATCCAATCGGAAATTGGAAATGCAGCCGGCAACCCTCATCTCACATCTATCATTGTCGAACAGAAATACCATGTCATTTGTCGGTCCCGCTTCCAACCTACGTTGATTCTTTCAATTCTGTCTCTTAAGCCTCCAAGCTCCATCCAGCCAGAGATTGGAATCACGATAGGCTGATTCCCCAGTCTAGTCACCGAGAAACTGCCACCGGAATCACTCCTCCGACCCTTCTATGAGATGCTTCCAATTTTAAGGTGAGGTTTAACTTTGTATTTGTTTTTTTCTAATCTATCCTGCTTCCAACCTACACTATTCTGTTGTATTTGTTCTTTTCTAATCGAATTTAATCATATGTTATTATGTCATATATGGACTATTTAGGTGGACTATGTTGCAAACTCTAAAGTTGTTGAGAAGATCTTATGAAGAACAATAAGTGAATTCAGGTATCAGGTCTTTCATACTTCACATTTTCTTTAAGTCTATATAAATTATACATGTCTATAGAAACAATTTTGTGAAGCTTGTCAAGAAAGTTGAAATTGTAATTTGGGATTTTAGTCACCAGAGCCTGGTTTATATTCATGCTGAGTTGTGACTAATTGATCTTATTTTTGAATTCCATTTTAAGTCTCCCACATGGGCTAAAAGTCATTTTAGTCACAGAGGCTGGTTTAACTTCATGCTCGGTTGTGAATCACTTTTTTCAAACAATCTTTGTCAGTAGAGATATAGAGTCTCATGGTTCGGTAGTCTTTGATAGTGGTGACTCACTGACTCTCATATATGCATTCAAAGTAACAATGAATACTTAACTACTTAAGGGTTGTGTCCAGGTAAAATTATATATCTCCATCGTTTAGCTAATGTGAGTAAGCTTCACTATTTCTTATTCTATAATTTACATGTTCTACTTTTGCTTAAGGCTGATATTGTAACTGCACTAGTAACCATTTATCACATTATTTTAGCTTTTTAGTGTTATTTTAGGGAGCTGGAAGAGGAATCTCTTGGATATAATTTTGGTGTAGTGGTTGGATGGTACGACGACTGCTAGTGCATGAGATATAAACCCTCAAGTACCAATTGACGGAGATATGGCAGAATACTGTGTGACAGGTACTTCATATATCTTATCCAAAACACCAAATTTTCCAAAATAGTAAGGCAACAATCAACAATCATGGTATTCCCAGTCATTGCACTCATGAAAATTGTATTTGCTCCCTTTAGACATGTGATTCATAAGCTCTTTTGTGTAACTAAGCAACCAATAGCAACACACTTTTGTTGATTTGCTTATCATAACATTCTACTTTCATTTCTTCCTATTATAACAATCTGGTGGATTTACTTTTTATTGGACTTTCTTTTTAAATTTATTTATATTGTAGGTTGTACGTCTTTGGGAGTTGAGAAGTGGTTCAAAGACAATGAAGCTTCAAGGGCTTACAAAGTATTTTAGGGCTTTACTTCTATAGTCAACAAAGAGGTTTTGTTTATCAGGATCTTATGATTTTGTGATTTGGTAACTTTTTTAATAAATAGTTTTTTGGATTAACACCTTAGTACGTTACTATATTTGTTTATTATTTTTTATAGATTACGAGATCTCAGAAACAACGATATATGCACTCATATGAAGGTTACACGAATTTTGTTTAGACACTTGGTAGCACATCAATATGGATGGTGTTCGTGAAGAGTTGCATATTTAGTCACAAATTTTATTTTTCGATTCTCTAGCTATTTTGTATTTCACAAACAGTATTTTGATAGATTTAAAATGTTTATTATTTTGTATTTGACATACGACATCGTGATAATGTGATAATGGATGATATTTTATTTCATATTATGAGACATTAAATTTAATGTGTAATTTAATTAATACTAGTAAATCTAATATATATGTATATTAGTATAAAAAAATTTTACGACTTACATTGCGAGTCGTAAATATGTGTCGTAAACGTATGTCGTAAATTTACGACACACAAATGTATGTCATCTTTCATTTATGACAGGGCTTTCAATGACATACATTTGTGTGTCATCTGTACCCTTTAATGACACGCAATGCGTGTCATTAAAGGCTTTTTTTCTAGTAGTGAAAGATAAACATAGTAGACCTTGGGTCGAGTTTGCTTGAAGCTTATTGTCTCACATAAGCTTCACAACCATACACCTTGAGTTGATTTTCAACTTCACTTTGAAACAAGTTGAACATTTCAAATGCTTCATACTTATGATTCATAAATTAAACATAATGATAATGACTAAAAGTCACTAGTGAAGGTGATAAAGTATCTTTCACTATAACTAGACATGGTTTTGAAAGGTCCATATACATCACTATGTATGATTCTTGTCAAATCCTTTGCTCTCTCACTAAAACTAGATATAATAGCCTTATTCATCTTCCTACATAAATAAGACTCACATATGTTAAATGAATCAGCTAATTTTCCTTCAAAAGTCCACTATTTTGAAGTTTTGGATATGTGTTTCTTATTTTTATGGACAATTTGACAATGCCATAGATAACTTTGATTCAAATAATATTAGAGTTTTTTTTGTGTTTTCATGATATATATATAACTATTGCTTAAAGAAATATTGAGATTTACTTCAGAAACTTTACTAAAAGGTCTAACCTCAAAATAAATACACTTTCATGTTTCTAAAACATTAATTAGTTAAAGTCTAGGATCCAAGTTGCAAAACAAATAAATGATTAGGTATCATTCTATTTAATTCAACAAGGTATGTAACGTTTACCAGTCACATCCAAATGTAATTCCTAGAGATATGAGTTTTGGATTAGGTGTCTAAGCCATGACTTATAAATTGTATTTATCTTATTAATTGAAGCAAAGTCCATTTGGGTTGCCCTCATAGCTGGAGGTTTGGCAGAAATTCAGTAGAGAGAAAGATTGATTTATTAAATGTTTAATAAATCAATAGAAATAAAATAAATAGTTTATTAATATGTTAAAGTGATAATATATTAATTGGAAACTATATTAATTAATTAGAAATTAATCTAGAATTAATTGGATTTAATTTAGTGATTAATTTAATTAATTAAAGGTGCAGAGACTGGTTTTGTAATTATTCAATAGTTGAATAAATGGCTGACCAGTGGGAGCCTTAAAGGTGGCAAGATTATGGAGGGAGCCTCCATAATTTCGAAACCCTAATTAGGGTTTTAGAGGCTTGGTCCAAATGGGTAACATGATTGTCCATTAGACGGCTCCTCTAGGGTTTTGACTGTACCACCTGGAGGCTATAAATAAGGGAACCCTAATATGCGCCAACTTCACTCTGCCTCTCTGGAATTTCGTTTTCCTCCTCTTGCTCTTGGGTGTGATCTCATTTGAGGCAGGACACTTGTGCTGTTGGCTTCAAGATTAAAATCAAAGGTTGGTTTTTCTTATTTATTTCTTTAGAAATTTATTGTTGGCCTTTAGTTTTTTTTTGTTACATGTTCATAGATAGAAAAACATAGACCCTTTTCTAGGTTGCATGTGAACTTAGGATCATTAGTTCATAGATTACAAAAAACCTTTCAGTGGTATCAGAGCTTTTGGCTGTTTTTCTGATTGAATTGCTGTAACTGCTTATTTGATCAAGGGTTTTTTCGAAAATTAAACCCTTGGGGAGGCCAAAATCGTTTTTGGTGGCTAGGGTTTTGAAAACCCTAGCCTCCACCCCTTATCTGCGAAATTTGGTAGCTAGGGTTTTGCAGGTTTCTTATTTTTGGTAATTATGATTAATTAATAAATGGAAACCTTAAACCCATTTGCATGCTATTTTCGAAATTAAGGGTTTAAGATAGGATTAACTTAATATGATTAATTTGTGATGCCTATCTAGATTTAATTAATTTAATTAATTGTTTAATTAAAAGATAAATTAAATCACTTAAAGGTTTAAATTTAATTTTAAAATTAAAGAGCTAATTTTTAGAAAATTAAAAGATTAAACCAGAAAAATTTTAAATGGTTTAAAATACATCCTATATGTATTAAAATTAAAAGTAAATTATATATATAAGATAAATTGGTTAGTCATACCGTTAGTAGGCCTCATTCACAAAACTGACCTATAAAGAGGGTATAAGGAGACTTCCTATAAAATGACAGTCTAATGAGTGTCCACTCTCACCCACCGCTCTCCTGGTCAGTGGAGTGTCGTTAGCCGAACGAGTTTGATAGGATCGCTTAAGCTCATTAAAAGTATAACGATATTAATCAAAGTACTAGAACATTTTATAAAATCCAAAATCTAGTTACTTTAGGAAAAATGTGAAAAGATGCTAACCCATGAAATTGCACATTACATTTTATGAGACATTAGTGGAGCGTGTGTGGTTAACCGGCACACTAATAGGGGCTCATAAAGAGTGGTAATGGGTTTCTCATGATTTATCATTGTTGATGGAGCGTGTGTGGTTAACTGGCACATCAATTAGAGATGATAAATGATATTGAGGTTACCAAGCTAATTTGCATGGTTATTCACATCTAGTTTGTGATCCTCGACATCCCAATCACAAACAGTAGAGCATATCCGAGATTAAACATGCCATTGAACAGTTCAATGAATTTCACAGATCTAGGAATTTCATAAGATTGAAATTGATAATTGTATATCTACCTTAATGACCATTATGTTGTGATTACGGCATCCCTCTTCACACCATAGTTGGGGTATTTTGGATCCTAGCCTTGTTAAATAATAAATTGGGTAATTATTTAAAATGATTAAAATTAAACTAACAAATTCAAATTTTATAAATGTCTAAAGATAGTGTTAATTCTCTACCTTATCCTCCCTCACCCATTTCTGAGAGCTTCAGAAAGCACCTGTTAAATATGATAAGGCTGACTGGCCTGAACTATGTGGTATGGCCCTTCAAATAGAGAATGGTTCTTAGTTTTGATGGCATACCATATCTGATTGAGTGTCCACTCCCTAAAGCATGGCATTACACAGCAGCTTGTGATGAGCATGGCTCATTGACTGGGGATTTCAAGGAAGTTCGTTGCCTCATGCTATTGATCATTGACCCCGAGTTCCGCAGGGATTTAGAATTCCTGGGGTTAGATAAGTTAGCACAGCTTGTTGAGGAAAGGTTCCAAAAACCGGTTGAATAGGGACGAGCTAAGATATTCAAAGAGCTTGAAGTGTGCAAGCTTGAAGGAAGTAGCACCTGTTTGCATGTTCCCAAGTTTGAGGGACACATAGGCAAACTGTATAAAATTGGTTACCCTTTTTGATCGGGAGTTAAGCATTGGTCGACTCGCTGATCTGTTTATCCAGATGTACAGGGAGGGAAATCAGGGTAAGACTATCATGGGAATGCATTCAATGTTGACTCTGTATGAGTCGTTCATGGAGAAGCATAGTTCCATTGATTCAGCTGCTTCGAGATTGAGTCCAGTAATAAGGCACATCAAGAAACGATCCAGATCGTCTGGACCGGTTCATCGATATCTCAAACTGGGAATCCACAAGATGGGATACAGTCACAGAAAGATTGGAAAAATGCTCCGAAGCCAAACGGTTTGGCAACTCAGGAATATCTTAAAACTCGGAACTCCAGATCTTTAATTCCTTGATATAGGATGTGTTTCTCACATATGCTCTGTATGCATGGACTCTTTAAGATGCAGGATGTTGTTGCATAGGAGCATATTCAGATTGGATCTGAAGCTCATGCATTTTTGGAGTTTAGTAAGATATCATGATCTTGTTATTGGCCTATTAGATGCGTGCAACATTGTCTGTCATATAGTACATCGTTCAAGGATTATTTTGGTTTTATAAAATGTTGACTTCTTTTTAATACATTTAAATTATCCTTGAAATGTTGTATGAGTATGTTAATTGCATGAATGGCAATAACTTGAATGTGGATACATCCAAAGTGTTTTGATTCATGAATTGTGTTCTATATGATTGTTAACGTAAATTTTCTAAGGATCAATTCAACCAAAGGTCCAGTTGGACAAGACTTTAGAATCATTTGACTTAGAGTCACATGATGAATTGAGTTCTCAATAAAATCATTTGTGGCAAGAAATGAATCACCCAAAGATCTAGTAGATAGGATTTTGGAATCAGTTTACTTAGAGTCAAGTGATGATTTCATATCTTGAACAAAGATTAACGAAGTCATAAATTTACATAGAGATGTAAAAGACATTAAGATTATGAGCAACGGACACATCAGTTACTGTGTATTGCTCGAATCTTCAAAGAGAACACAATTAGTTATACTTCACGATATTTGTCAATTAGCATGACGAATATGGCTTCACTTATCAGAATAAGCGATTGAATTGAAACCTTGAACAGTTCAAGAACTTCAAAGGAAGTATAAGATCAACAAGAATTTGAGTCACAACATAAACTGGGAAAATGTTTCACAGTATATCCCTTCCAAGAACATTAATGGTTATAATGTGTCTTAGGGAAGATGATGGAGCATTAGTAGAAATGGTTTGATTCTTGATGTATGAGATACATCTTCAATTAATTTCTGATAAATTGAATATTCAACCAGTTAGATCATAGAAACCATATTCCGACCACATCTTAGACTAAGTATGTTATGCAGACACTGTCTAAAATGTAAAGCTGGGATCGTCCCACTTGTACATAGAAAGTCCAGGGTCATGTAGCATTCGTCCGAACCTCATGACTAGCCTGAACCTGATCAGCAATGTCGTTTTATTGGCTATCCCGCTGTACTTATGAAAGAAGAGCTCTTTTAGAAAGGACTCATGTTCTAAGGAAACAGTGGGAGTTAGGACAGTCCTGAATGAGTTCAGGATTAGCAAAGAACCTTTAGTCATCACTAGGCTTTGAGCAGGAATCAGATTGCTGTTAAACCTAACACACTCTTCTCTTAACCAGTAGTATTAGTCACCGTCATAAGGTGTTATGATCTGGGTGACATACCGATTGGTGGTAAAACACTAAAGTTGGTACGGATTAGCAATCTGACTACTTGGAAGCATTGGTGAGCCCGGTTGCTGCCAAATAAGAGAACCTTAGGGCGAGACACAGTCTATGTGGAAATTTGATTGATTCTACACCTGGTCTAAAAACAAGTGGGAGTAATTGAATCATCAAAAGAAAGCAACATGGATATTAATGTACCTTCAGAATATCTGGTTGAGTGAGACGATACTCAGAGTCAAGTAATTGATTCCGGGAGAAGCACTCTCAATAGAAGATGAAATTCGAGAGGATACTGCGTGGCATATTGTGAGTCGTTAGTGGAGCGTGTGTGGATTACCGGCACACTAATAGGGACTCACAAAGAGCATGCCAATACAGAAGGTACGTGGCCCCGGGATTCATCCCACGGGCACCTCGCAAGAAAAGATATTCGAATTCTCAAAATATGCCAAATGCTTGGATTTTGTGAATAGCCTGAAAGATTGTCATAATCATGTCAGAAAAGGTTTGGACTTCGGATTCTCAAAATGTGCCAAAGGTTTGGATTTTGTGAAGAGTCCGAAAGAGTCAAAGCCAGTGGGAGTATCGTTGTTATCTGCCTATGACTGTTTGTTGGTTACATATTGTTTCTAGGAAACATCTCTTATCATTACAAATTGTAATGATTTGACATTAAGAGATGATTAATCATGAAAGACTTAATGGAGATACAGCGTACTCAAGTGGTTGTGAACATCTATGATATAGATCAAAACTCTGGCAGTATGATCTTGATAAGATTCAAGATGCATAGCCACAGGAAAGGAGTTTCCTATCATTGCAAAGTGTGATGACTTGGCATGAGAGATATAAAGAAGGTGCAACATACTCACGTAGTTCACTCTCATCCATCAGATAGATGTAATCGTCAGTATAGACCTAGCCATTGTAAGCATGATCTTGATAAGATTCAAGATGCATGAGAAAGAGTCTCCGAAAGGAAATAGTTTTCAAAAGTCATGACACAGGGATTATAAGTAATCTTAAGATTCTGAAAGGGTGTGGAATAAAATTAGATCAGATTCCACGAGCTTCTTGGATCGATCAGAAGTGTCATGAACATGTCCTGATGACTTAATGCTTAGAGCATAGTAAGTTGGATTTAGGATATAATTTGGCTGAGAGTACTGGATCAATTATTGGAACACACGTGAGAAATCATTGGGAAATGATTGGGGTGAATGTTAGTAATAATCTGAAAGGAGTTTTAAATCGGTAATTATTAACATCATGATGTGGTGCTAAAGGACTTCGTGGTTAAAGAGTTTCGTTGGTATTCCGATGGAGCGCATGTGGGTCACCGGCACATCATAACACCTCGAAATAATCTTAGGGTGCAGTCATGTAGACTAAAGACCCCGAGAACCATGTGAATTCACAGTACACATCACCATAATGGAGTTAGGAGAGAGAAAGAGGAATAACTAATTGAGATATCATCGGAAGAGTATCCGATTGGATCATCTGCAATTGAGTGTATGAGTGTGAGACACTCAGGATACATAGAAAGAATGAAAAGTTCATGTACACATAGATATGAAATTTGAATTGAAAGTTTAAAAGAAAATAAGAAACCGATAATAGTTTTATAATAGATCCGACTTGGTGATTACCTCATGGAGACTTGGTAATAAGCAAGAGTAGCTGCAGATTTGTTAATTAATCTGAAGATAAATGGACAATTACAGTCATAGGCTTATCCAAGTGGGAGACTGTTGGATTAGGTGTCTAAGCCATGACTTATAAATTGTATTTCTCTTATTAATTGAAGCAAAGTCCATTTGGGTTGCCCTCATAGCTGGAGGTTTGGCAGCAATTCAGTAGAGAGAAAGATTGATTTATTAAATGTCTAATAAATAAATAGAAATAAAATAAATAGTTTATTAATATATTAAAGTGATAATATATTAATTGGAAACTATATTAATTAAATAGAAATTAATCTAGAATTAATTGGATTTAATTTAGTGATTAATTTAATTAATTAAAGGTGCAAGGGCTGGTTTTGTAATTATTCTATAGTTGAATAAATGGCTGACCAGTGGGAGCCTTAAAGGTGGCGAGATTATGAAGGGAGCCTCCATAATTTCGAAACCCTAATTAGGGTTTTAGAGGCTTGGTCCAAATGGGTAACATGCTTGTCCATTAGAGGGCTCCTCTAGGGTTTTGACTGCACCACCTGGAGGCTATAAATAAGGGAACCCTAATCTGCGCCAACTTCACTCTGCCTCTCTGGAATTTCGTTCTCCTCCTCTTGCTCTTGGGTGTGATCTCATTTAAGGCAGGACACTTGTGCTGCTGGCTTCAAGATTAAAATCACAGGTTGGTTTTTCTTATTTATTTCTTTAGAAATTTATTATTGGCCTTTAGTTTTTTTTTTGTTATATGTTCATAGATAGAAAAACATAGATCCTTTTCTAGGTTGCATGTGAACTTAGGATTATTAGTTCATAGATTGCAGAAAACCTTTCAATGGGATCCTTTACAACATTTGTTTGATTGGCATTATTGATCCCATCTATGCCTCAGGTCTCTCATGCTTAGATAACCTTTATCATAAAAGATTCCTGATCAAGTCATCCAACTTAAAAAACTAGTGAAATCGACCCATAACTAGTTACAAGAATCGTGAAAACCACCACGGCCATTAAAAGATAATCCAAGTGGTTATGTATCATTTATCCCACAAAGACTATACAAGTAACGTGCGTGTGTCTTTCAAAAGGATGGCATAGAGTTGCATTTTTGAAAAAGGGATTTTTATATGTTTTACAATTCTAGATTTTAAAACATATGCTATCATGTATTATTACATACATCCAATGATGCATGGTACCTTTTATTTTGAAAAATCATATTTCTCATAGTTGGTTCTTTTAGTTCAAATAAAATCTTTATTTTATCAAATAATTGTTTGTCGTCAATTTTAAATTGATATCCTATACTAAAGTTTGAGTTTGAGCACACAGGAACCAATATTAGCCTTTAATAAAGCATCCTTTTATTGTTTAGATTTGGAGTTTGGATGTGTTTTTATATCTTCATTTTAACTAATTTTAGTGCTTTTTAAAACTTTAGAGTTTTAAGAATAAAACTCATTTTATTATTAAAACCCATCTTTTACCATCTTATGTTAAAAGGTTATCTTGAAAAACCAAACTCCAAATAATGATTTACATTATGTCCAAAATATTACATGCAAAATCGTATTTCAAACAAACATAATAATATCAACATAAAACATCCATAATATGTAAAAGTGAATAAACCAAGCCATTAACTAGTGACAAGTCTTGTGAGCCAAAACATTCATAATTAATATGTAAAAGTGAATAAACCAAGCCATAAACTAGTCAACACTAATCTATTACATACAAAAATAACCAAATTGAAAGAATACCTACTTACTATTACATACCAAATGAATAAATAAATAAATATTACAACCATATTGAATTCCAACACAACCAATATCAGAAAGGTCCCGTAGCTTGTTTACACACAATATTCACATAAAATCATAAACTAAAAACACTTCTTTGTTTTTCTAAGGCAACCTTATGTAACCATAATACATGAAAAAGTTTGGTCACATAAAATAACAAGATGAACACGTTCATGTTGCCAAAGAAGCATGCATGAACATTTCATGCAATATGAAAATCGTCCATGGCTTCTAAAACCAAGATTATCCATATAAACTGTAATAATAGTATGTATGCAAAAGAGGCTCCAATACCACTTGTTAGGACTTCTTCAAATTAGTTTTTAGATATTTTAAAGAGAAGCAGTGGAAGCCAAACAAAATTTGAACAAAATAATACAAGATTATACCCACCAAGGATCCACATGCATTAAATATGTAAGATTAAATATCATAGGCAGTTTAAGAACAACCTTTAAAGCCTTTAGAACTAGACTTGCTGTTGATGAATGTGGCAATAAGCCAATAAAGACTTCCTCTATAAGAAATCCACCAACAAGACTCCAACACCCAATTTTCCTTCCAATAGAGTAATGTGTGTGTGTCTTCTTTATACAACTAGAGCGAGAGAGAGCGAGAGAGGGGGGGGGGGGAGTTGAAGTAGATGGTTGATATGCGTAAAAGTTATTACCTGGAAAATGGCAAAAATTATGATGCGTAGATCTCATTTTAAATTTATAAAACCGATCTCAACTCAACTAGATACTGGTACACACTAGGAAGTGTACTTGATCGCATAATAGTATAGCTAGGCCAAGCATGGGTGTCAAACTCTTAAGGAACGAGTATGAAGTAGAATAGGTCATTCGATTACTATTGAAGTTTAAACAAGAATATAAAAGGGTAATTTATTATCAATAACTAACTCAAAACAGAAACAAACAAAGGAAAACATGGAAACCCAATTTGGACATAGATCTGAAGGTACTCTTACTTAGACTCGAGTACCTCCTACAATTATTATTGATTCATATTACGTGCAATATATATTCATAATATGCTCACTGATTCCTAATTTGATAAGTTCCCTTGGTCTGTTCATTAATCCTAATGATCTTAGGGACATATGGTCATGTAAACTGGTTATCCCTATTATTAGTTATTAAGTTCATATCATGCAAGATTCAATCTTTTATTAATCTCGATGGTCGTGATGATTAATTGTTTCGTATAATGGTCATATAATGCAAGGCTCATACATTAAATTTCATTACTTTACTAACCTACCACTAGGATTTGGTCCATCTATAGTCACACCCGCGAATGATCATAGAATGGTTACAATTCAAGCTAAAACAATCAAATTGGTGCTCTAGACTATAATAACACAATAATATGAAGCAATAATACAAGCTTAATCACATAAGGATCATTGATCAAACAAACATGATAAATTAAACAATTACTAATGACCAAATACCAATCAATCATAGGGTTCATCAAACCCGACTAAAACAGTGGGTTTAATCACAAATCTAGAACAAGAAAAGAAAGAAACCATAGAGTTCACTAATTATAGACAGAAAAGTAAATGTATACGATAACCTAATGGTTCCTGCTCCTGATCCTTCAAATTTTATGAATCGTATCGGCCTCCTGGCATTCCAATCGATTTTTGGACTATAAAAACAATGATTTAGGGTTTTCTCCTCATGCAAAACTTTATAGAATATCTAAAATCCAGCTTGAGGTTATTTAAATAGGCATTCTAACAACAACAAATCATGTCACGATCAACTCTTGGTCGCGTCATGATAAGAAAGAGTTTTGTTATTAGCCTTTATCTTATTTATGTCGTGCTTATCCTCCATAGCGTTGCGTTGCACTATTGCACGCATCGTGACTTCTTTGCAAAAAGTCCATTTCAGCTTTTTTGCTCCAAAATACCATATATCCTGAAATTAACAAATCCAAGCCATTAAGTACCATTTATCTCATATTTTAACAAAAATTACAGTTTATAGTATCCTGATAACGCGTATAATATATGTATAATTATTGCAATTTTTAAAATACCCAACACTTGGACTTTTGCTTGTCCTCAAGCAAACTAGAGTTTTTCACCCTTTAAAACTAATACCTTAACATATTCTAATACTGATTACCGATATTCAATATAATAAATAAGAACAAATACATAAATTATACGCTGCATCATATACATAGCTATGTATCGGTCCAATTTAATTGTTCATGCCCTAACTAGATATTCTTCCCACAACCAACAAATATCTAGTGTGCCAACTACTCAATTTTGCATCCCCTTTAAACGTACCATTCAAAAATCCCCTAGCCTCATGATTGATTGCTAAATTTTTCTAGATTACCATTATACCACATAATCTATAAAAACTTTGCATATATTTCTTTGTTTGCTTGTTCTGTAACACTTTTATTATCTTGTTGTTCTTACTATTTTTCACTTCACTTCCCATAACTTATGAAATATTGAAAACTTTGTGTGAAAAGTACTTATACTGCACAAATTATTACCAAATTCTTAACTTATTTACTTTTACCGTACGTCTGAAACTCGCGAGTTTTTGTGGAACTCTGAATTACAAATTTTCGGGTTAAGACTGCATAGAGTCTACTTATCAAAATCACATAGGCCACTAATGGAATTCCATGACTAACATCTATAGCCCATAACGAACGTTCGAAAAAACAATTGTTTTAAATTAAAAATACGACATTATTAAACTCTAAATGAATAGCTTTCAATGTTCCTAAAATTTTAGTTGTTCTCATTTGAACCCTATATGTGTGTGTGTGTGTGTCTATAAGGAGATGGCGGGTTCAAGGAGGAGGGTTCGCGGGTTAGTGAGGCCGCTTGGCCGAAGGCAAAAAAGGAAAAAAGGGGTAGCGGGTTGGAGGTGGTGGATGGTCGGCGGCTTTAGCAGCTTCTACTCCTCCACCGCTGGTTCAGCAGCGAGTTGGAGGTTGTGGTGCTAGCTTCTACTCAGTCAACCCTTATGGCTTAAAACTTTTCCTAAAACCATCGGGTGTACCCATCACTTGGTTATATGTGATGGTGTGCCACCTTACCTCCACATAATTACAACACTACATCACATTAACATTGTTATACTCATCATACCACATCATCTTTTTCTAATTAAAAATAATTCAAATAATAAAATGAGGGGTATAGAGTTAAACCAAAAAAAAAAAAAAAAAACTAAACTTTTTTCCTATTGGTGTGTTGTATTGTGAAGGGGAGCATGGTATACACCATCATAGTGCATACGGGCTAGTATGCACGCCGGTGATCCTTTGCCACCTAGGCATCTCAACGGGCTCGTGATGTATATACCCATCGGCATAACTGGTTGTTCTTAATGAATTTGGTTGTTTAAAAAATCAATTATATAGTATCTTTTAACTAATGCGAAACCATATAGATCTTTATTTATTTTCTAATTTTGGAGTCTTCCTTGATGAGAGTAAATTAATACTCCTACCATTTTACGTTTAGTTTAACATCCTACTTTTGGATTCAAATCAGTTGGCAAATACCAATGGCGGTATCATTCATTGATTTCCGTGTTTCAACCCCAACTTCCGAGTACTAAACTTGCTGTTCTCCACAAATATTCTAAATTAACAAATAATTATATGTATGGGCCATTATATATTACTAAATATATTCCACTAATTGTATTTAACTCCCTTCTATTACGAGATTCTGTCAAGATGCGTTTGTACCTATAAAGGGAAAATTGTGACAGTCGAAATCAAACTACAATTTTACTATTTCCAATTTTTTATTCTTCATTACTTAATCACATGTTGACTTCAAACTTCAGAAATGGCCGACATGAAGGAAAAAATGGGCCATGGCAAGGGAGAGGGAGCAGCTGGTAGACCGTTTCACGATGAAGGGTCCTAGCCTGCATCCCCCTTCACCTGTTGCTCCATTTTCTTTCAAGATTTCTTGTCGGTAATGGGTTCTAAGAAACAAATACTCTTTTTGGATACGATGTTTAAATACAACAAAAACTTGTATATGAACTCAGCAATACAAGCAGAAAGAAAATATGGGTTTGGTGGGTTTTTCTTTGGAAGAAATGTTGTTTCTGATTAAAAGACATCGGAAAGCTTTGGGTAGGTTTTTTAGATAAAAAAGAATTTGTAATTATTTGATACTCTGAATAAGAAACAACTCCAAATAATTACTACCATGTTCCTAGCATAATCATAACAAGTTAAATTTACAAATTTATGTGTAAATTGTAACATTGTTTTGGCAAATGTTAAATAGTTAGAATTATCTAATGATTCTCTTGTATATAATATAAATCATATTATTTCAACCACAGATGTGCTCTCAAATCTCATAACATTAAATGTTCATCAAATGATGGTTATTATATATATTCAACACTGAGACTATCCCATTGTAGAACATACCCAACTTATTCATCATTAAGACAATTATATATATATATATATATATATATATATATATATATATATATATATATATATATATATATATATATATATATATATATATATATATATATATATATATATATATATATATATATATATATATATATATATATATATATATAGGGAAAGGTTCAAATAAGAACCATTAAAAGGTTGAGAACCAATCTCGGCCATTGATGCAATTCACCGGAGGGTTGTATATATATATAAAGGTTAACCAGTGTGAACGCGTTGTAGACGATCAAACCCTACAACCCTTGGATCAAAATAATATGTGCTTAGATTAGTTCTTTTAGTTCTCGATCTTTTAATAGTTCTTATTTGAACCTATTCCTATATATATATATATATATATATATATATATATATATATATATATATATATATATATATATATATATATATATATATATATATATATATATATATATATATATATATATATATATATAGAGTTAGGATCTTTTGAGAACCACAAGTCCCCCGAGAACCCGAGAACTCCCAAACCGATATTTTTTTCAAAAAACCGACCCCATAGGCCTCTAAAACGCACATATCTAAGACTTTTCGAAAAAAAAAATTCCAAAAAAAAACGACTTTTTTTTTTGAAAAAAATTTGCACATGTACAAAAAAAAAACTTTGCACATGTGCAAAGTTTTTTATACGTACATTTTTTTTCAAGTTTTTTTTTATGGATGTCTTTCTAACATATATTTAAGGCGTTCTGTAAAAAAAATTTTCAAAAAAAGTGTACGTATAAAAAAGTTTGTACATGTGCAAAGTTTTTTTTTTTGCACATGTGCAAATTTTTTTCAAAAAAAAAAAATCGTTTTTTTCGGAAATTTTTTTTTCCGAAAAGTCTTAGATATGTGCGTTTTAGAGGCCTATGTGGTCGGTTTTTCGAAAAAAATATCGGTTTGAGAGTTCTCGGGTTCTCGGGGTGAAGTTGGTTCTCAAAAGATCCTAAGTCTATATATATATATATATATATATATATATATATATATATATATATATATATATATATATATATATATATATATATATATCTCGCAACTCATTCACACCTTTAAACTCCCCAAAATTAGCATAAGTCAATTCTAGTACATGAGAAGTGGACAAAAAGTTATATTTGATTATACATAATAATTTAACAAAAATTTTAAATTTCATTAATAATTAAATAAATAAATTGGTCTTTATTTGAATCTAATTTAGCAAACTATTGTATCAAAGTTAGCTTCATTTTCATATTGTAATAACCGTTTTAAGTATATTTGGTTGTCAAGTGGATCTGACATGGCATTCTCTTTACAGCTCGGATCCTTCTCCAACCTCCCCTCTATATATATTCCTTCCAAACACGCCAACATCATCACTCACTCTCCAAATCAATCCTTCTCATTTCCTACAATCACTTCTAAAAAAAATCTTTTTCTCGACGACAAATCACATCATTCTCTTTACCGATCTCCTGCCACTTTCACTTTCTTTAGTTCAAAGATCAGCGAGAAATCATGTTGTCAGCAAAGGTCACATGTAACTCTCATGGACAAGATTCATCGTACTTCCAGGGTTGGGAAGAGTACGAGAAGAATCCTTACGATGAAGTTAAGAATCCTAATGGTATCATCCAAATGGGTCTCGCCGAGAATCAACTCTCCTTCGACCTTCTTGAATCATGGCTCCAAAACAACCCAGAACCTTCAGCTTTCAAGAACAATAATAATCAGTCTATCTTTAAAGACCTTGCTCTTTTCCAAGATTACCATGGCCTTCCTGCGTTCAAGAACGTAAGCACTAATCATCATACTCTTTATCAATATATATGTACAAATAGTATTTCTTTCCTTTTATATTTGGGTGATTAACTAATTAATTTACGACTTTACAGGCTTTAGTCCGGTTCATGTCGGAGATAAGAGGAAACACTGTTACTTTTGACCCGAAAAACCTTGTATTGACCGCCGGCGCAACCTCCGCTAACGAAACACTAATGTTTTGCCTCGCTAATCCCGGCGACGCGTTCCTCCTTCCGACACCATATTATCCTGGGTGAGTTGACATTTATATGAAACGTGCAAAGGTCACTCACTGTGTCACTTTTGTATCTGATTCTGATCGAAATTGTTCATGTTTTGCAGGTTTGATAGAGATCTAAAATGGAGAACTGGGGCTGAAATAGTACCAATCCGTTGTTCAAGCTCGAATGGTTTCAGAATTACCGAATCTGCCCTCGAAGATGCTTACAAACAAGCGGAAAAGCAAAACCTGAAAGTCAAGGGTGTTTTGGTCACAAACCCTTCGAACCCATTAGGCACGTCATTGAGCTTGCATGAGCTCGACCTCCTCGTCAACTTTATCTCCTCGAAAAACATCCACCTCGTTAGCGATGAAATTTACTCAGGTACTGTGTTTAGCTCTCCCAGCTTCACTAGTATCATGGAGGTCCTAAAAAACAGAAACCTCATGAACACCGAAATCTCAAAAAGAGTCCACATTGTGTACAGTCTCTCCAAAGATCTCGGACTGCCTGGTTTTCGCATTGGAGCCATTTACTCCAATGATGAACGCGTTGTCTCTGCTGCAACGAAAATGTCAAGCTTCGGTTTAATCTCTTCTCAAACTCAATATCTATTGTCGGAAATCCTTTCTGACAAGAAATTTACAAAAACATATCTTTCTGAGAACCGAAGAAGATTGAAGCAAAGACATGAAAAGCTTGTAAAGGGGCTTCAAAAAGCTGGAATCCGGTGTCTTCAGAGCAATGCTGGTTTGTTTTGTTGGGTGGATATGAGACACCTTTTGAGCTCGGATACATTCGAAGGTGAAATGGAGCTTTGGTTAAAGATTGTTTATGAAGTGGGGTTAAACATCTCACCTGGTTCATCCTGCCATTGTAGTGAACCGGGTTGGTTTAGGGTTTGCTTTGCAAACATGTCTGAGGAAACCCTAGATATCGCCATGCAACGTGTGAAGTCGTTTGTAGACTCCATGGCTAAGAAAAATAACCAGAGCCGTCATCAACAGTTACTGAAGAGAAATTCAAGAAGGTCGAAGTCGCTACCCAAATGGGTTTTTGAACTATCGTTTCACCAACGCGAAGTGGGTGATGAACGTTAGACATGCGATCGCTCGATCGATATACAAGTTTTATTTTCTTTTAGTTGTTTTCTCAATGTATTTCGTGTATATTGAGTTATTTTTTGATATTTTTTCGTGAGATTATTAGTTCTTGGAGAGAGAGAGAGAGAGAGAGAGAGCGCTCAGTCCTTATGGATTAGAAGTGGCATATGATTCTTCGCTTTGTAAAATGATTGAGTAATCTTGATGTAACTTAATATCTGAATTGTTCAAAAGATGTTTGTTAATCAATATTTCTCTTTGAAAATGTTATTCCATTTAAATCATGAAAGTCTCTTTCTCAAGTTTGAATCTCACATTGTTATTATCCCATCACAAAACACAATCAACTACTATAATTTATATGGAGCGGAATATATATATGCGTCAGCACTTGAGAATTAAAACGCAAAATTATGAAAACGTTGTTATACTTTTAAAATACTTTCAATCGCATGCATATATACAAAAGAACCTGGTGTTTATATTCATATACTGTTACACTGTGAATAGTAGTATAATTAGTTTCATTAATTTTGCGAGTAATTTGAACAAAAGATAGAAAATCATTTTAACAAAGCTAACTTACATTTTTTTATAATATTTACGATTTATCGTAGTTAATTTGATTAATTTATGTTAAAATCACATTTAAATATAATAAGGGTGCTACTATTTAATAATGAATATGCGAATATCTAATTCGAAACTTATTTTATTTATATATTGTAAAATACAAAAATGATGGTTATGACAAATTGACAATTATGCACAATCTGATTGTGACATGATTTTTTAATATTCGAATTTCTTAAGATGGCAGCGCCGATATCTGCGGCTACAGTTGCTGGGAAGTGTGGTGCCGACGTCGGCCGGCCGGTTTTGTATTATAAATGTTTATGAAACGGACTTTTTTCTTTTTGTTTAATTCTTCACGTTGGCAAAGTTTTATTAAGGGTATTTTAGTGGTATATATGATTAATTTAAACTTAATTACGACACTTACTAATGGTGAAAATCAAAAAATGACGATTATGGGTGAAAGCCTGTAATAGAAGGTATAAGGATTATCTTTATTTCTATTCTTTACTAAGATGGCCATTAGTATTTTTTATTTTTATTTTCTATTAAGATATATGACCATCTATTTCCTAATAAATCCATTATAAAGTTATTTTATGTTGAGAAACGACTTTAAATGGTCTTTATAATTATAAATTATTAAATTTAGAATTTAAATAATAACATATGTTGCGAAATCTGTTCTCATATGTTCCCAAGTTAATTATTTATATATTAATTACGACATACATGTGGCCCGATTTTTTTTTCTCAAAAAGTTTTTTTGTAAACCATTCAAAAAATATTTTTGACTTTGATGTAATTTTGCAAAAGACCCATTTTTAAAACCAACAAAGGGGCAAAAGGTATCGATGACGAGTATTAAGGGCGCAATCGACGGAAAATCCACAAAGTGAAGACGCACCGCGTGAAAGAAGAAAAGAGTGAAGCGGTGGACGGAAATTCGACACAGTGTATATGCAATCAGAGAAAGAACAAAAGAAGGAAGAAGAAAACACGAAAGCCGATGCAGAGAGATCCGAAAAAAACGACCCGGATCCGAAAAACACTCCGCGTGTGACAACAGCAAAAAAAAAAACAGATGTCACAAACATAAATATTACGGGATTTAATAGATAGAAGAATTGTTTATTAATTAGTAAATAACAGATATTGTCATTTTATAAAAGCTTCCTGCAGCAACTACGATAATTTTGTGATATCCTTTTATAAGTGAGGGTCAATCTTCCAATAATGGTGTACATATATGTGTGGGTTTCACAACTTATATGAGATCTAATCATTTAAGAGCACCATAAGTTTTGGTTTTATATAATATCTACACAACAATTTATACTGCAAATATATGATTCTTTATATAGCTTAACTGTTATTAATTTTCTTCTATGGATACATGAATATTTCAAAAATACCATAAAGAATAGTTCTAAATATCAAGGGCGGATACATAAACTGAAAACAATAAACATATGTCGTAATTCGTATAGTTAATAATTCTATACAAAATCTACGAACAATGAATAGTTACTTATCACTTTTTCGACAATTTTTTTTTTTTTTTTTTTGAACGGCAAATCTATCATACTCCTACTCCTATACTACTCTTTATTATGTTAGTGCCAGAATTTGAACCCTTGACCTCCTTGTTAGTAATCACATTGTTAGCCAAGTGGGCTAGCTAGCCCCAACTTGTGACTTTTTCGACAATTTGCAACAAAGAAATTTCAAAGTCCGAGATCTTTTTAATGCACTGTCATTTCAACAATTTGAAACACATTTTTCTCGATTTATGTAAGCAAACACCCATTCATCCATCGATCTCTGTTTGTTAGGGTGGGGGAGTAACAGGTTTTGAACCCACTCATATCACTTGCCACATCAGTTTTCTCTCTTTCATATCACTTCTATTTTTCCCATCCCACTCCATCTCACACCCATGGAAGCAGTTCCCACCGGACCCACTAAACCCGCAATGCCATATCATATTTTTATTATAAAATTAATTAATTACACAATTTAATTTAACATTAAGTTTAATATTAAAATTAATATTAAAATGCAATAAAAGATTAAAAAAGGCCAAATAACATTAAATTTAAAAGCACACGGTTACAATATTAAAAAAACATAAATATAAAAAACAACCTAAAAGCGAAAAAAAATCCTAAATACGAAAAAAAAATCCTAAAATTCTCATCCGTACATCTATGCAATTTGCTGTTTTTTCCCAATAACCAATGCCAGTTGAGATCCGGTCAAATGGTCATGGGGGTGAAGGAAGAATTTTAAATCTTTTTGTTCACTAGCCCATTTGAGCGCTGCTATCTCTTGCTCAATGAGGGCTGATTTTCTCTTCGATTCTTCCTCCTGGGTAGCCAGAACAGCCATTTTCTTTGCACGAATCGTGTCTTTCTTCTGCGCTTCAGCCTCAGTAGTCTTTGCCAGTTCGGATATCTTATCCACGATTGTCTGATATCCCTCAGGCATTGATGAAGATCCAGCCACATTTTTCCCTTTTCTTTGCCGGGAATGTATTGATGGTTGTGGGGAAGCTTCATTGCCTTCGTCAACATCGACTGGATGAGGTGAAAAATGTGCATTGGAAGGAGAGTTGGTGAAGTGGTTGTAGTCGAATCTTGCTTCGTTTGGTGGAATGATGTGGGGAATGCATCCCCATTTCATTGACCATTTGCCATTTGACATGGTCTCTTAGTATTTCCCATGCCCCCATATATGCGAAAGAGGCCCAGTGGATTTTCCGATACTCTGAATGGATGGCCTGTAAAACATCCACATGCCCCATCCCACTAGCATGCATGTTCAATTTATTGTTGTATATACAATTGAACTTATTTACCTCCGTTTGCATGTCTTTGTACTTGGAGTTAACCTGATGCTTGGTCTGATCGGAACCTTCAATTTGCGCAAGGAAATGTTCCAACACTTTCTGCCAAAAAGAGTCGGACTGTTGGGTGTTTCCGCGTTGTTGGTCCTCAGAACAACTAATGTATGCCTTTGCCAAGGCGATCTCCTCCCACGTTTTACGTTTAACTCGGTAAGTGTAATTCCGTTTACACGTAGGGGGATGTGTCTCCGGGACGACCTCCTCGTCTTGATCATCCTCTTGCTGCTCCTCCTCTTGCCCCTCTTGCTGCTCATCCTCGTTATCCGGGGGTAGAATGGTTTCATCACTGGACTCGTCTTGGGTATGGAAGTGAGAAGTGTCGGGGACGTAGCATTCGTTGGGGCTTAGATGGAATGAGTTGGGGCTTTGTTGGAACTGGTTGGGGTATTTTTGGAAATGGCTCGAGTATTGTTGGAACTGGTTTGGGTATTGTGAAAAGTTTGTTGGTATGTGGCATATTGTGTGTAATTGTGAAGGTGTGGGGATGGGATTGGTGGAACATCTTGACGGTTTCTGCTTTGTGAGGAACTGTGTCGCTTGGATTTACTACAATTTGAATCCATTTTATAAAAAAATATTTTTTATAAAATAGAGGGCAAGGGGTTTTTTAGAGAGAAAATGAGAGTAAGAAAGAAGGGTGAAGGTGTGAATTTTGAAGGAGTGAAGAGGTGGTATTTATAGAGATGATGGGAGGGTAATTTTTGAAAGATTAAAAAGTTTTTTTTTAATAATTGGGTGGGTTCACCCGGCTTCACCACCCAAACCTCAACCCGCTATGCTCGAACCCGATGAAATCGTGACTAAGTGGGCGGCGGTACCTCCCATTTCGCTTCCAATCTATCGCGAGCCCGATGACCACTCCGTCTCCCCTTACATGATTGAAATTTTCACAATCTTCATGAAAATGATCTTTTAACCGTAATCGTTGACATCCGGAAAATTAAAATAAGTGTAATCAACCAAAAAACAAAGAATAGAAAGACTTTTTTAAGTATTTACTAGAGTAAACTGCAAATTTGGTCCCTATGGTTTGCACAAAAGTGTGACTGAGGTCCAAAAAGTTTTCAACTTGCACCAGTGGTCCAAAATTGAAAACTTTTTGTGGTTATTGTCCTTATCAAACTTTAAAAGACTCTTTTACCCTTTTGATTTCTTTTCTATATATTTTTTATATTTCTTTGATTTATTTTAATGTTTTATTAAAAAATAAATGGCTCTCTCTCTCTTCCTCACCGTCCGTCTCTTTCCTCTCTCTCTCTCTCATCCTTTTTCTCTCTCCTTCTCCATCTCTTCATCTCCGATAAAACAAACCATCTCCATCATCGTTAATGTTTAGAACAAACCATTTCCATCTTAATGTTTGATATCCTTTTGCTAAAATCGAAGCTAACACCACCAGGAGCCGCCACCACCATCATTGTTAGCTCTCTACTCTATCTCTTCCTGAAACACGAATCAGAGTAAAAGAAAGACGCAGGAAACGTAGTTTAGAACGATTTTCATCAGATTTGGCTTTGGAAAGAGAACCCAATTGTGGTATTTTCCTAGTAATTGTTATGTTCTTGCACCTTCCTTTTGATCTTCTCACGCGTATTCACACACTCTATAAAAACCTTTAACCGATAAATCACAATATCAACTTCAATTATCTTCGATTCAATCAAGTATACTTGTATTAGCGACTTCTAAAGTTTTTGAATGTGTATAGAAAGTAGTATTAATACTAGAAACTGATGGGGAGTGAGGTAGAAGTGATCGAGGAGACAATTGAAGAATTTAACGATGTCGAAAACACCATAATTGTGGCGGTTGGGACGAATGTTAAAGAGAGTAAATCGTTGATATTGTGGGCTTCACAGTGCTTCGCCGGGATGAAGATTTGCCTCCTTCATATTCATCAACCTTCCCCATTAATCACACTCCGTAAGTCAACCACTTCACGTATTATCGCTGCTGACGCTTTCTTATTCGAATTCGACAGTTAATTTTGGATTGAAATTCGCGAATTAGCCTTCCTATTGTCAACAAATTGGAGCCCTAGAAATGTTCATGTTACGATTACACAATCCTGACTGTTTCCAATGTTCATAATGGATTTGATTCTAGTGGTTTCGATTATCATGAACAACACCCACCTCGTATCCCTCTCCACTTCTCCCTTCCTTCTGATTCCGATGGGGAAATCGATTGTTTAAGCCATATTTGATTTTGTCTGGTGTTATGCTTTTTTACGGGATTGAATGAGTTTTCCAGAAATCATGCTACATAGTGGTAATGGTTTGAGATTAAGGGGAAGAACACGATGGATATATATATATATACATATATATATATATATATATATATATATATATATATATATATATATATATATATATATATATATATATATATATATATATATATATATATATATATGATTGGTGGGAAGGGGATTTTTTATATTTTTAATTATAAAAATCTGAAAAATAATATTAAAATGATGTAAAAACAAATTAAAATTAACGTAAAAAGAAACTAAAAGGGCAAATAAGTCTTTTTAGTTTTTCCAAGGACCATAACCACAAAAAATTTTCAATTTTGGACCATTGGTGCAAGTTGAAAACTTTTTGGACCTAAGTCACATTTTTGTGCAAACCACAGGGACTAAATTTGCAGTTTACTCTATTTACTATATTTACTTGTTTGCATGCCGGTTTTTAATGACAATTTCATTCACGTATATTATTACTCTATAGATGAATTTACGACAGGTTTTTTAGAAGAAGTGGGGTGAGGGGGGTTTTAAGGGGGGTGGGTTTTTTTACCAATCACGTTCCGTCATATTTCTTCCGCCGGTTTCTCTCTTCACAACACCTCCGCTCTCCTTTCCATTACACCCAAAACTCAACAATGACTGAAGCAAACGACACCTTTCCTCCTCTCTCAAGCTGTGTAAGTCTCCTCCAAACCCACAATCGATTTCTCTCTCATCATCTTCATCTTCTTTCTGTAATTCTTTTACAGAAGTTCCGTTTCTCTCCAATCCATCGAAAATTTTGTGTTCCCTCCAATTGAAAATTGAAATCGATCCCGCCTTTCATCCCGCCATTGAATATTTTCTTCGAAATCATAGCATTATTCCCACTTCCCTCAATTTGCACAGATTTCATAAAGCTAACTCATCGGTGGAACATCAGCTACGCATCATTGGACATCGTTTGTTTCCCCTGCAATTGCAAAAACTACCTGTGAATGCGACAACAAATCGAGATTCAAAATTCTTGGTGAATCGGGTAAGTTTCTATTTCCTCTCTGAATTTCTAAATCCGTTGTTTGTGAAATATATTTTTCTACTATCGAGTTTGTTCGAGTTTTTGTGAAATCGTTAATCTGAATGGTGGATGTGCGGAAATATCGATCAAGCATGCCATGTGTTTGACAAAATGCTTCAAAGACATAGAAACGACAGGCTTCATCTCCACCGGGTACTATCACTCATTTGGGAAACTTCGGATCTCAAATTAAAATCAGCTAATTCGTTGACTTAGGGACACCATTTTTATAATTATATGACCAATTGAAGATGGCTTGAAGAGTCCTATGAAAATTCTTCCAAATATGCAAGGAACCATGAACCTGCAATCGATATTGTAGAGTTTAACATGGGTTTGTATATAGATAATGATAATGATTTTGATACCTTTTTTCTTAGGTGTTCTATTGCCAACTATTTTGAATTTATTTCCCTTATAGGTACAAATTTTTGGTGGAATGTTAATGTGCAATGAAGAGTCAAACACCATATTTGTAAAAGACATTGGAATCGTGAAGGTACTTACCAATTGCAGGTTTGAGTCTTATTAAGTAAACTAAATATCTCTATGAATCTGATATGACGATCAAAAGAACGGAAATGAATGGAGGTGCAGGAACAAGAACGAAGACTAATATCTGGTGCTTCATTTGTTCGATTTATTTTTGCCTCCTTTTTTACAATCCAATCTGATTTGCTTCATTTTTCTTTAATTGATCTGCTCCCCTTTCACGTTTGCCTCTGATTACAATGGACCTATGTGCAGTAAACAAGCCAACACCATCGTTAAAACTAAACGAGATCACCATCCGCCACCATCGTCAAGCCGGTCCTCCTGCCTTCATCTTCACAGGTAATCTAAATTCTTATTTCACATCAAGTCTACCTTATATTCATGTAAATGTGTCTGTATCCATTTTTAGTTGATAATGTCTTACTATTTTTTATATGGGCACCCAAAGAATGTATTTGGAAATGTATGCATATCACAACTAACAAATTTTTGGTAGCAAACGATTGCAGAATTGATAAATGTCTGTCAAAATAAGACACATTGCAAGCTATTCATGACCTTATGACATGAAAGAGGTACCAGACATGCAACAAAACACATGAAAATGTTACGTTGACGTACATTGAGGTTTTTGTTGACATGAGTGTATTTTCTTGATTTTTTTTCTTTGTGCGTGCAGGGTAACTTGCAGACCCAAATGATCCTGAGTACCAACGTCTATGTTGACTTGACATAAATTTTTTTATCTCAATAGTTTAACGTTTTCATTTTATTTACTAACAGCTAAAGTTTTTTCTTTTTGTTGGCATAGTCTGTGATGGATGTTTTTCGAAGTACAATGCTCTGATAGGAAGAAATGAAAGGATCTTATGATATTTGAATCAATGAGAGAAACACCAATATACTTTCATTTATTTGTCTATTATAGCATCCTAATTCCATTTCTTTCCATTACATCGTTGTACTTTGAAATTTTTTATCGAGAAAACTTTCGAGAATTATAGTATTGTACTTTTAAATATTTTCTTATTAGGACATTATACTTTGAAAAATCTACCCAATTATAGCACTGAAAATTGCTTTATATTTTGATGACAATGCTATAATTGGGTATTTTTTGAAAGTACAATGCTCTATTATAAATAAATGAAAGTAGGATGCTATAGTAAACCAATCGATGAAAGAAATAGCAATGTATTTTCCTTTATTTGTTTATAATAGCATCCTACTTCCGTTTCATTAGTCCAACACAGCATTTGAAATAATTTACCTTAAATAATCTTAAAATAGCGAAGAGACTATTACTGTAGTTCTTATTTATTTTATTATTACATGGCATACCCTTTATAACTATCACATATAAAAAAAGATGGATGAACGGCCTGCATTTAAAAGCTCTACCCGTGGAAGAGTTGATAAAGACGGTTGGCGACCAATGGAAAAACTCTGGCATCCTTAGGGAATCAGAAGGAATCTTTATAGAAGTAAGAATATTCTTTTAATATTCTATTGTAAAATGAGAATATCAATAATAATAATAATTTTTTGTTTCTTCCATACAGGATGCTTATAAGCTTCTAGAGGGTGGAATCGGTGTGATAACAGATGCAGAAGAATTACTGTCAGACTTACTATCTTATCCTTTACACGATTTAAAACCGTACCTACTACGACCCGCGAGAAAAATAAAAGAAACCGCCCCATAACCCTAACCCGACCCGTGCATAGCATGGGTCCAAAATGGTTTATATAAAACAATAAATGTTTTTGGTCAAGCAAAAAAAAAAAGTAATTATAGATATTTAGCGGCACTTTTTAATTGAAAACATGATTATATATTGCGTCATTTTTAAAAACTTCTGGCAACATTTAATTTTCTTGACTATATCTTATGAAAAACTCTGGCGATAGGTAAAGTCTGTGACTATAAAGTAGCTATTTTTGTACTTATATCAATAATATTTTTGATAATCGTGACCGAAAAATATTTATAATCATTTTTTATGACTATTGTGTACTTTTAGTCATCAATTACACAATAAACTATGACCAAAAAAATACATGTACACTTTTATATTTTATCATGACTATTGTTACGTTTACAAACACAACAAAAATTAAACCGTGGCTATAAAATAGTTACATTCATGGTTTTTTCTTATATCATGACAAGTTTTAACATTCGGTTACGCACAACTTACTAAATTGTGACCATAATATAATTATAGTCATATGTATTTTCTTTTATTATGAACAACGATTCCATTTTTTCACAAATTAAAAATTAAACCGGTGACCAAAAAACTACCTTAAGTAACTGATTTTATCTTTGATCATAACCGTTGTTACAATTACAAACACAACATATAATACATGTTTCAATATCCATGACTAAAAATGGAATTCACCAATCCAATATATTAGTCTTTGTATAATACAATAACTCTATTGCCGATAACTTTTTCATAATATACACCATATATGATCAATGTTTCAATATACATGTATCATTCCTTATACGTACACGTATGTCATAATCCAAGTTGTACAATTTCAATCCATTTCGTTAAATACTTGTACCTTACATAAAACATGTCAATATTGGAAAAGAAGATGCAAACCGAAACAAATGACTTCTTAGTTTACTTATGAAATGATTATTTACCCTCGGTTGACTCATGCAAAGCATTTTCGAAAACTAGGGTTTTCTTCACCCAAATTTACATGGTTATGAATACTCAAACTACCATTTCCACACTTCAATTCATATATGCAAGTCCCTTACTGAAGTTAGCATTCATGAAACACGACTAAAATTGTAAATTTTTACCATAGAAAGGAAGGCAATGAGTTAATACCTTCAAATTGAAAATGCATTGATTTCTTTTTTATTCTTCTCTTAATTGTATTTTCACCCACTAATTTCACATTGGTTCACTAGAAGTTTAGATGATAAAATGATAATAAAAACTACAAAAAATTCATTTAAACTGATTTCTTCTCTTAACTGTATTTTCACCCACTAATTTCACATTGGTTCACTAGAAGTTTAGATGATAAAATGATAATAAAAACTAAAAAAATATCATTTAAGCTTGTTGGTCAACAAAAGTCAACTATAGTCAAACTCTGATTGAACACTTTGACGACATTAAATATGGATCTATAGATAACTTTAACCATTCATAACTTTCCCATACAAACTCTGATTGAACAATTTCTTTTTGAATTATGTTTTTTGTAGCAAGTGGTTTTTGTTGATATATTAAAATCGATACATGTTAATTGGGAAGTCACACATCCAAAGCCCCAAAGTAGGTGTCTCGGGTTGTTGGGATTTTTTTACATACTTACAAATTTTGTTACTTTTTCTCAGTTCATGAAAACGTTTTACCTAACTTCAAACGTCCATAACTTCTTCATATAAATTTAGTTTTTACTGATTCTTTTTGCTACAGATTTCTTGTTATGCCGAATACAACTTTCGTTTAGAAAGCTACTACATACCAACTTTGTATCTGGATTTATAAGACTATAAACATAGGGTGTTACACACTTTTTCATATCATTGCACCATTATTATTTGTTACGTTATTAAAATTCTTTAGACTTGTAAATATTCTTTACAAAGTAATCGTTCTTTACATTTCTTAATATTATTCACAATAACAATATTACATCTATTAATGTTCTTCGGGTTATTAATATTCTTTACATTGTTAACATTCTTTCCACCTATTAATATTCTTTATGGTATCAATATTCCTTGTTCTATTACCATTCCTTATACTTGTTAATATTCTTTAGAACAATTAATAGTTTTTACCTTTTTAGCAAGGAACTCATAGTATTTCATTAAAGTCAAACATATTATTAAATCGTATAACTATAATGTAAAATGACCATATTGACCTTCATACAAGACTAACATTCTCACATAATTTCCCGTTCTACAAATTTTAAGGATACTTTGTTATTATTTTCCAAAAACCAATTATCCAAATTTAGGATGTTACAATAAGTAAGTAAATAAGAAGTTCTAATTAAATGTAGGGTTATTGTTACTGTAGCACAATCAACTTTGTGTTTTTTCCCGATTTGGTCACCAAACTTTTTTTTTTTTTTGCACAATAGGTCATTAAAATTACAAATTACCTATCAATTACATCATTATAATACATTTGAAACGGTTATCCGGTATCTTGGCTGACTTGGAAGCTGACATGGAATTTAATTAATTAGTTAAATAAAATATTGAGATAGTACCATTTATGTTTACTAAACCTGCGTTTCTTCCCCCTCTCTATCTGATAATCACTCGAACCTCCGAAAAGCGACTACGATGACATGCGAAATGCTGAAATTCTTCCATCGATCCATAAAAAAAGGATGATTTGATTTGGAAGAAGAAAAAATGAAATGAGATTTGAAACAATTCCACTTGATCTGGTTCTATTGGAGCCACCGGCGTTGCTCCTGCTACTGCCGGTTTTCGGATTTGAGGCCTGATGTAGACTTCGTCGGTCTCGACGGTATTCCGCCAAACACGGTGGGTTACGAAGGTACGGAGTCGGTGGTGGCCAGAAACACCATACACCACTGGTGAAACAAAACACACAACCCACTGATTCACACTTACCATGAAATACCACATTTCACAAATGAATAACCTAAGCTAATAGATCGACTCGAACAAAATCATCGATCATCCCACACTAGATATATATAGAAAATAAATGGATAAATCACGATTTTTCTAGCAAAAAGACACATATGGAACATTTAATTTCGACATGATTTGGAGCTTGAGTAATGGATTTTATACCTTCGAAATCGGAATACTGTGCAGCAGGTAGCAGTGTGTGTTCTTGTGTGAATGAGGGAGAGATGCAGGTGGTTCTTGGATATCGGAGTGAAGCAGTGCTTGTTCATATGGTGTTGAAGTTGAATTTACAAAGAGAATCAAAGATCTTGAAGTTGAAAATTTTGGGCCAATTTGTGGAAATTTTGGGATCTGTCAGAGTGGGTTTCTTCCAGGCTTGAAGAATTAAGGCTTGGTATTGAGATGTGAAGACATTAGATTGTAGCAAAACAAATAATAGAATCGAAAACGATAATCGGTGACACATTTACCTTCCATGAGCAGCCATCATTCGTTGTTTCTTGGTTTTCTTATAAGTGAGAGGATAAAAGGGACTTTGTACAAGTTGTAATGGGGTATGTACAAGTAAAATTAGCAGGATTTTTGGGACTGAGTGTGAGAGAATAAGGGGTCTTCTTATGTGGCAATGATGTGGCATGTTATCTCCATGTCAGCAATGCCAACTGAGCGTCGTCACCTGGAAACCGGTAAAGTATTGATCTTGATCCCCTATTTAACAGGTAAAATACAACTTCAATGACCTATTGTGCAAAAAAAAAAAGTTTGGTGACCAAATCGGGAAAAAAAACAAAATTGATTGTGCTACAGTAACAATAACCCTTAAATGTAAGATATTGTTAAGTATGTGGAGTCTAATCAAAATCGAGGAAGTCATGTTGGCAGAAGAAGATCAGCTGACCGAAGCAGCCAGACATCGAGGGGTGTTTAACCAGTACGGTTGATGATTGCGCTTTGGTAAGATCTTTCAACATCGGAGGAAGTATCTTTGTCTCGGTTAGAAGAACCAATACGGATCAACAGATGTAAAGAACTATCACGAGTCGGGTACATTTCCATCCAAATTGATAACAACACATCTTTGCACGATGGAACAATGTTGAATGAATTGTCAGAATCTATATATATCATTAACGATATTTGTTTTCCCTTTTAACCTGATACTTGGTCTTGGTATACGGATCCGTGAGACCAAGTTACGATAGAAGCATTTGGATAGTTAATAGCGAACAAAATCTTTATTTCCCACAAAAACTATATCGTGGAATTCGTACCTTAGTTGGCCTTGCTAATGAAGGTGTTGATGTCAACTCCACCGCTTAATTGTCTCTTGTGTAATGGAGGGCCTCAAGATGCCGATCAAATGTTTGCCATGTAATTTTTCGAATCATATACATGGAATTGGTTTGTAATTGTGCGGTCTAAGCATGATCAATTTTCTTTCGGTCACCCATATTCTGAAAGATTTTTTGTTCAAGTGTAGCAATCTAACTTGGGGAGAAAGCTCGCAAATGCTAACCTCTAATCTACAATTTCACTCACTTGGAAAGCAAGGAGTGCATGGGTTAAACATATGGCCAAAAAACCTAGCTTAGAATGGTCTTAGGGTGTTATTGTCATTTTACTTTGTTTCCTTGTAATGTTTTTTTTCGCTAGCATCTTCAAATCTTTTATTGATTTAAATCGTTCCTAAAAATATCATTACTGCATGGATCACACATATGCAAACAAGTCAACTGACAAATGATTATGGAAAGTTTAGACTAAAAATCGCTATAATTTGTAAACTGCAGTAAATGTATTACACGTAAAATTCAAAGCCATTGACATTCGATTGATAAAAAAGACGGAATATGTAAATTGTTTTTTCTTACATTTTCGAACATATAATGCATGTAAGTTGACATATAAACGGAACTAAATCAACTTTTTGTTAAGATTCAAAATATTTCATTCTAAATTATCAAAAAATAAAATAAAAGATATTACGTTTTTTAAATGACTTGGCATATGATAAACTATTAAGTGGGGGCCCCACAAAATAAAATCCAAAATACTTGATAACTATTTCTGACAATAATTATTCATAATTATAATAAATTTCCCTACATGTGATGTTTCAATTTTTTTATGTCAATTATTTCTAGCCCCATAATGCCTTATGTTTTTACCCTCCATTATTTATATTTATTTGTATTTAAAAAACACGGTATGATGATTGATGCATTTTTGTTCATACCTGTAATTATAAAGGCTCGTTTCTTGCATGAGAATATATATATATATATATATATATATATATATATATATATATATATATATATATATATATATATATATATATATATATATATATATATATATATATATATGAGTAAATTACATGAATGGTCCCTGTGGTTTAGGGTTATTTGCACGTTTGGTCCCTAACTTTTTTTTTAACTCGGACGGTCCCTATAAGTTTGTTTTGTTACGCGCTTGGTCCCTGATTGACTTAAAATGACTATATTGCCTTTTCTATTTCTTTTTTAATTTAACTTATTTGCTATTTATTGTTTTTAGATTAATGTCTTTTAAAAATGACTAAAATATTAAACATAAATCCCTTCCCAAAAAAGCCCTAAGCTGGTAACTCCCCTCCCCTTCTTCACGCCGTCTCCCCTTCTCATCTTCAAACCATTAACCTGCATCTCCTTCATCTCTATCGTCCACCATCCTCTGTACCGTCCACCTGCATCATCAAGTATACGTGTCTAATTTCAAGCGACCGTCTCTTCTTGGGCGCACTAGACGTGCAAAAGGGCACAACGCGAAGACGGTGAAATTGAACCACCGTTCCAATCGTGAAGAATCCCTACGGTAATGGAAATCGACGGAATCGAACCAAGACCAATCATTTCTCGGATGATGCGATGGGAAACGCACCTGATATGGAGGAGGGTCTTTGTGAGACCTGTAGCGAACCTTCAAGCCCGGTTCCCTTGAAGTCTGGTACGAAGCCTCCACCTTTTCACGATCCCCTCTCTTTGAATGCCATTCTCTAGCGATGGAATGTTGATGATCTTGGACCCGGTAAGCCCTTCTATTGCTCCCTCAGGGTCCTTCTCTTCTCTCGTCGGAACCTAGTTGCCTCCTTGCACACTGCTGTTTCGACAAAAAGAAAGCCGCCTGTTACTATTCTATGGTTTTGGAACCCCGACTCAGATTTCAATTTCCTGCGGATGGTTTGTTGAATCCGACAATGGGTGGTGCAGGAAACACTTGTGGTGTTGATTTCTGTTTTGAATTTCTAGTTCCGAGGTCTTGTTTGAATTTCTAGTTCTTTGTTCTTGTTTGAATTTCTAGATATGATTTTTGTTTGTTTGATAGGATTTCAGAATTTGAGTTATATATGTGATTTCTGGGTTCAAATTGATTCGATAGGTTATTTTTTCCGATGGTAGATGTTGTGGTATTTAGGCCGGTGACAGAGTTTGTGAGAATTTTGTCCGGTAGCGAAGACGGTGATTTACTCCGGCGAGAGGGAGGAGATGCGGGGAAGGGAGAAAGGGTGGAGGAGGACCAGTTATATTAAATAATTCCTTTAATAAAATATTATAATAATTAAAATTATGAAAAAAATCAAAAAGAAAATACTTAAGGGTATTATAGTCTTTTTATGTCTGGTAGGGACCAAACGTGCAACAAAATTTGATTTTAGGGACTGTCCGAGTTAAAAAGAAAAGTTAGGGACCAAGCGCTCAAGTTACCCCAAACCACAGGGACTATTCGTGTAATTTACTATATATATATATATATATATATATATATATATATATATATATATAAAATTGAGATCCAGTAAGAAGTAATATTTTGGTAGGAAGGCAGGAAGGAATCTCATCACTCTTATATATATATATATATATATATATATATATATATATATATATATATATATATATATATATATATATATATATATATATATATATATATATATATATATATATATATATATATATATATATAGAATTGAGATCCAGTAAGAAGTAATATTTTGGTAGGAAGGCAGGAAGGAATCTCATCACTCTTCAAATCATAATAATGTCTTTTAAGATGCAACCATATTTTTGTGTATATATATATGTAAGACTAAATGATCTGACATCAGTTACAAAAATATATCATTCTTACCTTAATTATAACCATTCATACCTTAATTACTGATTTCTTACCTTCCTACCAAAATATTACTTCTTATTGGATCCCAATTGGGATCCAGTAAGAAGTAATATTTTGGTAGGAAGGTAAGAAATCAGTAATTAAGGTATGAATGGTTATAATTAAGGTAAGAATAATATATTTTTGTAACTGATTTCAGATCATTTAATCTTATATATATATATATATATATATATATATATATATATATATATATATATATATATATATATATATATATATATATATATATATATATATATATATATATATATATATATATATATATATATATATATATATATATACACCAAAAATATGGATGCATCTTTAAAGACATTATTATGATTTGATGAGTGATGAGATTCCTTCCTGCCTTCCTACCAAAATATTACTTCTTACTGGATCCTGATATATATATATATATATACATATATATATATATATATATATATATATATATATATATATATATATATATATATATATATATATATATATATATATATGTATATAGGATAAAATGAGAAGGGTTAAAAGGTTGAGAAAATTAGAAAGAATCTGGACCCTTTAAATTCTTAGATCTATGGCTACTATTGATTGAGCCATTTGTGTAAATTATAGAATTTGTAAGATAAATCTGTAACTTTTAAACATAGATGAGGGTATAATGGGAATTCAAATGATTCAAATAAATGGTATCTCCTATAAAGCGGGTAACCCCTCTCTCTCTCCTTAACCATCGACCCTCTTCCCTTCTTCATATTATTATCGCCATCGCCGCCAACATCCGATCATCATCTCTGCCTCCCTTGAACGGTCTGATCATCATCACGGCCAACATCCGATCATCATTGCCGCCAACATCCGATCAGAATCTGCCGGCATACAATAGTCGCTTCTTCTAATTCTTCGTCGACACATCCTTCGGCTCCTACTCGGATTATTTACCGGTGATGGAGCTATATTTATTTGGTCTCGTATTTCTCTTCCTAACCCTAGATACAGATTACACATCAACTCATGTCTACAATACCACTTCCGAAGGCATTGAGGTAATCGATTAATTTAGCGATTTGATTACGAATCACATAAAAATTTTCGCTGGCCCTAAAACTCGAAGCCATGACTGCTAGAAGTCATTTGTTATGCTGCTACTCTTTTAAATAAAATTGGTTCATTGCATTTTAGGGATATGTAAATTCTGGGTTCTGGGTTTTGGGTTTTGGGTTTTGATGTTCGTATCAATGTTTCCGACATTGAATACACAATTCACGCATTGATCTACTTAATTAATCGATATCTTTCCTGCTTCCTCGAAAGTGAGTATGCGTTTTTGTTTAATCATTTATATTCTAATAGTTTAATTTTTTTCATCAGGTTGCATCTTAGTCTGTTGAAGAACTCGTTTAATGGTGAGTGAATATTCATGATGATGTTTTGATAAAATCCAATGCGAATTTGCTCAAACTTCTTACCTTTTTCCTTTTCCGTTATATTAGAAATTAGGGAGAAGCTCCAGCTTTCTTTCTTGATGATATGCAAAGGAGTTTTTCGAATGGGTTTAATCTGAAACTCAAAGGCTTCAAAACAGCCACTGTTATTGGAAACAAAACAGTACGATATCAAACCAAATCTAATTCATTTCCACTTCTTAAAACCTTCTCCCATTTCAAACATGTTCTCAATTTCGTATTCAGTATGTCATTACTAGGACTGATGATCCAACATCAACTGAAGTTCGTATTCTCAACAAGTCTACAGGAGAATGGTGAGTTTTCTTAAATTTTTATTGTGTCCTCGATGAAAATCTTGATTTTTTTATCCCATTAATATCTTGTTTTTGTCACTTACAGGGTGATACCAACCGTTCTTGGGACAAAACCAAAGGCACTTAAAGGCCACTCATGTGTGGTTTTAAATGAAGATAAAATCTTGATCATCAAAACCAATTACAATCTAACGAATCTGTTTGGTTTCTTGAGGTGGGTGTTTCTTCAATTAATCAAATCCCTTAAAAAGTATGTATTTTGACCGCTAATCTTCACCCATTTCTTGATATTGACTCGATAATCTTCCTTACATGTTACAAGGTGGACACACAATTCATTCGTGACTAAAAGAAGAAATTTGACACCGAAGTGGTTGCATGGAGCAAGGGCGTTATCGGTAATATTGAACGCCCCGTGGTGATTGTGGCCCTTCAGGGGTAGGCAAGGGTACATTAATTAACAAGCTCATGAAAGATTTTCCAACAATGTTTGGGTTTTCGGTTAGCCACACAACCCGTTTACCAAGATAAAAAGAGCAAATTGGAGTTCATTATCATTTCACAAAAAGAAGTGTTATGGAAGAAGAAATTAAATCAGGAAGAATTATTGAATTTGCTGCGGTCCATGGGAATCTTTATGGGACCAGCATTGAATCTGTTGATGTTGTTGCTGATGCCGGAAAGGTAAATATTTCTCAAAAAGTTTCAAGTGAATTAAATATGATTAAAGGTAATTTATAGTGTTAATCATCAATGATTAACACTATAACAAACACGTTTTGTTTAACTTTTTGTTTTAATAATAATCATCAATGATTAGCAATGTTAATCAATGATGATTAACAATGAACATTTCTACCAAACTTAAGGGTTTTAATGAATAAATGCGCTCTCTTTAATTTTTTTATTGTAATAATGAACATCAATGATGAGAGGTGTTAATCATAGATGATTATAACTATAATCATAGATGATTATAGTTATAATAGTCTAAATGATTAGGACATCGGTTATAACTTAGTATATGTTTAATCTGGTCATAATCATATATGCTTATAATTGCATAAATGATTAAAATATCAATTAAGTTATAATCATTTGTTATTATAACTGTAGATTGCTTTATCATGGGCATAATCATTTTTTGATATCTTTGAACTTTATTTTACAGGTGTGAATGCAAAAACAACAATGATCATATTCATGAGTTCCCTATCTTTGTTTTTTATGTATGATGGTAGCAACAAGAATAACGATCAATACTACAACATTGGCGAATTTATTTTATGATTAAATGTTTATTTATTTAAGAACAATGGTGTATTCACGTATGATTAAATATGTATTAATTTTATCATTAGATGTGTATTCACTTACGATTATATGTATATTTACATATCATTGCATGCTTATTCATTTATGATTACAGGTTTATTCATTTATGATTAGATGCGTATTCAGTAAATTTTATAAACCATATCTTGAAAAACGATATTTCGATAAAAAAACAGAATTTCGTATAATCTCTATAAAAATACAGTTAAAAATTAAATCACTAAAATTTTAAAAATATATTTTTTTTCTATTCATCCATGATTGAAACCATGAAAAAAAATAAACAAACTATTAAAATTTCGAATTTTGACAAAAGAATTGATAAAAATATTTTTTTTATTTTCAATTAATAAAATAATAAAAAAATCAATTAATTCCTTTATTTTAGGTAACAGCAATCGTAATCTCTATAATCATGGAAACTGAATAAATTAATCCCATGATTATACGAAAACATAATTATTTAGGATTTTTAATTAATTAGACATATTCTGAAATTACTATAATATCCCTATAAAATGATTGGTCCAGAATCAGTCTCACATTCTCAACCTTTTAATCCTTCTCATTTTAACCTCTCCTTATATATATATATATATATATATATATATATATATATATATATATATATATATATATATATATATATATATATATATATATATATATATATACGGAAAATGTCATAAAAGGGCAACAAATAACATAAAATTGGCTTTTTAAATCATCAAACTTTTAGTTGGTTTTATTTGCCCATCAATCTTTTTCTTTTTGTTCAATTATACCATTGGATACCTTTTCTACCGGGTATCAACAGTTACATGCCCATGGATCATTTTCCCGGTGGCAGAGCTTCAATCTTAGCTTTACACACACACACACACACCCATTTCCGACCACGTTGTATACATCATCTTCCCGGTGGCAGAGCTTCAGTCACAACTACACACACACACACTGACAGGGGCTTGTAGGTCCGGTTAACCGGTGGTGGAGGTTGTCGGTGATAAAAGGGGTGACTGATGATGGTAGCAGTTCTGTGGAATCGGTAGTAGCAGCAATGCCAACGTGAAGATGATCCACTTCACTTCACTCGGCCGCACGTATCTAACTATCTATACAACAAAAAAATCCCATCACCAAGCAACTAGAACCGGGAGATCATCCACGTGGGCTTGTAACCGGTTATACTCGGTAGAAAACGCATACAATGGTGTAATTGAACAAAAAGAAAGAGGTTGATGGGCAAATAAGACCAATTAAAAGTTGGATGACCTAAAGAGCAAATTTCATGTTGTTAGTTACCCTTTTATGACATTTTACCATATATATGTATATATATATATATATATATATATATATATATATATATATATATATATATATATATCTATATATATATATATATATATATATATATATATATATATATATATATATATATATATATATATATATATATATATATATATAGATCAAATAAGAAGTAAAATTATGGTAAGAAGGTAAGAAGTTTTTTATTTACATGATTTTTTGACAAATCACCAAAATGGATCACTAAATGAATTAAAAATAACATGATTCATTGAAAAAAATTTCTAAAAAAAACATATTGATAAATCATTTTTTAGTAAATCAAGTTTTTATCCACGTTACGGACAATTTTAGTGAATAACAACAAAATCATCGTAAAAATGAATCATCGAGTTGTTTTTTCGAGAACTTTTTTTATGAATCATGTTATTTTTGCATCATCAATTGATTCATTTTGTTGTTTCACCGAAAAAGTATGTAAATAAAAAATTTCTTACATTCCTACCTAAAATTTTCTTCTTACAGGATCCCAATTATATATATATATATATATATATATATATATATATATATATATATATATATATATATATATATATATATATATATAGAGAGAGAGAGAGAGAGAGAGAGAGATGTAGGTTCAAGTACATTTTCTAAATATTGTGTGATTGTAGGACTAATTCTAGACCAATCATTTGATAGGGGCAAATTAGTCCATTCATATAATATAAATATTAATTCCATTAATTAATTAATTAGCCCAAATTGAATGCCTATATTTATGGAACCAACCCTATTTATCCTCTCATCTCTCTCACGTCTTCGATCGGCAGCCGTCTTCCTCCCCTGCGTCATCCACCATCGCCGTCGGCTTCCTCCCTGCTTCATCCACCATCGCAAGTGTATTTTAATGTGCGTATATTCCTTACTTTATTGTCGACAAATCGAATACGATGAAGCTAAATGAAATTTTTTGGTGGTCAAGCGAACAAAAGTCAAGAATGTTTTTTATTTTGGTATATGACGCCTCCTTTTGATGGTGAGCATTAAATGCTCAATTTCCTTCACCCTCCACATATTTTGAAATCGGAGCTTCACGTATTACATTCTAATCATTTTAGTCCTTTTCTTTTTAATTTTTTTAGATACCAATTTCGCTAATGATTTTGAGTAATCAAGGAATGGTGTAGAACTGTAGTTTGAAAATAAAATTGCGATCAATGGAAGTGAGCTCGGATATCGAGATGATTGGTGGAAATGGGAATTGTAATTTGATTTTTTTAACATGTTTTTTTCCCTCTTTGAAACAAATTGTACTTGTTTTTTCCTAATTGTTGAATTTGTGTTTAGCAATTTACTGGTGGATTACCTTAAGATGCACGATTCCGACACGTTTCTGATGTTTATCATAATAGCTTGGTATTCTTCGAGAATGATGGTAAATGGATGTGGTGATGAAGCAGTAGAGTTAATATTGAAGGTTAGTATGTGTTATTCTTCAAGAATGGAACACGAAATTGAAACCGATTCTTGAAGAATGGAATGCAGAAAATACAAAATATTGAATGGAAAACAGCATTGAAGTTGATTCTTGCAGAACTGTAACACAGAAGATAAAAAAAACAAGTTCTATCTATCATGCCCAAAAGAATGAAGCACTATTCTTTAAGAATGTTTATTTTTTTATGTATCTTTTTTTAAAATTCGTTATTCTTCAAGAATGTCATGTGTCATGTGAAACTCGTTATTCCACTGTATGATTAATGTATCAAAATGCAATCCAATTTTATTATTTAAGTCCATTATCTGAGAATGAGTGTTAGTTTTTATTGGTTTGTGTTTTGGTAAGTCCATTCTCTGAGAATGGGTGTTAGTTTTTTATTGGTTTGTGTTTTGGTAAGCCCATTCTAGGAGAATAGTACGTTTTTTTGTCACAAGTAAGTCCATTCTCTGAGAATGGTTCAAGAAATTTGATGTATACTTAAGGAATTCGAAGATACTATAATTAACTTAAAAACCCACAAACTATTCTTTGAGAATTCGAAGGTACTGTAATTTTCAGTTAATTTGCAGCTTTTATTCACGTAATCCCACAAAATTACGAGATAAATTGGATAATTCCTTTTTTAAAGATTTATTAAAGACTAAAATACCCTTTATAAGGGTTTAATTGAAAATTCTGATTAATTAATTGTTATAATTTTACAATTAGGCCCTTAAATCTAACACCGTTGATCATTTCGATATATCGGACGCTTCACGATTGGTCCTACAATCACACAATAATTACAAAATGTATTTAATACTATATATATATATATATATATATATATATATATATATATATATATATATATATATATATATATATATATATATGTGTGTGTGTGTGTGTGTGTGTGTGTGTGTTTGTGTGTGTGTGTGTGTGGGGTTCAAATGAGAACCATTAAAATGTTTAGAACCGTGAGAACCACTAATTCACAGTTTAATAACGTTGTATTTTTTCATTTTAGCACTTGTTTTTTTATGAAAATAAAATTACGTAACACATAAAAATATATAATTATCTTTCATTTGTTATTAGATATCAATATTGATGTGTTTTAAAGAAAAAAAATTACGTTATAATATTTACAGTTTAGTAACTAGAATTTTTATTATATTGTGAATATTGTAAAACATATTATAAAATAAGGAAATTTATTAAGTTTGATTTATTTTCACATAATAAACAAGTGTGAAAAAACAAAAAAAAACATAATTTTTAGTGTGTGAATATCGGTTCTCGCAGTTCTTAACATTTTAGTGGTTCTTATTTGAACCCATTATATATATATATATATATATATATATATATATATATATATGTATATATATATATATATATATATATATATATATATATATATATATATATATATATATATATATATATATATATATATATATATGGGATAATCACGGGTTGTCAACTTAAATTTGTATGTGTAACATTAATTTGATTTTTTTTTTTTTTGGTTTTTTATATCACCTTTAATGTATATTTTGCATAATATGACAATGTACATTGCAGTATAATGACTAAAATGAAAGTACATTGCATTTAAACGACTGAAATGGAGTAAAAATGTTTACATTTTTAACCAGGTTGAGTTGTAAATAGAAATTGAGAAGTATGTTTCCATTATTTTTTTATAAATGGGATTGTTGGTCAAAACATGATAAATGAGGTTGTCATATTTCTATTCATTTAGATTAAAATCAACAGTATACGTTTGAAAAAGAAAACTTTCTTTTCATTTAGTGTAAAACACGTAGTTGCCTCTCTATTTAAAGACTGGAACGACAAATGAACTATAATTGACCCACTACATAATACATTATATGGTCAATATTTTTAGATTATAGATTGTACCGGGTAATTTAATAAGGAAATAAAAAAAAAACTATAGATCATACAATTACAAAATATGATTTTATGTTGAGTTGGAATGTTACATCCGAGAAACTAACAAGACTAAAATACATAATAATAGCCTATTAATTTTTGTTAGGAAAAATCTAGAGCACATGAAAACCATCATGCTTGAAAGAAACTACAGCCACATGATTAAAACCGTCAAGCATCAAGGAAACTACATTATTAATCAGCTAATATTTGTATAGGATGCCTGTCAAAACCTTACACAGAGATGTTACAAATACTTGCTTTTTTCCGACAATGCAAATGGTAGAATCCATTCACATGCTATTAAAACAATGAATTTGGTTGCCGGAAAGTCACACACTACATCCCACACTAAATATTTTCTTTTACTGCTATGTTCACGTGGTATTTGCTGCACATAAGAAGAAAACTTAGTATATTTCAAACACAATGTAGCTAGCTTATATCACCATCAAACAGTTGTTATCAATAAGCATATCATAAAGTTCTTCATAATCATGTCAAATCTAGAAGTATTGCCATAACCAGCAAGGTCAAACATATTGCATCCACTTAATAAGTTTTAGGCAAGGTACTTTAATTTTAAATTTACCTAGTTTGCCTACTGCTTAGTGACGCAAATGAAAAACATTCTTAGTTTGTAGCTGTCAGTTGTCTATATAATCCAGCAACCCCATAATGATATCTTGTGGACCAATCTGCAAAATAAAATCAAAATTGGTTAGACAATCTACCATAGGACCCAACTCGTCTTCAGTTAAAAGGTTTGTCATTTTCTTGGTCTTGTTGACTAACAACTGGTCGCAAAACATCACATATCGTTAGTTAGAAGCAGGTTTTTAGGGGTTTAACCTGACCAATTTTGACTAAAATTCCCTGTTCAACAACAACCATTTTTGTTATTATCCAAACCGGAGACATCACTATTTCTCATGGGTCCCAATAAAAAGCCTTTCTAGCAACATGTTCTTATGAAACCCGTCCCAATAAAGGCCTTTCTAGTAGCATGTTCTCTGCAATCTCAAAAAACACAATAAAATAATGCAAAAAATTGATAAAAATATGCAGTGTTTCATGATTAAGTAAAGACGAACATCTTTATCTATCACTGATTTTCATAAGCATTTTTTTGCAAGATAGCCAATCCATTATACTGGGCAGAAAATGACTTTTTTGTTAAAAGTTAATGGTAATTTTAGAATGATATCCAACTCAGGTATGAAACATGATACAAATCAATACTACAAGAACTAAAAAACTAAGGACTTGGTAAGAGACCCGATCCATAGTTTTGGTCATATGACAGGGAGAAGACATGTTATTTACTCAAACGAAAATGACCAACATACCAGAAACGCTGTGAGCTAAACTATTGAAGGATACCGTAGTTAAATCTCCTCCAACAGGCATTTCTCAAGAGCAAAATCCATTGGAAGATCAGGTAATAGTTACCAAAACTGCACGGAATAGAAACCATAACACACTTAAGATATTCCAATTACAAGCAGTGTTCTTAAGATCAATAAAATCAGCGACTTTTCACTCTAAAGTGGTTAAAAACTCAGTTTTTGGAATCTATTAGAATTAATATGAATCGCAAAAAAATCAGCAATCATACATCTATCTATACTACGTTTTGAAAGACTTAATTTTGATTTGTTTCAAATAATCATTCAACTTCAAAAACCGGTTGTGGATCAACATTAGGTTGGTAAAATTACCATTTTACGTATTGCTTAATGTTTAATGTTAAGATTTGTAGAAGATTTTCATTCAGACATTTCATCAAACACCTAATTAATGTTAAGATTTGTAGAAGATTTTCATTCAGACATTTCATCAAACACCTAATGTACGTACTGCTATTATAGAAACCTCACTTGGAAAATCGTATCTAGTAAGCTAAAAATAAATTAATAATGCAACACATTTATAGAAGGCAAACTAATAGTAATAACGATACAAAAACATGTGAATACAAAAGTAATCAACTGTTCATACCTTGATATGCAGAGAACGATTCATTTGACTTGAAATGATTCTTCGAGTTGTGTATGATTTGAAGAATGCAAATCATTTATAAACTAAGAATTTGAAGATTGAAAAGATCCGTAATATGACTGAGTAGGAGAAAATAGACGAATTGTTAACTAAATTAGACTTCATGAGTTCGAGAATTCTCCCGGTAATTAAGCAGTAACGAATTGGTGAATTGATTACTAATACCGGTACGAAGGAATTAGGAACTTCAAATCGTGCAAGTGATAGACGCTTACCTAAATTAGGTGTATTTAATTGAAATCAATACCAATTATTAAGGGATTTTGAAATTAACGATAATTAAGGACTCTTGATTTCTTGACCAATTAATGAATTCGTATGTGTAACTGATAGTCGATGAAAGGCAATTCTATTAAGCGGGAAAATGATGTGGAGAAGGGATTAGAGAAGGCCACGTGGCAGTGGTAATAGTGATTTATTTGTATAGGAAGATATATATATATATATATATATATATATATATATATATATATATATATATATATATATATATATATATATATATATATATATATATATATATATATATATATATATATATATATGTGTGTGTGTGTGTGTGTGTGTGTGTATGTGTGTGTGTGTGTGTGCGCGCGTGAGACCAGTCCTTGACAAATGCCAAAAACATAGTATGCAAGATCTCGTTTAAAATTTATATATGTACTTATCAAAACTAAGGACTGTCACATGCTAGCCAGTGAGCCTGGTTGTGTAGTTGTATAGCTGTGATAAGAACGGGCTGTCGAACACTTGTGTAACGAGCATGATTAATTCAGTAGATTCAATTGTCAGTTAAAGTATGCATAAATGTAAAAGGGGAATTTATGATAAAATAATGCACTAAACATTTATACAAAATATATGTATAGATTCAGGGTTCAAGCAAGTCTTGAAGATGCTTTACTTGGTTTTATAACTTCCTAGTTATGGTTGATTCTCAAAAATGCAATGGTTACTAAAAAGTCGTTCACTGGTTCCTAAATTGAATAACTTCTTGGTCTGAATACTATCATTATGACTCTAAACTTGTTAATCACAATGGGCATGCAAATTACCAAAGTTTATTATCAATTATTCAGTTCATGTCATGCAAGACTTGTTTTGGTTAATTACAATGGTCGTGAAATTTAACATGTTGTAAATAATTGCCATCTATTATAAACTTCTCAAGCACATTCAAGTTTTAATCTTTATTAACCTAACCCTAGGATTTTGTCCGCCTCTAGTCATACATGGCTAATGGTTATAAAACAGTCATGATTTCAAGTTACACTATTAGATTAGTCATCTAAACTATAATAACTTAGAAATAGATTAACTAAAATTTAAATCTTGAATACATATGGATCTTTGAACAAATAATTATGATAAATTAAACTATTTTAAATATCCAAACCAAAAATTCAAATAAAAAACTAGTCTTTCATCAAAATCAAATAAAACATTTTATCCTATATAAGCAAAAAAGAATCAGGAATGATTCAAAACTAGAATGTAAACAATGTTCGAGACTAGGATAAATTTTTATTTATTACTATTGATTATTCACAGTAAAAGTTCTTAGGTTATGTGTTTCATGATGATATATTGCATTTTCTTAGTATTTTCCAGCAAGCTAGGCTTTTTATTAAAAGTACTTGGTTGTAAATAATGATATTGGTTCTCTTCCAATAAATTATATTTGAAGCTCTTAATCAATATTTAAGTCTAGCTAGGGTCCATCTAAAAGGACTCATAGCCTCCGATGATTACATTTTTTTTCTAGTATATTATAATGGTTACATAATGATTTTATTTTTTTGCATATTCTATCCTAATAAATAAATAATTCAAAGCTACATGTCATCACCATATTCATTTGGCCACATGTCATTTTCTCATTATTTTGAATTTTTTTAAAAAAATAAAATACTTTGTTCATTACTACTAATTAATGATCGGTTACAATTGGCCGTTACAATTCTATCTCCCATAATTATGCTTTTATTAATACGAAACTGTCAATTAAATGTTTAACTCCAAATTTCGTCTGATGATTTCAAAAATCAAATTGCAATTGTGAATATATGTTAGGTATTTTTGTATTTTCCCAATAGTAAATCGATATTTTTTAAGCACTAATTGCAAGATATAACAATTCACTTCAATTTATTTGTGTATTATAACATTCTACTTTTATATATTTCTATTACATTTCTATATTCTCAATTTTGTGTGTTTTTGTTTATTTTTCAGATAATATGCTTTTTACTTTTAGTTAGTACACTGCTTGATGTTTAGATGTTCTTATTTAACATTTTCTTTTAATCAACCGTGTAATACACGGGGTCTCACAACTAGTAATTACTAAGTAATCCTATCCTAATAAATAAATAACTCAAAGCTACATGTCACCACCACATTCATTTGGCCTATGTCATTTTCTCATGATTTTGAATTTCTTAAAAAAAAATACTTTGTTTATTACTATTCCTTAATGATCGGTTACAATTAGTCGTTACAATTCTATCTCCACTAATTACATTTTTATTAATACGAAACTGTCAATTAAATATTTAACTCCAAATTTCGTCTTACGATTTCAAAAATCAAATTGCAATTGTGAATATATGTTAGGTACTTTTGTATTTTCCCAATAGTAAATCGATATTTTTTAAGCACTAATTGCAAGATATAGCAATGCACTTCAATTTATTTGTGTATTATAGCATTCTAGTTTTATATATTTCTATGATATTTCTATGTCTCAATTTTATGTGTTTTTTATTTTTAAGATAGTATGCTACTTATTTTAAGTTAGTACAATGCTTGATGTTTAGAATATCTTATTTAACATTTTCTTTTAATCAATCGTGTAATACACGAGTCTCACAACTAGTAATTACTAAATAAGTATGAATCAACAACGAAGAATCTTTTTTTTAATATACTTATCATGAATTTTTTTTTTTAATTTACAAATCGTTCTTTTATTATAAAAATTATCTTCTTTTTATTTTACGCTCAATTAACATTAATCATAAATTCTTTTTCAATATATAAATTAATATTTATATAAATATAATATAAATTGTTTATATAATTTAAGGATACATTTATAGTAATTAAAACAATTACTGAAAACCAAATATATTCGTACTTAATCCTTTATATGGATAAAAGGTGTTATATAACTATGATGTCTAAATTAATTAATTAATTCTAAACACTCCGTATCAATGTTTTAAAAACCGGGTTGACCCGGCCGGTTGAACCGGTTGGACCGTGAACCGGTGAAGAGAGCGGGTCAATTATGACCGGTTTTTTGTTAATTTCCGACTCGGATTGAACCGGCCGGTTTTCTCAAAAAACCGGTTGAACCAGTGATCCGGAACCGGGTTGACCCGGTGGTTGAAAAAAAATAGAATTTGGACTTTAAAAACGTGGTTAAAGAGGTCAAGACTCAAACTTTTAAGATTAGTCAACTATTAGTTCATCAAATTTGATAAATTTTTCTTATACAAACTCGACAAAATATTTTTTTTTGGAATCAAAAAGATTAAATTACATTGTTTATGTTTTATAAATATATAATTATGCTGAAAAATATAAAATATATGAAAAATGTAAAAACCGGTTGACCCGACGGTTGAACCGGTTGGACCGGTTGACCCGTGACCCAGTCACCGCACCGGGTCAACTAAAAAACCGGTTTTTAAAACATTGCTCCGTATACATAGTTCACTATAAAGATGCTTAATACAAATAATGAGATAATGCCAATGGTTCATTACCATTTTTGTAAAAATAATGAGATAATGCTATACACAAAAAAAATTAAAATATATGTTAACCTTCTTAATATTAATAAGTTAGAGGTATAGACGTAAAATCTTATAAAATGTGTTTATTGAGTAAAATTGAGTTAAACATAACACATTAACTCAATTTTTCGGACTTATTTGATATACATCTTTAATGCGTTTTTATGAAACATAAATCAAATTACTATTTCTATACGTATCTTTTTTTAGTTATAATATATAGTTTAAACCGATTATCGACGGTCAATATTTGTTTAAAGTAAATATAGTACGTGAATTAGATAACATTAAAAAATTAGTTTTTTTTTGAAAAATTGGAGTATCTTGTAGTAAAAATAACAATATCTTAAATAAACTAATTTTAATTTGTAATAAAAATAATAATAAATTAAAATTTTAATATTTTAAAAGTCTATATCACAATGTATAGTGGACAAAAGAATTTGGGATATAAGAGTAGACATAGTATTGCGGAGATTTGTCGCCGGTAAAGCTTTTAGCGACGACTATCGCTATCTTTAGCGGCGACATTTGTCGCCAGTAAAGACCACGGTCCTTGTAGTGGTAGAAGTCGGTAGGGTGCGGGTTCGAGGGGATAGAGGGTACGACATCGCCAGTAGGATGCGGGTTCGGTCAGTGGCGGTTTCAAGGAAGAGCGTTCGCTGGTTAGTGAAGCCACTTGGAGTCGAAGGAAAATAAGGAAAAAGAGAGACAGCGGGTTGGAGATGGTGGTCGGTGGATGATCGACGGCTTCTACTCCGTCCATCCTAAATAGGAAAATAATTACATTCACCGACTCACATCAATAAATTGAGTAACCAATTTAAATAATTTTACCAAAAAATCATAATCAATCTCTTATTAAATTAAATACGTATTTTTTCAGAAAATAGAATAGAATCACATGTCATCCAATCATATGCGGCTAAAAGCCTCCGCGGGATCCTATGAAGACCGTTGGTTAGCCCATTGGTATTCTCGAGTATAGTTTTCTACGTTGTAACCATAAAACCGGAAATAAATAAGGAGATATCGGACTTTGTTACTTAGTATTTAAATATTAAAACAATCAATCAATATTGTGCCTTTTTCTCTCTTTATTGTCCCTTTCTTTTTCAATCATAACATCGACCATTGACCAATGTTTAAAAATTTGGAATATATGTACAAAACTACTTTTCAATAATACTCGTAACACAAAAATGTCATCAAAGATTCGGTAAAGTTAGTAATAATTTGGGATTATGTGCAAAATAAAGAAAAAAAATTCACGAAAAAGAATTTCAAATTTTAATATGGCAAATACAAAACAATGATTTTAAGTGTAATAAAAGAACAATTAAAAAGAAAAAACAAATAATGAATTGATTTAACAAAAAGTAAGTTCCTTCTTTTAATATAATTATTTTATTAAAAACACTAGCAATAAACTATCATGAAAAAACAATTACAAATAGTTAATTGAGTTTTGAAGCCAATTTATCCAATTAACGGCTTGCGTTACAATTTGTATTGACAAACCAAAATATCCAGTTAACCTTTACATTTATCATACTTGAGTTATATTAAAAGTAAAGTTACTTACTTCATCCATATAATTAAAGTTAGGTACTTCAGTTTTGGTCCCTAAGGGCATTTTAGACAATTTACATGTATTTAACCGAGCAAAACAGACGATATTTCCAATAGGGACCAACAGTGTAGCGAAAATATAATCACAACTACCGTATAAGTGAAAAACAAAATTTGGACCCAGTCCCAAAAAAGTGTGAAACACCGGACCAAAAATTTAATTTCCAATAGGGACCGACAGTTAGCGGCGACTTTGGCTATCTTTAGCGGCGATTTTTGTCGCCGATAAAGACCACGGTCATTGTAGTGATCTATATTATATAGATAGTTTAATTTATGGATGAAGTACGTAACTTCAATTTAATTATAACTCAAGGATGATGAATGTAAATTAGCTTTATGATTATAATAATAAACCAGAAAGTGAAATTGCCTACCAAAAATTAAAGAGTATGTGTATGCACCGACATTGCTAAGAAAAGAAATGACAAGACGACCAACATTGTTTCCTAAAGCAGGGTTAATGTCAACATTTTTGCATCTAATCCTGTGATACATATCGAAGACAATTCTTGACATGTTTTGCCGTCGTCTTTTGATTATCTTGATCACCAGATTATTCTCCCGACATCGTCTACTAACAACCAAAAAAAGGTTTGTTTTGACACTCACGCAATTTCTTACATTTGCAATTTGTCAAAGTTAATTTTGTCAAAGTCAAGAATTACGAGGGCTATTTAAAATAATAATTAGCATCAACCAACTACCTTCTGACCCAATGATATTAGTTTAAATTAATCTCTTAACTTTTTTTTTCTTGTCAATAATCGAAGGGGGTGACATTAATTTTTGCATCTTTCCTTTGTTTTGAACGTTTTGCTTGTTAATAACGGTGATTCAGCCAAAGGGCTTCTAGCCCAGCGGCATCAGGTGTTGCCCTCCCTACTTGAGGTCGAGGGTTCGAGTCTCGCTTGAGACATATGTGATATTAATGTGTAGTTTAAGAGTATGAGTATGTTAGATTGTCGTTCTAAAAAAAAAAATAACGGTGAGTCATATGGATGAACATTTGGATTGGAAAAACCGAACCGAATCAAAAACCAACCGAAACCGAACCGAACCGTGACCGAATATATATTTTCTGTTCGGTTTTCGGTTTTAAAAAAAATGCTAATTCGGTTTCGGTTCGGTCCGGTCCAGTCCCCGGACCATACTTACCCTAACACTACTACTAATCATGAAAAACCGAATCGAGCCGAAAACCAATATAACCGAACCGAACCGGAACCAAATATACATATATTCGGTTTGGTCTTTGGTTTTTAAAAAATCTTAATTCGGTTTCAGTCCGGTTCTGTTATGTTTTTGGACCACGCTCATCCCAGTCATTAGGCACAAAGAAATGGCTATTATAATCTCCTATTACTAGAAGGAATGAGAGGGTTACGAATTGGGGGGGGGGGGGGGGTCATATGGGTATCACATGAAGGCTTTTGCATGCAAAAGCATATGCACATGCAAGGGGGAGCGGGAACAGTGAAAGCCTGTCCTAGATAACGTCTTCTGGAAACCGAGTGAATGGGTCGGGTTTGATCAATACCCAAATGATTTCCTACATCATGTGGGCCTTATTATATGTATATGTATATGCATCATGCATATATATAAATATGGATGTATGTATGTCAATATGGATGGAATGAAATAAAGGAGCAACCTGGTATGACAATGCTGAGATTGGTGAGGACAAGTTTGGCCAAGTGAACATGACAAACAAAAGCATAACCTCCCATACCTACAACTTAATGTATGCCAATGGCCGTGGGTCCTTCAACCATCATATATTATTAGGTCCCACCATCTTTCTCAATCACATACGTTATCTCCTTCGCAATAAATCTTCTTCAACTGATTCTTCCACATATTTTAAAATTAAAAACGATAATAAAACATTATAACAATTTGCCATTTTATTAAGTTGAAATATTCCGAAGGGTTGTCCAACCATACAAAAGCTTGAGAATATCCAACAGATTAACGAGATTGTTTAATATCATTTTATACGTTACATGCGAGAAATATAGAATAAACGAGAATATAAAATACGAAATATGAAATATAAAAAGTTATCGGACAAATTGAGACATGACTACGGTCTACGGGTATGAGACTCGAAAAGATATAATTAATGTTCGATATCATGATATACTAAAGCTGAGAACAAGAAATACACCGTAACACCGAGAATACAAGCTTAAGGGTTTTTTTTTTTTTTTTTTTTTTTTTTTTGAATTATGTTGGAATCAAACCAACCACCCAGGGGCGGACGCAGAATTTATCAATAGCCGTGACACCGAATTTTTTTTCCGAGCTAATATAATAAGAAAAACCGACCAAACATAATAACATAAAAACGTTTAAAAGTACGTTGCATTATATATTAATATAACATATTTGTTTGTTGCAAATACAATCTAAAGTTCACCTCGACGAATACACATTTTGTAAAACGCTCCATTACATCTTTAAACTTAACTTTCACTAGAGCTTCTTTCTCAACATTGCAAACCAACGCATCGTTCTAATCTTTGAATCATAAGTTGTAATCGTTGGTCTATCTCCCGGGTCCCTTGGAAGATCTTTCACATCAAAAGTTTCGCTAGATGATGGTTTTGGTGGAATTACATTTGAAACCGGAGGCATTGGTTGATTTGGTTCTTTGAATTTGAGGTTTGGCCTTTGAGAAGATCCTTCCCCACTTTCATTATTAGAAGATGATCTTGGTCTCTTATTGCAATTAATTGTATTAAAAATAATTCTCAATGTTACCCTACAATTCAATTTCACAAATGACAATAATAAATCAACAACTAATTTCAAAAACCTAATATTTTAAACTTTCTTACAGTCTTACTTGTTTCATCTTAGGGTTTTAGAGGATTGAAGACACACAATTGTTGAAGTCGTGATTTGCTCCTGCCTCCTGCCTTGTTCGGCCTTGCTGCTAGTTGCTCTACTGAAATCGACAAGTCGTAATCGTGAGACTTGAAGGCGAGATCGACAAGTCCTGCTGCAATTAATTGTCATGAGCAATTGTCCATTAATTTTAATTAGCTCAAATGCCCATTTTTAATTAGCCCAAATGCAATTTTAATTAGCTCAAATGTCTGGCAATTGGATTTGTCGTCATCGGCCAGCAAATAGCAATTGTCCATTAATTTTAATTAGCTCAAATGCCCATTTTTAATTAGCCCAAATGTAATTTTAATTAGCCCAAATGTCCAGCAACTGACTTTGTCGTGATCGGCCAGCAATTGTCTATTAATTTTACTTAGCCCAATTAGAGTTAGTGGGTCGGTGGCACTTTATTATTTAAGAGGTGACACATTTTTTTTCATATAATTGCATCCTATTAGAAAAAAAAAGTTCTTCTACATACACAAATTTTATCAGGTGCCCGGCCCCCTGTGCATTATAATGAAACCACCACTGCAACCACCCCTATCTATACATAATACAGGGGCAAATCAGTTAAAAAAAAGAGCCAAAATGGCTTCAAACTAACATGGAACATTTATGATTTAAAGAATCACAAAAATCAAAAATATCTAAAAAAGGCTAGTTACCAGCGGGTCTTGAACCCAACTTTTTAAGGGGTCGATTAAAGGTTCACCTTCTGGACCGGTTCGAAAAATCTGGAATCAGTTTTTTGAATAATCGGTTGGAGAAAATCCGGTTTAGGTGAAACTGAACCGTTGATTATGCATAGAGGAAAAAAGTTGGACCAGTTTTTAAGGGCCATTTTTTTTTCCGTTTTTTTAGTTACCGTTAAATTAAAAACGGGAAAATAAGAAAAAATCAGATTTTTTGTTCCTTTTCTACCCTTCTATAGCCGTTTAAACCTCAAAAATGGTATTCACCCTTCTATGGTTAGTATAAATAGATATTGATTTATTTGGTTTCAACACCCCGCAAAACAGACTCATAATTCTCGACGTTTTTCACATTCTCGATCTATTTTCTTGAAATTTCAAAATGTCTTCATCACAAGCTTCTGTATCCGCTTTCGCTGGTAGTTTCGACATTATGAAAAACTATGCCAATGCCGATATATTGGAAATCAAACCAACATCGCGAAACCCAGAAGTTTGGCCAAATTTCGATTACTGTATTATGAAAGATCTTGTGAAGAAAGTTCGGTGCAAGCGATGCGGGCTTTGATGCGGCCTTGAGCAACTCAACTTTGAAGAGTCACAAAGAAAGTTCGTGTAAAGCGGTCCAACAAAGCAATACTGATCTGACACAAATTAATATCGGATCCAACGACGGTTTATTTATTTATGACAACGATGCGGTACGCGAAGCATTTGCCAAGTTTGTCATCCAAAAACACTTCCACTCGACCACTTCGACAACCATTGCGTTACAAAAATTATCAAAACGAAACTTCAACACCGATATAGTGCTGTAAGTCGTACTACTCTTAGACGTGATACAATTAAAAATTGGGACAAAACGAAATCCGAAGTAATTGTAGGATTTGCAAGCCACAATAGTTCGGTGTAGCTTACTTGTGACGTTTGGACCGTCCCCCACGGAAATGTCAATTCCTACTTAGTCGTTGCCGCACATTGGTTATATCCCGAAACCTGGTTAATAATGAAATGGACCATTAGTTTTAAATTATTTGGTTATCCTTATAGTGGTGCAAATTTAAGAAATTTTTTATAAGACGTTATGGTGAAATATAAATTACTTGATAAAGTTATTTCAATTTCACTCGATAACGCTTTAAACAAACAAATGCCATCAACTGGCTAAATTTAATACTAAAACTAATTTTAAATAGCGAGTTTTTTCATGCATGGTGTGTTGCACATATTATTTATATAAGTGTGCTAGTCGGCTTTTTGTTTGTGATGAGTTACGTATGAAATTTAGAATCTTATTAACAACTATTTATTATCGGTTTTTTTGTGATCAATGTAACGAACCTTTTTTATGCCCTAACGATGACAATAATACAAGGTAGACCTCTACTTGTATTATGTTTGAAAGTATTTTATGACAAAACTCATACTTCACGGTTTTAATGAAATATTTTTTGAAAAACACGGATCAGTTTCAATTCTCAAATCGGATTAGGTACTACTTTAAAAACTAACCAATTTTTCATAAGTTTTTAAAGATGCGACAACTTTATTGTCGGACGTTTACTCTCCTACAAGTTCGTTAGTTTTATATTAAATTTTTGTTATGACGGAAAAATTGTCAAATTATGAGATGCCGTCAAATGTAATGTTTTCTAACATGGTTCTTGATATGGAAACCAAGTTTTAAAGTATTTTCGAGATTTGCCTTTAATTTTTAACCCTAAATCTTACTATAGGTGTAAATGTTTTAATGAGACAAATTACCGCAAACTTAGGGATAAGTGAACTCGAACCACATTTCGTTTAAACTGAAAGTTATAAATTCAGTGAGATTTTTAAACAATTGTTCCACCATTACACAACCAAGTATGACCACCCAAATAATTCGATACAACGGGATCATCTTCAAGTGATTGAAACGACAATATCTAACTATATAATATTTTGTCTGAAAACGCAACTAAACGCCAACGAACTTCTGCCCCAAGTAGCGAATTGAGCTATCATATGGCATCAAAATTTTTAGCCCACTTTACTGTCAAGGAATTTCATAACCTTGACATTTTGGCTTGGTGGAAAGAAAAGGAACTGCAATTCCCGATTCTAGCCGCCATGACTCGCGATTTACTAACCGTCCAAGTTCCACGGTAGCTTCAGAATCTGCTTTTTCTTTTAGTGACAGGGTCATAACATAACGAAGATCCAAACTTTCAGCTTAGTCGATGTAAGTATGCGTGTGCTTGAAGGATTATTTGAACGAGGTCGAAAGGATACAACATTGCGTTTTGCCTGAAGAATCACTTTTACCGCCGGTTGAAGAGTATCTCCTCGAAGAAGATGTTGCATTAGGGATATCACCTCCAATGACCGAGTCAATGATGGTGAAACTGAAGAGTTATCGATCTAAAAACGTCCGCTTCCATGAAGACGACCAATATGAAGACCATAATTGCTACTATTTTAAGTATCGACGTTTATGTAATTTGAAATTTAAACTATATTATTCGAAGTTGAAGACTATAATTTCTAGTATTTTTAGTATCGACGTTTACGGTTTTGTAATTCGAAGTTCAACTAGGTTATTCGAAGTTGAAGACTATAATCACTACTATTTTTCGTATCAACGTTTATGTTTATGTAATTTGAATATGTTATTCAAAGTTTAAACAATGTTGTTTCTTATTTTATATCCTAAACCAAATACAATAAAAGTTATTATGTATTTTTGGAGTAAAATTTAAAAATAAGTTTTTTTTAGGTTAAACAGAAACCGGTTTTTTCATAACCGAAACCTGTTGGACCGGTTATTCATTTCAATGGAAAAAAACGGACTAAAACCGATTAGGTTAAAACCGAACCTGACTGAACCATAACTGATTTTTTAAATAACCGGTTCAGAAAATAACCAAAACCGGTTAAAACCGGCCGATATGCACCTTTGGGGTCGATCTTCAAAATTGTTTAACCAGCTTATCCGGTGAGTCCTTAAGGTATTGAGACCAGGCCTCTCTTATCTAGTTTTTGCCTTAACTGGTATTGGGCTTGGCCCATTACTAACTGTTAAGAAGTCCAGTCTTTAATTGCAATTGTGCAATGTGCACCTCAATATTTTAATAGTTATTATTGGCTCTTAAATTGTATTTCTTTGATCCAATACTAGTTTAGCCCTTTACCAATTGTCATGGATTTTAGCTGGGCATGATTCGACCATTTTTCACTCCGACCCCTTTTCTTCCTTATGACTTTGCAAAAACTAAAAACCACATATGGAAAAAGTAAAATTTACATATTTTACCAATCAAAATATGTTTGTAAATATATAAGTCGAAGATTAAGATTTGAACCAAAATGTGCAGAATATTCATGTGAATTTCTATTTGTTTCACCAAATTAGCTACATAAGATTTTAGATTATTATTTCATCTAAAAAGCAAAGGATATCTTTTCATTAAAAGTGATGTTTAGTATGCACTTTTTGGATGAAACCCAATTTGACTATTGAATAGGATTGATGGTTTTTGCACATAGAAAACTTTATTCCATGACTCCTCCAAATGTTATATTTAGAGTTGAACTTGTTTTTCATGGAATGAAAATCAAATGAACTGGAAAACTCGTGTTAGTTTTCTATATACTTACAAAATAATGTGAGAATCTCATCCTGTCAGTAGTCATATAGCTTCTAATATTTGTGGTCAAGTGAGCTGACGTGACAGACTATATTGTCAAATTATAAATTTATAACATGATCAAGAAGTGGCTCACGTGTGTGGATCACGTGAAGGTTACTTCAGATAAAATCAAATGTTTGGATGCGGTCATTATCACTATGTTTTTCGTATATTGGAAGCTTCACAACTCTATGACTTTGGAGCTGTCAAACCAAGCAAGATAAAGTTATTTGACACTATTGTCTCATAGTCTTATATTTGAATTTTTAATAGAAGCATCAAATGTAAGACTAGTTGGGTTGATTTTCTTAGCAACCATATTATTTATTTCATCCTTCTAATGTGTTTTTCACTCTACCTTTTTGCTAGTTATAAAACACTATTGTCATTCCAAAAAAAAGTCTCACCATGTGGGAACATAATATTCTTTATTGTTAATAACAATATAACATTCACGAGAGAGATTGCAATGATTAAAAAAGAATCCTAAAATGCAAAACTTTCGTCGTATGCATGTTACAACACTTATTTTTATATTTTGTCACCATGTCTTTCTAGTAAGGAAACCGTTGTATCATGGTGGCAAGGAATTTATATTTAATATAGAAAATTCGATGTAATTTTTGATAATAGTGGATGTCTCTATCGAATTGTATAAAAAGGAAATCGAAGGGAAAAGGACTGTTAAGGAACGTCGGGAGGTATTTGTCATCGCATACCCAACTCCTTTGCTTCAATCACGGATCTTTCATTTCATGTGCCTCACTATTTTTTTTTAATTTACTTTAATTTTTATTATTTAATTTTGTTTAAAGAATTCACCATGAATGGATATATTTTATTATTATATCTTGGTTGAAGTTTGATCCAAAACAGTTTCATTGTTATGTGCGCATCAAGATGCCATAAACACAATAAAGTAGCGAAAAATACACAAGATTGTTCACATGATCGCTAGTGAGTTTATTATAATGCAGTTATGACACATGTGATTTGCTTAGGGTTATCAAACTTATAAGGATATCTATTTATAATGACAATAGTTGATATAAGAATGCTTGTAGGCATGGCCCACAAGCCCAAAACGTCACTATCTAGTCCAGTCCTCTGGTCCAAGCACCGTAGACCTTGTCACCAAACATCGCAGACCTTCATTCGAGCGGGATCCCAGTTTTACCTCTCAGTTGCAACAATGAAATTAAGGACATAGCAGAGTCTACAGCTCAACAATTATCATTTGGAGGCTAAGCAATCAATTTGTTGGCATCCAAACATGAACTTGTAACCCCATCTCTCTAGTCGACGCCTTATATTGATGTATTTGGAATGACGGTTGAAGCCATATTCAACTTCTTTGTTGCCATAGCCTTGGAAAATATATTTTCTCGCCAGTTGCCAAGATTAAATACATTAAAGCTATCATGGCCATAGCCGCATATTAAGACTATGAGATATGGCAAATGAATGTCAAAACCGCTTTCCTTAATGTATATCTTGAAGAAGATGTCTATATGGAACAACCTGAAGGTTTTGTCGATCCAGATAACCTAAAGAATGTGTGCAAACTGAAGAAGACCATTTATGGATTAAAACAAGCATCTAGGACTTGATATCATCGTTTTGATGAGAACATCAAAAACTTTGGTTTCTCAGAAAGCCCTGATGAACCATGTGTATACATTAAAGCAAGTGGGAGCAAAATTATCTTTCTAATACTATATGTAGATGACATATTGTTGATCGGGAAAGATATCCCAACATTGAAAAAGACTAAGGCTTATATAAGAAAGTCTTTTCAAATGAAAGATCTAGGGGCGCGACATACATACTCGGTATTAGGATCTATAGATATAGATCCCAACGATTCATTGGATTGAGTCAGAGTTCGTACATTGATAAAGTTGTAAAACACTTTTCAATGGAAAACTCAAAACGAGCAATTGCACCTATGCTGCTTGGCACCATTCTTTCTAAGACAGACTGTCCTAGTTCAGATGATGAGATCAAAAGAATGAGTCGCATACTGTATGCCTCAGCAGTAGGCTCAATTATGTGTGCCATGACATGCACAAGGCCGAATATAACTTATGCACTGAGTATGGCTAGTCGATATCAAGCTAATCCTGGTGAAAAGCATTGGATTGCTGTAAAGAACATCCTTAAGTACTTGAAAAGGACTAAGGACACATTCTTAGTTTATGGAGGAGTTAATAAAGAGCTCGCTGTAAGGTGTTCCACCGTAGCTAACTTCAAGCCGATCAAGATGATTCTCGGTCATAGTCGGGATGCGTGTTCACCCTAAATGGAGGGGCCATTGCATGGAAGAGTTCAAAGAAAGAAGTGGTCACACTATCTACAACAGAATATTCCATTAGAAGGCTGCAACTTTAAACTCTAGCTCATCCATTACTTCAATATCAAAGGTATCAATCCTAACCTTCTTATTAGGTTTTGTTTTGGTGCATGACTTGTTGAATATGGATCCTTGTTTGGGTTTTGATTTTGATCATATATTGTTTCCGTTGCCAATTGCAAATTGTTATTGTAACACCCCATACTTTAACACACATTTTAAAAACATATACAAGGGGTAAAAATATAGTTTAACAAAAACCATAAGTTATTTGTCCCAAAAAATGAGTAGCATGAGGTTACAATATCTTAAAATCATAAACCATAGTCTAAGTAGAAAGCCATACTAAGGTCCCCAAGAACAAAAGTCTTTTATTCCTTAAAAGTCTTCCATCTAAATATCCTTGCAACCTGAGTACATAAAAATTGCAAACAACAAAATCTACATAACACATAAAGTCTTGTGAGATACATGGGCGTTAACCCAAACAAGGTTTGTAAACAACATTTTTCCAAAAGAGTCTTTATTGCAAATAATAGAAAGAATCCAGGATCAAGTAATTGGCTTTCAAAAATATGAACAATGTTGAAAACTAAAAACAAGAAATTCAAACTAACCCAAATATAAATAACCAATACAGGCGTCCCCGTGCTATACACCCCTTTCTAGGGCAAGACAAACTCAACCTATAAAGTCATGCCTGCATAAAGGTCCAAGGTATCAAAAAGCCTCTGAGCTTCCAAGTATGGGGCCCCAAAAGCCTCTGAGCTTCCGAGCTACCAAGGGTTGATGTCAATACAAAATAGGATGAAACGTATTCACTCCCATCAAGGCTAATATACGATACTTCTACTTCATGATAGGAGGTCTCATCCTAGTACAGTGTATAGGACCTCCCCTTATCGGGTGAGATCTAGTACAGACTTCCACACACAAATGAATGCATTCATCACAATGAAATTCAACAATACTATAACCAACAAAAAAAAGTCCAAAAGACATAACATGACCTTTAGAAAAACACAACAATTCACTATCGAATAAACAAGAACATGATACCGAAGAAGATTAACTTTTGAGATAGACAACTTGATCCACGACTCATTATGTTCAAAACCATTTGATAACCATTCTAGTTTAAACTTCTTTCAAATTCAAGATTGACACGCAGCGGTTGTCTGCAGTTTGCAGTTTTGGTCTGTAGTACCAATACAAATTTTCCAATCGAATGAGATAGGAGGGCATAATATTGATATGCTCCCGTATATCCTCATCGATGGTATTGATCACATCTAATTTTCCATTCATGAATGGATCATGGGTGCCAAAGAAATCATGTTTATTGTTTTCAAAGACCACCTTATCGTCATCATCATCTTGATCATCGTCCAATAGGTGGATCGGTACCAAGAGTGAGCGACTGGTTTTATCTGGTGGTGGTACAGATTCACTCATCACCAGATCTTTACTTTCAAAATTTTCAAAAACTGTTGGGTCGGGGGTAATAGTGTCATCTAAGCCCCCTCCCTCAAAAGCATCGGCAATTTCAACAATTTCGGGAATTATTGGGCTGGGGTCTGTACTGTCACTTACAACACCCTCCTCAACTTCTTCTTTGACCAAATGTTCTGGTGATGGTATAGATTCACTCATCCCCAGATCAACATTATTAACATTTTCAAAAACATCAAAAGCTGTTGAGTCAGAAGTAGCATTGTCATCCACAACCTCTTCCTCAACAACATTTTCGACCCTCTTAATGGTCTCTTGAGTTTCCCAAGGTGTATTCCCTTCCATCACATGTTCAGGTGATCTATGTTCACACACCATATTATTGGTATTAAAATCACTCGCCTCTGTTTCTGGCGAGTTTGGAGGAAATCCCAAATTTTGGTCGTTCACATCAGCACAATTATCTTGTCAGTTGTTGTTGTGGTATTTCACTTGACCATACGCTTGACTAACCTCTTGTAGTCTTTGTTCTTGTTAACCGTGCTGCTGTTGATTTGGTGGTCCTTGTTGCACGGTGGCTAATACTGTATCAAGCTTCATGCTAAGGGCACCGATCTCATTCTTCACCTCCTTCTTCCAATCGTTATTGATATCTATTGCTACCGTCGATGAGGTGGTGTTTGTCTTCCTTGCTGAATGATTGAACTTGGATCCATTGCTGAGTTGCTCCAAGAACCTCCATGTCGTCTCGCTATCTTGCAGCATAATTGTCCCTCCAAATGATGCATTAATTATGGCCTGACTCATACCGTCGACACCGTCGTAGAATATCGTGACTAACTGCCATCGTGGAAACTGGTGGTGTGGACATGAGCATAACAACTCCTTCAATCTCTCGAAAGCATCATGGAATGCTTCCCCGGGCTTTTGTTGAAATTCATGTATATCTCTTCTTACTTCCATTGTCTTGCTTGGGGGATAGAACTCCTGCAAGAACATTCTCCTCAACTGCTCCCACGTGGTGATACTGTTGGCCGGCAGCGACATGAACCAGTACTTAGCATTGTCCTTTAATGTGAACGTAAACAACCTAAGCCTAAAGAAATTCCTATCAGCATTTCTAGGTATGTTCATGTTGGTTATATCTAAGAACTCGTGAAGATGATTATAATGATTATCCTGCGTATGACCCCTAAATTTAGGCAATACACCTAACAACTCTGGCCCAATCTCTACCTGACAATCTACATTTTCAGGAAAAAATATAGGCGACGCCTCATCGTACTCTCGTGGCTGGAAGTGCAATGCAACCGACTGCCCACTCGATTGTGCAAAATAAAGCGGAGGAACGAAATTACCGTTATTGTAGAGCCCATTATTATACATTTGTCCTCTCCATTGATTGTTTTGTTGTTGTTGTCGTGGAGGTCCTCGACCTTGGTTCCACTGGTTGTTATTGTAATAAACCGGGTCACTATAACACGTGTACTGACCCGGGTACATGTAATCGCCCATTGTGAGGACGTACAAATACAGAAAATTAAAAATAAAAATCAAACATCAAAAGAAAAAAAATACCACTGATCGTCTATCCTAAGCACACAACTCCCCCGCAACGGCGCCAAATTTTGACACGCCTAGGTCGTCGTGCGGTCAAAAATAAAAAAATAAACCTCACATACACTAGTACAGTGGTAGTAAGGGTTGATCCACGGGAGTTTGGTGGTCAAGATAGAACGACAGTATACCAACTATACTGTCACTCTATAGTCAGCGGTATTGTTTCTACTTTCCCAAAAACCAACACAAAACACAATATCAAAACAATTACCAAAATCCAAATCAAACATGAAATGAACTAAACTAAACTAAACAATTACTTACTGATTCCAGAAGTAAATTCCAGAAACATCAGAAGCAATGACAATTCCAAAACATCCAAACAAGCATTCAACAGACACAATACTGAAAAAGTGCAATATAACTTGAACCGAATGATTAACTTTTATAAATCCAAATCAAACCAACATTCGAACAATCAAATCCGGATCTACTACCAACTATTCACTACTGAAAATCAGAAATACAAATCTAAACGAACATCGAGTAATCGACGGAAATCCCGATTGTGGAATACCTCGATACCGAGTTGATAAAACGATAGAAAAAGTAAAGAACTAACCAAACTACTGATTTCCACTGAAAAACTGATGAAATTCTGCCTTCGGATCCCTCCTTCGCGTCCCGGGATGCTCTAAAAGTCGGACGGGACTCCGGTATTTATAGTTGTGCGAACTTAGGGTTCCCGCGTCGCGGCCAAGGTCATTCTGCGTCGCGCGTGTCTTTCCGAGCCCAAAATATCGGAGTTTAAAATTCAAAAACGGAGATTTTATCTTTTTTGGACATTAGCATCGCTAATGTATAAATTAGCGTCGCTAATGTTAGCTTCCAAAACTTTCTTTGCGCGTCTGAACTTGAAAACGGAGATTTCCCACCTTTTGGCATATTAGCGTTGCTAATATTATATATTAGCGTCGCTAATATTTCCTGCACATCTTCATTTGTCTGTTTTGCTCCGTAACTTCTCCAGAATTGCACTAAAACCCTGCATTTATACTAAAAAACATTCTGAAGCACTTTGGCACAAAAGTAAGTGATATTAGCTCATTTGAAAGAATAATTTAACTAAAACACGGCTAAGCAACGTCTAGAATACTTAATATTACTAGGCGTTGTCAAAGATAATTAACTTTTCATAATAAAACATGTTATTCAAAAAATTATCTTGTTTGCAATGTACCTAGAAAAACATCCACATGTACTCACCTTGCACTAGTAAGAAGTTAGCTCAGCTTCCAAAGCACCATTGCCTTTATCTTGATCACCTACTATTAAATCATATCCAATACACACACACACACACACACACACACACATATATATATATATATATATATATATATATATATATATATATATATATATATATATATATATATATATTAATGCATATACAATAACCATTTGTCTATGAACGTTTTCTCATAATCACTTAATCCATTAAGACACTATAGGCTTGCACATATATACTTGATTGATACAATTCCAACTTCCAAAGCATAACAAGTAAATATTTCCTATAGATATAATTAATGGTATTATCACAGTCCCACTCTAAATTTCATATCATTTCATACTATAATGTTACATACTTTCTATCACATAGTCAAGAACTTTACTTTGATGATTCTTAGACAATAAACAGCTAAATAATGATTCTTTATCAATCATAAAGTGATTGTTATCGTTAAATCATAACTCATCAACAATTCTTGCCTAATTTCCATTATGAAGTTTCCATCATATGGACCAACTCAACTCTTTGGAATTTTTCAAGGTTGTAAAAATCGTTTGACGGTAGCTTGACGGTCTAGTGGGGTTAAGAGATTAATCGGAGACCCTAAATTATAAAAGAATTCATTTATAAAATATAACAAAATAGCGAAGTTTGATAAATTTTATTCTGAGATACTTATCAAAGATAACATTTGTTTATTTTTATTCTTTAATTTTGATTTTTTTCAGTTTTCTTGAGTTATTAGAGATTGTTTATTTCATCATTTAAAAATAAAAAAGTAATAAAAGATAAAAAAATAAAAAATGACCGCCATGGCCGATATTTGACCGATTTTTGCAGCAAACCGTCAAGCTGACCGATTAGGCTTAATCGTAATCGGTTGATGACCACCAATGACTAATCGTCAATTAATTGGCCGCTAAGGCCGGTTTCTGCAACACTGGAATTTATGAATGTTAATAACAAAACAATTACTAACTAAGCATTATCCAGTCATTTACAAACATTATTCATCATCAATTTTATGTAATCTCATTGTCCCCAAAATTTAGGGTACATCCCATAATCAAATTTCTAAGGATTTAACTCATATAAATTATGTAGAAATATTTCTTATCTTGAGAGGATCGAATTGCACCAAAAAGCCCTTTGAAATACTTGACATTTAAGTTTGATGAACAAAACACCTACTATTTTCACCAATAACACGCCTAATGTTCTTAAGAGTGTTTTTGGGAGAAGAAGAGTGAAATATGGCTGAAACATGACCAAATTCATGTAATTTCCGTATGTAATGCTGAGAAGTTGTATGGGATCCATGTGTCTCATGCTTGGGGTGAAATGGGGGTACCATGTGGCCAAAATGGGGGTGATTTTGTCATCCCAGCGCGCCTCAGGTAGAAGCCAACGAAGCATCTCACATGACCCGCGCTGATCGAGTGCGAAGACCTATGCGACCCGCGTACGTTAACAAAAGGTTAGGTCTTGAAATGAAAAATGTCTAACTTGCACACTTGCTTCTTAATTCTCACACGACCCGCGTAGGGTGCAACCCAACAGTTAAAAGATTTTCCAACTTCTTTCTAACCTGATTGAATTTTTCTTTAAACTTGCAACAACCATAACTTTTCCACATAAAGTTGATATCGCCTAGTTATGTTAATCATTATAGTCGTTATTGAGCTGGGTTTTAGATAAAATATACATCTGATACGACTAATATTACTCACTTTAGTGCCAAGGACTTGTGTTGCATTTTATGAATAATACAGGGTAAAAAGCGAACATTTTGGCAAAGTTTGGTAGCAAGGCTAACTTCAAGTCGAAGTGACACGCGTGCCGCGTGGCAAAGGAGAGACACGACGCGGTGAGCTGTTTCACCGGGTGAGGATTTGAAATTCAAAGTTCGAACAACGGGGGATTCAACATAACCCGCACCGCGAGAAAGGTTATGCCGTGACGCCTATAGGCCAAATCTGCAACTATAAATAGAGGGTCCCGGTTCATGATTCTGGAGCGAAGATTGACCCTTGGCGTCGAACCTAGGCTTCTTTGACTCATATTTTCACAGTTTTTAGTAGAATTTCATTAGTTGGTTTGTTTTAGTTTATTTTGTCTTTTTTGTTCGATCGTGCTATTGTGAGATCGAAGGTTCTGGATTGTAGAACACTATCAACCACGTGGATCTGGAATTCTTCCTGTTTTCAGAAGCATTCGGCTCTGATTCGGGGTTTGGTTTAATGCAAATTTCATTTGATTATATTGTAGCGCATATTATGATTTCAGTATTATCCATTGTTCTTTGATTCATTGTTTCTGGCTTGTGTTGATTCTGATTTTCTAAGTTGATATCGAGATTGGAATAGTTAAGTTAGTATGATTGTAGTCTATCACTTCTGTGTGGATTCTTGGATTAGTTGCAAGTGCATGTTTTTGAGTTCTTTCGGGATCAATTGTATGAATGGAAACCGTCTATAGATTGGTCATATTTTGACATAAAGTGTCAACCACGAACTCCTTGGTTCGACCCTTACTTACCGCTACTAGTGGACTATAAGGTTTTATGTAGTATTTTTGACCGCATCAACGACTGAGCGAGCTGTCAGAACTCCATTTGCTACAATCCATATATGTACAAAAAGTTAAAAACATAAATTAGAATTTACCTCTACTGAACTCTTATATCTTTCCACTTTTCTTTACTCATGAACTTGACCATAACTTGATTTTTGACATATTTAGCCAAACTTCATCTCTTCATAACTTTTTCACCCTAACTCCAAATGCCTCCATTCTTTTACCAGTGTTTTCTATTTCTCAAGGACTACATTTTTGGTAATGATAATATTTCCAAGTCTTTTCCCATTTTGAGATAAGCATTCATCAAAAGTACATGGCAAACTTAATATACAAAATAACAATCACCATTTTTTAGTCCTTATTTCTACTTAACTGGACCTTACAACACCATAATTATCATAAAGAACTTAATGGAATGTCTTAATTTCACATTTTACTATGGTTCACATATTTCGACCATTTAATCAATTTCTATTAAGCACTAAACAAGTGACTTAATACTTGAACCTTCATTAAGTCACATGTAACATTTTTTACCATAGTATAAAAACTTAAGTTGTTGCATTTATTACAATCCAAAAGCTAGTAGGTTTAAATAGTTTATGATAGATAAAAGCATGCTAGAAGCTCTTTCATAAATGATTCTAAAGTTGTTGTCTGTTCTAATGTTTTGGTAAAGCTTACTGAATGTTTGTATACTATTCATTTTTGATATTATAAGTTATGTATTTCATAGCTCTTGTGTGTGAATAAGTCACCAATGGAAATTTTTTGAGGATGAACACATTGAATGTGTTGCAGAGTAGTGAAAAATTTTTACCGCACACCGTATATGCCAATAGGGGATAAGCAAGACTCTATTGGGAATGTGCATCCCTTCATGAGGAAAATGTCTATTAACAAGAAGCCATGATAGGATGATTCGTTCTGCTATTGTGGTAAGTTATATTATACAATACAAGGTGACCTAGCACATAATATAAGGTCTAAGAGGCAGTAGATAACTAGAAGTTTAAAGAGCCTATGACTCAAGAGACGGGATGGCCTATAAGTTTTGAATCGAATCTGTTTATGCATTTCATATTTGCCATCTTGCATGCATTATGATCATAGAAAAAGATTTTATCAAATGCCTTGATAATATATTGTCTCTAAAACAAATGTTTCTTATGACACAATCTTTTCTCAAAAACTATTTTTATTGACATGTATCTTATGTTTATGTACTAATTTTTACTAGAATTGATCCATAGTGGATGCATTAGAATAATGGACTTTTCTCAAATAGAAGGAGTGAAGATTGTAGTTAGCAATGCCATGTTGACTTAAATGTTGCAATCTATATCTGCTTCACTATAGTTGTTTTATATAAGTTGTAAACCCAAGTTCTGAAAATACTTATTGAATTTTTTTTGTTTTTTTTGGGACAAATATTTTAGATATAACTTAATGTTATAAGCAAAATTTTCTCATGATAAGGTTTAATCCCATAAGATTTTCGTAATTGCGTATTTTAATGGTGTATTAGAGATTTGGGGTTACAACTTGGTAAAAAAGTCATAGTTTAAGTGAATCAGGTTCAGACATTCTGCATATAACCGGTGGTTGAGCTAGTTACGTTTGGGACGAGGGTGGAGAGGTTCAAAGCGCTAATAGAGGAGTTAGGGCTCAGTATTAGGTGGTACCTCTTGAAATTTTGGTAACTCAAAGATGTTCTCTAATCAAGCCTCCTCACACACCATTATGGGAAATGGGATTCAGTTTAGGTGTTTGATGTATGTTGATAGTCGAAAAATGAGGGACCCATTCTACAATTGGGTCAATTGGTTGCTTATTTTTCTAGCTTCATGATAGTTGTTTTTTTAATGAAATGTAAGATATCATAAGAATGATTTGTTATCAACTGTAACGACCGTTTTTCAAAAAAAAAAAAAAAATTATGAATAGTAACTCCGGTGTGAATAGTAACGCCAAAATGAATAGTAACTCCGTCGTGAATAGTACTCCGGCGTGAATAGTACCCGAGAAATGAAGTAAGCGCTTACCTCGTGATGACGTCGACAATGATGTCATGATGACGTCGACGATGATGTCGTGATGACGTCGTGATGACGTCGTGAATAGTGTTTTCAAGCCCTATAAATAGAGGCCCAACCTCTTCATTTCAACCCACAACAAACACCAAACAACCTTACGATATCGAGGAGTGTTCTGGTGAGGAAAATAGGTCGGGAGGAGTTAGGAGCGAGCGGTAGCTGGTAACGAGGTGCTCGGGAAGTGTTAAAAGAGCGGAACGAGAAAAGTGCCAAGGCTTTGCGAAAACGCCAATATTAAGTGAGTAATCGCTATCGTATTTCTCTAGTAGTTTATAAGTGTTAAACTATAATATGTAAAGGTTATACTATTCGTAATTCCAAAAATAATACCGAGTGATTTACTTACGAGGATGGTGTCTAGGCCGATTACTTGGGATCTGGTTGTTGGATTTTCCGAAAGGCTAAAATGCTGAAAGGATCCTGCCACCCCAACTAATCTTCTACCTGGCTGTCCTTTACTTGATAAATCACGAGGTATCATGTTGGAATTATGGAAGGGTCTAGTGAAGCAATAATGGTATAGTTAAGGAGTAAAGAGTGATAAATGTCTTACTGTGTTAACAGTTAAAGAGGAAATACGAAGCAAAGATAAACACTGTAGTCGACTATAATCAGGTGAGTTTCTCACTACATTGTGTGGACGTTATATGTCCTTTACCGTATTTTGGTGTGCTTATAAGATGTTTATAAGATGTTGGTAAATAGTACCAAGTTGTGTGTATATTATTGATATATATCTTTCTGTTATAATTGTATGGGTTGGGTTATGGTGTGTGTGGGCTCGACGTACTGAGTAATATAGAGATACGAGCAAAAGACACTGAGCAGATACGCATGACTCGACGTACAGGGTATGCGCGGCTCTAAGTGCTGAGCAGGGGAATTAGATTTACTGAGCATATACGTATAGGAGGTTATAATCCAATATACTGGGTAGAGTAGATTATGTGACGTGTGGTTGTATTTTTCCTGTTAGGGGTAAAGTATGTGTAGCTGATATGCTGTGTAGTTGTTGGAACTCACTAAGCCGTGTGCTTATCCTTTCCCTTTTAAATTACCATTTCAGGTTGTACATGTGAAAATGACGGACAGGCATGACGGGTACACACTGATGCTACTTATGTGGAGATTTATGCGGTGAATTGATGTTTAAATGATTTCTAAATATCTTCAAAATGTTAATTATTGAATAAATTGATATTTATTTAAATGAAGATGTTTTATTAAAAACCGGGTGTTACATCAACTATTAATCCCTTTGTTGTCTCCATTCCAAATCGGTGAAGTAAAGGGCCGAGCTTTAAGTTATCCGCCCCTTTTGTGTTGTCGTTGGTGTTGCTTTTGTTGAGTGGATCGATTCAAATTATTCATAATGAAGGTCCTAATATTGGTTAACGGCGTTTTCGACATGCTGCTTTTGAGAAATTTTAGCTTTTAACAAAAAGCTCAAATAAAAGAAAAAACTTTGTTCGTCAGTAAGAGCTTTGGCTTTTGTTTTATACAAAAAGCTACAAATCCAAAGCTACTTCAAATAGCTTAGGAGAGCTTTTAGCTTTTGAAAGCTTTTAGTTTATGTTTGTTATATAATTTTACACGTTTAACTTTTTTTTTTAATTTAGAATTGTTTTTGTTATAGAAGCACTTTTAAGAGAATATAGAAATACATATACGAAGATTTTGATTTTATTAGGTGTTCGTGATGAATAAGTTGTGTTTTCTTTGAGATAAATTCATGAATTTGCATTAAACTTTGGTCGAGGACACATAACTCGGTTTTCCCTTTTCTTACAAGAACATATTATATTAATTACATCATGAATATATGATTACACGCATATTATATCCTCTAAGTTCTTTGTACAACAAGAACTTACTTTTTTTTTTTTTTTTTTTTTTTTTTTTGGTTTTGAAAAGCCTTCATGAACATATATATTGACTGGGCAAACACTTGACTTGGTCCAAATTGTTGAGCTCATGAGCATTATATTATTGATCTTGTGCTCCACTAGCACCAGCCCCTTTATTGACCTCACACAATATTACATATGATCTCACTTAGATTGGATCACACCCATGATGTTCCTAATTGATCCATGTATTCACAAATATAATTAACTTACATAATTTCAAACATACATTTTAATCCTATCTATTAATCGTATATTATATTAATAATATTTTATTGATTACTAATCAATAGAAGAGTGGTCAGAAGATCAAGAGCCATAATTTCGTTAGTTCTAAAAAAAGCAAATCTGTTGAACAAAAAGGTAACAAAGATCAGCAACCTGGCAAAACCCATGGCCTGATCAAGAGCCATGTACTTTATCTTTTAAACACTGCTCACCAACTTGGCTAACAGAAACACATAAAATATCAATCAATGGAAACATATCGTTGTTAGATACAGTTTCTGTTGGTACCTACAAGACCAAGTCTATCCATTGCCTTGGGGTAATTTTTGCAAGCTTGTGACTGTTTCCTTTTGAAAATTTCTTTACTGGGGCCAATATTGTCTCATAAAGTTTGCCAACTATTATAAAGTTCATTTTCGATAGGTCATTTTACCATAGTATCACAAAGAAGTTGATGTTGTACTTGCCTTTACATTACATCCCACTAGTTGAAATTTTAGACTTCTGAGATAGAGGATAAATAATCAACTTTGGTATTTACAAAGAACTTTTCGAACATTTCTACACATACCGAGTACAACTAAATGATGAGACTTCATTACATTATTAAGAAATGAATTAAAGATGATTAGATAAAATCAATAATTGATAAAAAAAAAAAGAGTTTAAAGTAAGCTCATGCCCGATATGAAAAAGAACGGGAATTTGAGTCACTTTTTAGATGAGATATATCATATATAATACGCTAATTAATTTTTAAGATGCTTCAATTTTTTTTAAGGCATGTATATAAGATATCATTTATTCGCGAAGCAAAATCATATCGTGACTTATATAGATTTAGTTAGACTGAAATCAATTTGCTTAAATTGTATCTATAATTGGAATTATTTAGACTGCATTCATCTTAGTATATATTACGTAAATTCAGAAGATTATCTTTTCTTCATTCAAAACTTAACTTTTCATATATCGTTATACACATATAACCAAATACTACACATACGTTGGATGCAAAAGCGAATGCATGTACATCCATGCTACCAACATATGGATTATAAATTCGCTGTTGTTCTTTTCATAAAAGCTTGTATATTTGCAACCAAATTAAACATCATGGGAATTCCAGTTCAAGAAAATGGGTAGCTAGGGAAAAAATTGGCAATGCATGAAGTGGACTGACTATATGTGTGGGGAATGACTGAGTGCTCCTTCTTGGTGTATACAGCCATGAAGATAACTATAAACGAATGCAGCCATTTCTCTGCTTGCCCTACGTGCCCACCAGGGTGTCACAAATTTCTCTAGAGAGAAGATTAAGAAATATTTGTAAATAATTAGTTAGGAATTATGATAATAATTAATTTTAAGAACTTTCTAGCTTACCAGTAGTATGGTCTTGCATATATATATATAGTGTGCATTCAATTTTGAGCGTTTTCATTGTACATGTGGTTCTTGTGTAGATAAAATAATGATCATAAGTCTAATTTATAACTTGGTGCCGTTAAAAAGTAAAAAGCCTTTGTTTACTTTATGCAACATGATGATGAAGAACGATCAAGTAACTTTAGGGTTTACAACAAGAAAATGCGTAAGACTTTCTTCATTCTATATTCAGACAACGTGTTGCTTTCATTTTTTAGGAGAAGGAACAAAAAAATGTGTATTTACTGATCTCGACTACAAATTAATCTAATTATCAGGTAATATGCACCTAATTCACAATTATTATTCATGTAATTATAACCAGCACGTTAACTAAATGTTGTCAATATAAATTTAAAATGAGACAAGTGATTTTTGTATGATCTTTGCATATTCGTATGTTTAGTCGGATTATACTTGTAAACATCCGATCATCTTGTCGAATTTAATAATTCTGACAGGTTAACTATACATCAATATACTTGATCTATATTATAATAAAAATACATATAGCGTAAAACTGAGGCTATAGAAATTAACATACATGAAAATAACGTTTGCATCATTGCATGAGTGTAATGGATGTACTAAGAAATCCCAGTAAATCAGAATGAAAGTGATAGTGAATTAAGAAAAACAAATTAAATAAATACCCCATGAAAATGCCACAACGATTTGTCCTCAAATGGTACGATGTCAACACTCACAGCATGCTAATTTGTACCTTCCCTAAAATCTTATGCAAACCGACGAGGCTGCTCAGGAGGACAATTTTGCAGCGGCCCACGTCGGGAATCTTCATATGCCATTAGAGGAGGAGCGCATACAAGAGGATCACCCCAGCTAGTAGTACTTTCTGCAGAAGAACTAGTACAATTGCTTCCATTAATGAGGTTATCCAAACCTCCAACCAACCCATCAAACTGTTCTGATTGTGTGGTGTTGTAAACCAATTCATTGATTTCAAATGGGTAATTGTTGAATTCTTGAAATAAGTTTATGCCATCCCCAATTCCAAAATAGGGTATATTTACCAACTGGGGATAGCCAGTAGTCGAGATAGGTTTCTCGCTGTTCTGGTCGAACAATTGTGCTTGATTTGAAGTTATGTCATAAGGGTATTGATTGAAAATGGGATCTTGAGTTTTGACATGGTGTTCTTGATGATGCTGATCAGGGTCCGTGAGAGTCGAAGGGAATTCAGCAGGCCAGTAAGATTGATAAAGATTCATGCTCATGCATAAAGATGGTGCCTTTAAATCCTCAAAAACCACTCTCTCCTTCATTTCATGCTTGATTTGGGAACTTCTCTTTGACAATTGTTGATCTTTACGCTGCTTTCCCAAAAGCTTTTTCTTTAGCCTTGTGTTCCAGTAGTTCTTGATATCATTATCAGTTCTCCCGGGTAATTGTGCAGCGATAATAGACCACCTTTAAAACAAATTAACAACTTAAATTAGTATATGCTTGACGTATAAGAAACATATCTTTTTCAAAGAATATTTAGAAAATAGTCAATATATTACCGGCTGCCAATACTAAGATATAGGGTACAAATTATGTGATCTTCTTCTTCGGAAAAAGATCCATGCTTGATGTTTGGGCGAAGATAATTCAACCATCGAAGGCGACAACTCTTTCCACACCTCTTGAGTCCTGATAAATTAATTGAATACTTAAGACTATGAAAGTTCGTTCATGATTGTAGATTATAGCTTGCATAAAACATAAAAAACCAAACTAATTAAGTGACACTTATTGATATCATATACAAGATTGATTAGATCAGCTTCTTTGGATGTGATTTTATGTAGTAATGATTAAAGAAAGGGGAAAAAGATTACCGATTTTATGAGGTAGAGCGATCCAGTTGCCTCCCGTTCCATGTTCTTCAATGTAAGACTTGAGTTTGGCATCTTCTTCAGGTGACCAAGGTCCTCTTTTGACGTTGGCTTTGTCACAGCAAGGTGCTCTTCCCATTGTAATTATTAGGGTTCTCGATGATACCCTTTTGCTTCTGCTTCTGCTTTCGATCAAGTGGAGTTGTTGATGTTTGGTTTTATCTATTTATTCTCATCTACCCATGGCTTTAGGGTACATGATGATGATGATAATAATAGTATATATGCAAACATATAAATATAGATATAGAGATAGAGAGAGAAGGGAGGAGGGGAAGGAAGAAAGATGGGATTAAAGAGAATGATCACTGGATTTTCAAAAAGGTGAAGTTGGAAAAAGAGGCATATGAATTACTAATTAATTATGTTAAACTAAATTAATTAAAAATTAAGAGTAATAGAATAAGGAGGCAACCCGGAATGTCACAACTGTTAGCACCAGGTATTTTCTCATTTGTCTTTCTCCCACCTCCAGAATCTCTGTCGTTTCATTCTTATTTTTATACGCATCCATGTCCTCACCCAGACACAGGTATATTTTTATTGGTTATGCATATAACACGTAATTATATAGATAACTTAAGATAGATAATGAAATAAGTTTTTTATCAGTCACGTATTATTTAATAATATAATTATGATTAGTTTTTGATAAACAATTTTAATTACGCCCATCAAATTTAACTTACACGCGATCTATATCGTCCATTACTTGAATCGAGTTATGACACTATCAATTTTCAATCAAGAAATGAAATTAATAAAAAGTAAATAATAAACACATATAAGTCATCAGGATTCGTATTTATATATATATATATATATATATATATATATATATATATATATATATATATATATATATATATATATATATATATATATATATATATATATATATATATTTTCAAGCAATGTGAATTCATTAACGAGCAAAGCTAGGCAAACAAGATTAAACAACATTCGTCTAGAAGATGAAAGACAGATCTTTTCATAAACCATTATATATAGTTACAACATATATAATGAGCCAAGACAAATAGAAAACATACAAGGGCGGATTATACAAAATACAGCCATAATCCAATAGTCAATCAGACTCTCTATATTCTTGTTTAGCAACTGGAATGTACTTGACATTTTTCAATGTCAACTTCGATCCTAAATGGTCTTGAGGACAACATTCCCTACTCTTGTGATATCTTGTTACCCGCAAGCCTCACCTTCTTATTATACTGCTTGAAGTTCTATATTACTTCTCGACAGTGACTTGTGTGAAATGAAGCACAATCCATAATCCAATATTCAATCAGATTCTCTACATAGTAAGTTAGCACATCATCACACTCCTCTCCCACATTAACTTCTTTCCTCTCCTTCTCGGTCGAAGGCTTTGGGCACTAATTCTTGAAGTATCTGCATTTTTTGCAATTTCAGCACTTGATGTCTTTCGTGCTTTTTGACTGCCCTATTTTCCTTGATTTCAATCTTCCTCTGTTGGTCATTCGTCCTCTATCTTTGGTACTTAAAAAACTGTTGGAGCACTTCCCAGCATTCCTCTTGCGTATGTCCTCTCCTAGGATCAAATCGTAAATGTCTTCAAACGTGAGCTTAGTGGGTCCGGATGAACTACTAATTACTACTATCACCATTCTACATCAACTCTTTGGTAGTGAAGATAACAATAGAAGTTCGTGGACTTCGTATTCGAATACAATATTAACAAATATCAACCTTCATATTATTGAGTTAAACTCATTGACGTGATTTGTTACTGAGTCTTCGTCCTTCATCTTCATGTTCACCAACTGTTTGATCAAGGAAACATTGTTACACGTTGAGGGTTTCTCGTACGTATTAGATATTGTCTTAATTAACTTACATATCCCATTAACAATGTTGTAAGCAATGTCCTTTCTTAATGACAACTTGACTACTCCAAGGGCCTATCAATCTATTTCCTTCAAATAAGTATTCATGTTTTTGTGTTTAAGTATCCTTGAATGATTTATGATCATTCTAAATGTCTATAATAAAATTTTATCATGGTAATAACAATGTGAATGTTGTTGTGAGAGATATGGTTGACATGCATAAAATGAACATGGGAAACGGTTTTGCCAAATCACTAGCATTTCCTAAGACAAAGATGTGTGACAATGCCCATCACCAAGATCACTTAATGGAACAATATCAAAAGGTGATTATCTACCTCCTACATCATATTATCCTAAGACCTAAGTTTCTCTTGATCTCAACAGTAACAATATTTGTTAGCATGTTCTAGCACCTTCTGAAACATGTAGGATATAAAGAATGTGCTTGATTGCAATTGGAAAGCATGTCGCGGGATCGCTTATAGTGAAAGGATATTTTCCCTCATATGAAAGAGGAATTTTTCTTGGGCTCTTAGATGACTAAGGCTAATATAATTTACATGAACATGCTCAAGTGTATTGACACTTGTCTTAGTGCTCATTTTGGATTGATAAAACTTTCAAAAAAAATATTCGATTGACTACATCTATAAATGATACACTTGACACAAAAAAATCATATAATTTAAAAGAAACCATATGGGCCAACTATATTCACCTCAAGGTTGTTAGTGCTAAATATCATGAATTGTACATATAGGATATGGAATTGGGGGTTGTGGATATGAAAGCTAGCACAATCTAAGGTTTGTTAGTTAGTATATTGTGATGGAGTGCATAAGTGGGAAATGAATAGTATATGTGCATGATCATAAGATACTGATTGCATTGGCAAAATTTTAATGATCCTATTTAGCTCATAATAGATGAAAATTGAGTAAAATTAATGACTTCATCATGAGTTGATCCATTTATAATGGTTATAAATATGAAGCAATTAAATACCTACTAATAATGCATTGCGACTTAATTCGAGATTGATTAGAGATATTGGATCTAATTGAGTTAAATATGACTCTAGAATAATCTTTTAAAGATAATGTGCAATTTACCTAAACTAGCAAAGGAAGGCTTCATAGGATTTCCTCCTCCTTGGTATATGGAAACCCTATTATAAGTATATTATCCGATGATAGACTTACCACCTCTAGAGACACCAATTCTTTCATATGATCCCTCCTCTCTTGTGGCTAGAGATTTTAGCAAGGAATAATTTCTTCTTGTTGTTTTTGCTTCCTTCAAAGAATCTATATATTGGATTACTAATCTTAAATCCCAAGTCAAGTACTATCGCAAATAGTTCAAATACCACATGTTTAAACTGGTAGAGGTGGTAAGTTAATCGGTGGCATTTCATGGATATCCAACCTTATAACAAATAGATTATCACCCCAATATAAGTGTTTCTACTTTCTAGTTGACCATTGGTAGATCACATGTTAGGAAACAGTTTTGGTTTGATAAGTTTGTTTCCTAAATGTCATTCATAATGTTGTTATGAGCAATGCAAAACCCAACAAATTCGACAAAAATATTTTGTCTAATACAAACATGATATAAAATTACCAACTTGTGGTAAATGAACCATATATATCCAACCTTTTTTAACCCATCTAAACCCCCTTTTTAATTGAGACGTTACATACAAACCGATAATAATGTGCTTTTAGAGGTGCTTAGACCATGCTTCAAATGTCTAGAAAAATGTCAAGAATTATTTTGACATAAACCTTGCAACAATTGCATCCTAGAGGTCCTTGATCGCACCCATTTTACACATTGTCTTATTTCAAACAACTTATTGATCCCTTATCTAATTGTAACTATTCCTTTTGCATGCATCTTTTTTAGTCTAAAAATAACCAAACATTCTAATATTACACAATAAATTAGACTTATACAATGAACCCATATCTGGTATAAACACTTAGAATTCCTTACTACCCATGAAGATTTTTTTAAGTAACATTGCATTACCATGTACTATCATAGTTACTTATTAATATAGCATTATTCATTTATCAAGAAGGTACAGAAGTTGGGAGGATACAATTAACTCATTCTCATTAACAGCAACACACATGGCTTATATTACTTATAAAGGTAACTTACTTTGTCAGTAACGTATACGCATCCTTCCATATACGTATACTTTCCTTGCAATCACTCTATTCCAATAACAAATCTTATGGAAAATTGGTTGTTAAAAGTATAATATTCGAAGTATCTAACCAATCAAGTTTTAGGTTAGTACTAAATTAGGAACCTTGATGCTCTCACTATTCGTGTATTGATATTCCCCACACATTCGACTAATAAGTACATTATAATCCTCTATCTATAATAACATGATGGTTTTTGCAAGAACAAATCATGTATTTTGTCAACCTTAGTAGCTTCCACATTTTTTGTCTTGTAGAAATTTGTAATTATATAGGTTACATTGCAATCTGTTTTTCTATTTGATGATAACTACTATTATTAAATACTTTTGAAATCTATTATACAAAGGCTTTAACCATTATCCTTTAGAATCCCATTGAATTCCATGGCCAATGGATGTGGGTCTTATAACAAGAACATTTTGTTGAAATAAGTAGCATTATTATGGCACATTCCTTCTAACACCATTTTGGTGCATTTGTCGTAATCACCACATCATCATTTACATGGTTTGAAACTAGACCCACATAAGAATATGTGTCGCCATACTCATAACATAATATATAACTACACTTGAATTCAAGTTTCGTTAAATGGTGTGTAAACATGTTTTTCATCTTATAGATCTTGTTTAATGTTTGGAACACGAACATCTAAATTGAAAAACTTGAACGACATACTCAAAGGACTTTATAATAAGCCATTGCGACTCCATTGTTAATTCAAAATATTAGTCTCACAAAGTTGAATTTGGTGACAAATTAGTGAAAACTATTAATTCCTAAAGAAATTATTTTTAGAGACATTAGAAATGTATTATATATTATTTCAACCCTTCATTAACTATCACTAATCGGTAGCCGATCTGGTAAAAATTTTGTGGCGGATTAGCAAATGCCTTACTTTTGTCAACTAATCCATCACATTTTTTGGAACCAGCAAATATTATTAAAAACGGAGAGAAAAAAGATACAGTGTTTACCGTAGTCAGGGATTAGGGAGAAATTACCGAAACATATAAACAAACAATACACGACAAATCAGGATATGTCATATTCCTGTGAATCGAGAAGCATACCATTCCGCCCAACTACAGACACCAAAATTACTGCAATGTTTAAGCCATGAAAACACTAACAATTTAATAAATTCCACCGTTTTCGTAGGGAGCATGACAGCCTTATTAAAAACCCTATCATTTCTTGCCCTCCATATACACCAAAACATATCATACCATATACAGAGGAGGATATTCTTCTTTTTTGGTCAGTTCCCCAACTTTGCTGCATAATAAAGGCTATCTACCACCTTCATTATACTTATCTCCTATAGGTTACACCATTTGAATATCCACCCCATAACACTCTTAGCATAAGGGCACCTGCATAATATATGGTTTACACATTCATCCTCCCCTTTAAAAAAGCTGCATAGTACCGAATAAATACCAATCCCACGAGACCTCAAGGCAAACAGCCGAGGGCACGCGTTCCATTACATCCTTCCATAAAAACCAAGTCACCTTTAAAGGGATCTTCTTTAACTATTCAATATGTAGAAAAGGAATAGGACCATACAGTTGATCAATTTGTTTGCTAAGGACTTCCACCACATACCTTCAGTCTGTAGCCATCTCACAAATCCAGCCATCGTTCGAATCATTCAAACTCACATCTTTTAATTCCAATAACAAGTAAGCCAGTTCATTGGACCAAGGTCGATCCAGCTCTGCCCATGCAGAAAAACCCAAAGAAAACCGTTAGGCCACTGTACGTCTCTTGAACAGTTCCAAAAGGAATTAGGTTAGGTATTTAGTCTTAAGATCCCAATCCAACAATCCAACCCGAAGAGCGTATTTGTCCCCAATTTAATCTTTCTTTTAATAATCTCATAAGGCATGATGTTCAACTTTCTAACAACATTTTTTATATTGGGAATGTTACACCACGTGCTCGAAAGAGAACACTTCACTAACTGGTCTAAAGGCGCAGAGAAAAGATTGTGGATACTCTTAATTACCTTACACCATAAAGTTTGGGGCTCCGACTTGACTCTCAACCACCACTTGACAAGTAACGCTATGTTAAAACCTTTTAGTGAACCAATCCCTAGATCGCCTGCTTCTTTAGGAGAGGTGACTTTCTCCCAAGAGACCCAGTGAATTTTCCGATTGTCTTCAGTCCCTCCTTAATGGAAGTTTCGTCTAATCTTCTCAAGAGTTTCTATCACACTAGTCGGGGCATCATATATCGAGAAGAAATACGTAGGAAGGTTGTTAAGGTGTGCCTTTAGTAACGTTAACCGACCCCCAAATGATATTATTTTTGCCTTCCAAGATGTAAGCCGAGTCCGGAATCTCTCTATTATCGACCCCCCAACTCCTATTCTATTTCATGTTTGCCCCCACAGGAATTCCTAGGTATGTGAATGGTAGGGATGAAGGTTCATAACCAAGGTGATGAGCCCATCTGGATACCTCAGTCATAGGTTCCCCGATTCCAAATGCCTTAGATTTGTTGAAATTCACCCTGAGCCCTGAAGACGCGTGGAAGCATTTCAGTATACGAGCCAAGTTCTTTATATTTCTTTATGACCATACACCTATAAAAAGTGTCTCATCTATGTAAAATAGATGAGAAATTATAGGCCCATTGTAAGGTAGTTGTATACCATTAAAAATGCCTTTTTCACGTGCAGTTCTAACACCACATTCAAGCCTTGCATCACAATAATGAATAAATAAGGAGATAACGGGCCACCTTGACATACATCTTTGGAAATGCTAAACACTTTTGTTGGCGTGCCGTTAACCAATATAGAAGTTCTAGCAGACTCTAAATAGCCACGAATCCATAGCCTCCATTTCGTTTGGTATCCCAATTGCCTCATAATTGAATCCAAGTAATTCTAGATGAAGAAGTCGAAAGCCTTCTCAAAATCGACCTTGAATAAGAATACTTTCTTCTTTACTTTTCAATCTCGTGGCTAGGATTTTTGAAATTATCTTATACATACATCCAATCAAACTGATCAGCCGGTAATCCCCTAACTTTAAAGGATCTTTTATTTTTGGAGCTAAAGCAATGAATGAGGAGTTGTATCCCGCCCTTAACTTCCCAAACCTTTCAAAGTGTTTTACAAAAGCCACAATATCACCCTGAATAGTCTCCCAATATGCTTTTAAGAACTTGAAGGTGAACTCATTTGGTCTCGGGGCCTTTATCCCCAACATGCCCAAACTGCCAACTTAATTTCTTCAATAGAGAATGGAGTTTCCAAGTTGATCCCCATCAAAGGAGAAATCGGGGAAAACTGAGAATTTTGTGAAACCGGTCTATTTGGCCAAGTCTCACATAACTTCTCCATATAAAATCTATAAGCTTCATTTTTTATGATCACTGGGTCTGTACACCAACTTTCGATAATCATAAGACCGCAAATGTGATTTTTTTTATTTTTTGCAATTGATTATGAATGCAAGAACGTAGTGTTTTTATCCCCATCTACAATCCCCTTCATCTTTTTCTTTTGCTTTATGTCAAGGGCAGCTATTTTTTCCATTTCAACTATCTTTTGCAAACCGTCCCTTCATCTCTCCCGAATTTCCTCGACTATCAATGATCTTAATTCTGCAACCGATTCCAGGTGATTCAGTTTATTCTTTAATTTTTTTAAATCCTCCATCTTCTTAGGGAAATTAGTGGATCTCCACCTTTTTATTCATTTTTGAGATACTTGAGTTTCGCTGCTAGGTAAGAATCCGGTGACCCAAAACCCACAAACTTGGCCCAAGTGGATGTAATAAGCTCATCAAAGCTTTCCTAGCCATCCAAGAATTAAAGAATCTCAAGGGGGAGGGCCATAATCCACCTCCTTCACTGATAGGAGAATCAGGGAGTGATCCGAGTATTCATTTTGAAGAACCGTGGCAGAAACGTCGGGGAAAAGATTCATAAAGTTGGCGCAAACAAGGTACCTATCTAGTTTACTTAATTTATGTTCAGCACCGTAGAAATAGGTAAATCGGTTTCCACCCTTTCAATTCGATTAGACCCGCATCGTGAATAAATTGATTAAAAGCATTGGCCGAAGATTGGCAGAAAGAAGAGTTTAGACATTCCTCTGGTCTTCTAATGACGTTGAAATCACCCAATAGTACCCATACTCCTTCTTTTGGCATTTTTAATTGCTAACAATTCTTCCAATACTTTTAGTTTTTTGGAATTCGACTGTGGCCCAAATACGTGGACAAAAAAGAAGTCTTTTTCAAGTCCACACCACCTTCCAATCGATAAAAAAGTAGAATCTGTATTGAATGGTTTCACTTACAGAGAACAAGCTACGACCCTACATGTTCAGAATGCCACCCAATCTCCCTGTCATCCCACTGCTTCAAAGTTAAAATCTCCCGATCCACAACATTCCTGTAAGTCGATTCTTGCAATATCCACTAGTTGAGTTTCCAAAATACCGATGAAGGTGAGACGATGTTTGATTTTCAGAGTGTGTAGCCAATTTACTTTGTACTCCTCCCTAATACCCCCAACATTGAGAGATAGACAATTCATTGGCATACTTGCTTGTCTTTCCCCCATTCCGCGCATCACTTCTTTTAGAATTGGAATATCAGCCCTAGTTTCGAATCCTAATTTCTGGCCAATTTCTGTTGTATTTGTAATTTCCATTGAGGTTGAAAAGCTTTCGCTTTCATCATTCTCTTTCCTCGCCATATCAAAATCATTTATATTTTTGTTGAGATCCAGGGAAGCTACCGAGTCAGTAGGGCGATGCGAGGTATTTTCACAGGGATCGCATCTTGGCGGGGATTGGTACACCCTTCGTCTTTTCCCCAACGCACCACCCATATTATACTTACCAATTTGATGATGAGCCGGATCTTCAATAGGCTTATTCTGATCCCCATTGTTAGACGACCTATTTTTTATACATACTCCATTTCCCGGACTATTAATTGTCTGCTCAGACTTATGAACTGATTCGTCTTCCAGATTCAGTTGGTTCATAACCGTATTTTCGTTTAACCCCGCCTAACTCGTGGGATTTTCTGGAAGGATCACTAGTGTCTGTTTATCAGCGACGACCTCTACATTTAGCACTGTATTTTCCCGATGGACGCATTCTCCTTCTTCTAGTTCATTATCCTCCACGTTCATCCACATATCCGAAATTCCATCTTCATCACCTTCTGAATCACTGTGAATTATTGGCGAATCAAATCGGAATAGGACCAGTCATCTTGTATTCTACCACTACCACCCTGATGGTTTTATCCTCCAGCATTACAAAAGTTCTTCATTTATTTTCTTCCTTATCGTAGTTAAGATACCCACCTTTACACAGGAATAATCAGTTCGAAGTGATATTTCATCAAACGGTGCAATAATCTTTCCATATCTTCCATCAATCGCTTCAAAATTCCCATTGTCCCATGCCTTCACGGTAAACCAACAATTGGGACCCAAGCTACCCTTTCAAATCTCACTTCCTCCTGCACTCCGTGCTTTAGCCTTTTGAAGAATTCTTGCAAACTTTCTTTTAAATCCAGAAACATGCTTGCCTCGAGCGATATTTTAAAATATAGGGCCACCATAAGACCACCCAGGTATTTGATTTCGTACACGACATCAATGTAGATATTGATGAGATGGGGTAAGTACCCCAGGTGGTCTATGGAGAGGGCCTCGCCCACGAGAGTGTTTTTGTTCATCCAATCTACCATACCTGGGTTCACCTTTACATGGATAAGATTTTCTATTGAAGCTATTGGACCAGTATCCGGAGATTCTTTATGAGGGGGGACATCTAGTAGGACACACCACTTCCGCAAAGGACCGATGATCACGCATTACACTGTTCGGGTGACTTGGATTTTCCCTTAATCCTCCCCGTTGATAAGTTCTTTTGTGTTCCATCTCTGTGATTTCATTTCGCTTAAAACGGGCAATGTTTACCTCTAGAGGGGAACCACGAAGGCGAGTTCCGCTGAGTTTTCTTTCCAAATCTTTGCCATCTACAACATCCAAAAATCTCACAAAGCCGAAAAACTTGCCTTTTGTCATCTTCTTCATGGCCACGTAGACATCAACAACCTCTCCGAACACTGAGAAACACGTCCTGACTTCCTCCTTTGATCTATCAGATGGAATCCCTGAGACAAAGAACGTAGTGACTTTGTTCTTTGATGGCCTTCTCTGGTGGACTTCTTCCCATTCCGACTCTCTGCACCTGTTCATCTTATTATATGATTCAGTTAAGTATAACTAATCCATCACATGTGCTAGTAATCCATGGTCATTTCTAATTGATAACCGCTGTTGATCCATTGCTAATAGGAATGGAAAAATCCGTCGTTAAATTCCGAGTTTGAAAATCTATTTCATGGTAGTATATGGCGTTGATTGTTTTCTTTAGTTTCAGGAAAAAACAACTAATGTCACCTTATTGATAAAAAAATTATTTTACAAACGAGTATTTATTTGCAATAGGACAGTTACAAGGAAATCTCAGTTATTTTCTTTGAAAAAAGGACTAGAGTTGGTACAATATAGGTCTTAATATCATAGAACATTATTTATACGAACCAAGACAATAAAAAAAGACTAAATAAAATAATTGGTGCCACTACCACTATCACATCAAGGCCTCTCTAAATGAACCGTTGCTAAATAGTAGACGTGTTTGGTTCTTAGAACATATATTTGAAATGTGTTTTGCTGTTCAAACAAATATTTTGAAATGTGTCTCGTCGAGAATACAACGTTGGTAATCTTGATGGGTACGTTAGCGTACATGATCAAGAAACGTTGACGTTTGGAAGAAGAAAACAGAAGGAAAAGATGAAGAAAGTTTTCTTCTAGAAAAGGTCTAAAACTCAAAATAATTTTTTGATTCACGACAAAATCTCTAGTTTCGTCACTACCATATGTGGGCCCATCCATAGTAATTTCAAGGTAATGTCTCAAATAAAACATTACCTCATCACCAAGCAGCGTTCATAACTACAACGCGGTAAGATTTAAAGATAATTAGTGTTTACATTTCAATGGTACAAACATTGAAAAGTGAAGGTATCGTACGTCATTATTTGTGACCGAATGAAGTCGTTGATATGAACAATTCTAAATTAATTCATGAATGCTAGAATTGCGTCATGAATTAAATTTTATCATAATTTGACGATGTTTAAATTAACGACATGAATTTGTATACTTGTCAAACCCAACTCTTTATAATCTATAAATATTAGTTTAGTAACGGTATAAAAGGCATCGATAAAAAGGATATATGATTATATAAAAATTTTCAAAATCCAGAATTTAAATCGATTTGGAGCGAAATTTTCTATTAACTGAATTTGGTATATATTAAAGATATTAAGTTTTGGCACCTTTGTTCTTGTAGCTATTAGCGTTGGTTTATTGTGTATATATAATATGAACTATATACATTACATATTCAAAATTTGAATGTAAAGGAACAAACTTTTGTTGAAACAATTTTGTAATAAAACAAGTATAACAAAATGAAAAAACGTTTATTGAATTCAAAATCATCTTTATAGTACTTAAAACCACAACAAGAACCATACAAAATTAATAACAAATTAATTGACTTATGTAAATTGGTATCTTTTAAAGACATGGATATGTACATTATTCTGGTTCAATATAAATGCACGAATCTATATTTTAAAATAGAGTTTAATATATTGTTAAATTATTTTTTTCTCCATTTAGTTATCTAAACCCTTAAGGGCTATTCGATATGACCCATCACTCCCCCTCACTTTTTCTCTATCATATCAGCATCTAGTCAGCACCACTCACTCCTCCCATCATCCCTGAAAATTGTCACTTCGTTTTATAAACAAACCTACTTCGGATAATGAAACCCTGCTAGTTGTCTTTTGTCTCTATTATTTATAGTTGTCTTTTTCTTTTCTTTTTCTGTATTCATATTTTCCATCTCAATAACAAAACCCTAGCTGTCTTTCGTCTCCATTGTTTATTAGTTCACATTGTATTAGATCTCTATTTGATCCTTCCTTTATGGTTGTTCGAGACGACTTATAGCAGGCACGTTGACTTCGTACAAATCAACAGTTTGAAGATTTTTGGTATGTTTATTTGGTGCGTTTATGTACTCTATTTGGTATGATTTGTTCGTTTTTGAGGATTTTGATTGCTTCTGATGTTTCAATCGTTTGTTACTAATTTATTTGATCTCGAGGGTTTTGATAGTTTTCGATTTTTTGTATATGTTGTTGGTTTGGATTCTTTGTTTGATTTTCTACTTGCAATATGGCTCCAAAAGATTATTCTCTTCAGTCTATTTGTACCTAACTCAATGGTAAAAATTATGCATATTGGAGTTATGTAATGAAGAATTCTTGTAGGGCAAGAATATGTGGGGGATTATTATTGGCATGAAGGGTAAACCAACAAACAAGAAGGCTGCAAATTATGCAACCTTATTGGATGCATGGGAGATTGATAATTCCAAGATTATCACTTGGTTAACAATTCTGTAATTTAGTCAGTTGGCACTCAGTTGGCAGAGTATGATACGACAAAGGAAGTTTGGGATCACTTGGATAGGCTGTACACTCGGTCTAATTTTGCAAAACAGTACTAGCTAGAATTTGATATTTGATCCCTCTAACAGAACAATCTGAGTGTTCAAGATTTCTATGCTTATATGTCTTGAAGGCCTTCAAGCCTTACATTGTAGAAAGCGAAGAGTAGCGGTTGGTTCAGTTTCTGATGGCGCTATGATAAGGTTTTGAAGGCTTACATGGAACAATTCTTCATCACACTTTTCTTCCTATAGTTGATTTATTTGTTCAATAGTTAATTGCTGAAGACACTTGTATCAAATCTCAAAATGATAAACGGTATAAAATAGCCACCATTCATGTTGTTTTTGTTGTTCCACAACGACCCCATGCCTCAAATTAGTCTCGACTGAAAGTGGCATTTGATGAGTGTGCCTTTTGTAAAAAGAAAAATCATTGGAATTCTCAGTGTCAATTGTTGTTTGCCAACGGAAATCAACAATAGCAAAATAGAGCTCTTGGACAGTTTCAACCTCCACAACAACATGATACTTCTGAACAGTTTCAGCCTCGCCCCTCATTTCCACCTTTTCTTCCTCCATAGTTTACTGTTACTGGTGCACCTTCTGCAGAGGTTCATATGATGATCACTCCACGATCATCTTTGGATCCTCAAGTTTTTGAACAGTTCAAATAGTTCGTTGCCCCCAATCCTGCTACCATGTTAGACTCTATGTCTCACTCACGTTTGTCCTCATCAAGTACTTCAAGTATTCATTCATCCTTGTGGATATTGGATTATGGTGCATCTCAACATAGGTCGCCATATTTGCCATCATTTTCTTCGTTATCACTTACTTCTCCAGCTTCTATTATGTGTACTAGTGATACACCTATGCCAGTATAGGGTATTGGTTCAGTTGCTACCCTTCATATATCTCACATTGATCTCAATTATATTCCCACACTTTCTTTGAATCTTTTTTTGGTTAGTCAGCTGTCTAAAACTGGTTATTGGGTCTTCTATTCGGATTCACTATGTTGTGTACAGGACCCACGGTCTCGAAGGATTATTTGATGGTACTATGCACCAGTCATCATGTACTAATACCCCTCAATAGAATGGTGTAGTAGAAAGGAAACAATGACATCTTGTAGAAACTGCACCGGTCTTTGTTCCTATCCTATGTAGTTCCCAATGTCTTTCGGGGGAAACTCTTCTGACCGCTACTTATGTGATTAATTTCATCCCCACTATACACAGCTCGGAGATGTCTCTTTATGAAAAGTTGTATGAACAATTACATGAGTATTCCTCCCTATGGGTCTTTTGGTTTACCTGCTTTGTTTTACGACCTCATGTCGAGCAGAACAAATTGTCTCCAAAGTTGGCTCTCTGTGTATTCTTCGGATATACTATTGGTTAGAAAGGATATCAGTGTTATGACCTGACGAGTCAGAAATTGTATGTCTCTCGACATGTTACTTTTTAGAGCATATTCTGTTATATACGATTCTTGTTCAGCCTCAATACATGACTCTGTCAGAACTTCAAATTATTAATCATTTTAGCATTGACAATGATGACACCTTATATGATGCTCATGATACTCTTGATGTACCCACAGCTCCAAATAGCCATCATGATGCTCCTGTAGCTCCATACAATATCCCTACTCCTTCTGAGACCACTCCCTCTCCTGTTGCAGCTCTGAAGCCACTACCACCCCGTCGGTCTACTCGCCCTCGTAAGATCACCAAGCTCCTGGATTTTGAATATTACTCTAACTCGCCAACATTTGCATCATTTATTACCACTATACATCGTCTCTCTAAATCGACGTCCTATAAAAAAGAAGTTTTCGATCATCTTTGGCATAATGTTATGGCTGAGGAACTTATAGCTCTTTATTAGACACATATGTGTGGTCTGTTTCCGCTCCTACACGAAAAGCATACGATTAGTTGTCGACTGGGTATACAAGATTAAAACCAAGTCTAATGGGTCTGTTGAAAGTTATAAGGCCAGACTCCTTGCAAAAAGATACTTGTAAAAGTATTATATGGATTATGAGGAGACTTTTGCTCCAGTTGCCAAAATAACGATCAATCGCACTCTGGTTGCTGTTTCTTCCATCCGTAAATGAAAGGTCTTACCGATGGATGTTAACAATGTATTCTTGAAGGGTGATCTTCATGAGGAAGTGTACATGTCTTGACCCCAAGGTATTGTTCACCAGCCATGTGAAGTTTGTCGACATCGGAAAGCTTTGTATGGTCTCAAGCAAGCCCCTCGTAATTGGTTAGAGAAATTCTCTATGGTGATTACTTTGTTTGGTTTTAGTCCTAGCAATCATGATTGTAACACCCAGTTTCTCAATTTATAGGATACACCAATTACATTAATCAAGTATAAAACTATTAGTGGTGTAACCCCAAAAAGAGCAACAAGTTTATAAAGTTATATCAAAAGCATAGTTTAAGTATTTACTTATGTACAAACAAGTTTCATAATAGTTTACTCAAAACCGGATTTTACAAAAGACAAAGTCCAACACAAGAAAATAAGTTCAAGTCCAAAGTCCATATCCCATCCAGCTAACCCTCCGTGATGCGTTTCCCACGATCTGTACTTCCAGAACCTAACACAATTAACATTAACAAACAAAATATGAGCTTTGAAAGCTCTGTGAGTAATTAAAGTTTAACTGGACATCAATTGTCCACATTTCTTTCACAACTTTCTCAATAAACCATCTTAATCCTTAATATATACTCATAATGAGGTTTATTATTTCAAATACTCATAATTGGTATTCTCAACCAATTTCAAAACAACTCAAATCACACTTCTTCTGCAATAAACATCAATACCAACACATAATTCATCTATTAATAACTACTCACCTGTTGTGGGATCGATGTGTGGAACTCCTGCACCTCGTGTATGCTCCTGCCTAGCCTTAGCTGTAGCATAACAACTCATTTTCATTACTCAAATGAAGAAAAATCTTAACTACACTCAATATTCATCACAATCAAGGAACTTGTATCACTTAAGCAAGTTATAATCAAAGGATAGCAATAATATCAAAGTTGTAGCTTTCAATTTCATCACTTAAACACGTGTAACCCTAGAAATGCAACAATCAACATTTCTTTAGCTTGGGTCTCGAATTAGAACTCACATACACAGCCTAATCCAAATAAATTCACTCTAATTCGTGCTAGTTGAAGGTGGCTCATCAATATCACAAGGAACCATTTCAAATTCAATGATTCAACCGTTGGAATAAGATAAAAATCAAGGTGAATTACCTTTCAAGCTCAAAGGATAAATCTCTAGCTTCAATTCGTGATTAATAAGCCTTAATCTCGACTTTGGAAGGTTGGAATCAATTTTTTAGGGTTTTGGAAGGGTTTTGATCGAAGTGGAAATAACCCAAAATGAAAAGAAATCGTGTTTTAAAACAGATCTGTGCCGATTACACGACCCGTGTAAAAGTTACACGACCCGTGTAACTCACGGTATGAATTTAGAGTTTGGTCTGCAGAACTACACGACCCGTGTCAATATTACACGACCCGTGCTGTACATTTTACACGACCCGTGTCAATATTACACGACCCGTGCTGCACATTTTAGTTTTAGTCTACAGGTTTACACGACCCGTGTCAAAAATGACACGACCCTTGTAATTCACGGTATGCTCAAAACATTCATAAGGAAATTCCTACACGACCCGTGTAACTCCTACACGACCCGTGTAACCTCTTTTTAGCATTTTTCAACTTCAATTTCCTTCCAAATGAAATTCTAACTACCCAAACTCATGCAATAATCTAACTAATCTTAATTACACCAAGATTAACTCAAAAATCTCTAGATTTTAATAACACGGTATTACAAGTACTTACCCGCTTCAAAAGATTCCGTCCTCGGAATCTCTTAAAATAAAAAGGGATATTTTGACCGCATCTCCTCTTCAGCTTCCCAAGTGACATCTGATCCTCTATGATGTCGCCATTGTACTTTCACTAATCCCACTTCTTTATTTCGCAATTTCCTAACTTTCTTTTCTAGAATTTGCTCCGGCATCTCTTGATATCTCAATTTCTCATCTAATTGAATTCTAGCCAAGGGTACCCAAGTGGATTGGTCATGCAATGTCTTTCTAAGATGTGACACATGGAAAACATTGTGGATACCCCGCAACTCGTCTGGAAGCTCAAGTTTATATGCAACTGCTCCAATTCTCTCTAAGACTCGGAAGGGTCCAATGAATCGTGGACTCAACTTACCTCTCTTGCAAAATCGAATTACTCCCTTCCATGGAGACACTTTCAACATTACCATGTCCCCAACATAAAACTCCAATGGCTTCCTTCTTCTATCTGCATATTGCTTTTGGCAGTTTTGGGCTACCCACATGTGCTCACGGATGCTTTGTATTTTCTCTTCGGTCTCAGCTATAATCTCTGGTCTCGCCAATGGTTTCTCTCCAGTCTCTGTCCAACAAGTCGGGGTCCGACACGGTGCACCATATAAGGCTTCAAAAGGTGCCATTTGTATACTGGAGTGGTAAGTATTATTATAGGCAAACTCCACCAAAGGCAAATGATCTTCCCAATTGCCTCCAAAATCAATGATGCAGGCTCGTAGCATATCTTCAAGTGTTTGTATCGTCCTTTTCGACTGTCCATCTGTCTGGGGATGATACGTAGTACTCAATAAAGCTTTTGTACCAAAATGCTTTTGGAAACTCTGCCAGAAATGGGAATTGAACCAACTATCTCTATCAGAAATTATCGAAGTTGGCACTCCATGTCGTCTCACCACTTCTCTCGTATATATCTCAGCTAGCTTTGACACTTGGTAATCTTCTCGGATTGGAATGAAATGAGCAGACTTTGTTAACCTGTCAATAATCACCCATATAGAATCATATCCTCGAGGAGTTCGAGGCAACTTTGTGATGAAATCCATGGTGATCTCATCCCATTTCTTCTTTGGTACTGGCAATGGCTGCACTGTTCCATAAGGCTTTTGATGATTAGCTTTTACCTGAAGACATGTCAAACAATTTTCTACAAAACGCCCAACATCTCGTTTCATACCGAGCCACCAGTAGTACGGTTTTAGATTATGATACATTCGCGTGCTACCAGGGTGAACCGCATATCTACTACAGTGAGCATCCTCTAGCAATATCTGTCTCGCCTCGCCATGTCTCGGAACCCAAACTCGCCCTTGGAAAGTCTTGATTCCTTGTGCATTTTCTACAAGTTTCTCTACATAACCAATCATCCTCTCTCTCTTCAAGTCATTAGCTTCGACTTGGCATCTATGTATCACCTCTGGTAATCGACTCACAATCCCCATTCGAGCCGATACGACTCGAATAGGCGGCTCTTTACGACTTAGTGCATCCGCCACTACGTTAGCTTTACCGGGATGGCAAAGTATTTCACAGTCATAATCTTTTAGCAGATCCATCCACCGTACTTGCCTCATATTTAACTCTTTCTGATCAAATAGATATTTCAAACTTTTGTGATCCATATAAATCTGGAATCGCACGTCATAAAGATAGTGTCGCCACATCTTCAATGGAAAAATTATCGCCGCCAACTCTAAATCGTGTACTGGATAAGCTTTTTCATGTGGTTTTAGCTGTCGAGAGGCATACGCTATCACTCGTCCTTTTTGCATCAACACGCATCCAAGACCACTTAAGGAGGCATAGCTGTAAAGAACAAAATCCTCCCCTCCTTGCGGTAAAGCCAACACTGGAGCCTTGCATAAGTCATCTCGTAGTTGTTCAAAGGCTGATTGTTGTGCTTCAGTCCAACTAAATTTCTCCGTCTTCTTGGTCAATTTGGTTAAGGGCATAGCTATACGAGAAAAATTTTCTACAAATCGTCGATAATAGCCTGCTAACCCCAAGAAACTACGAACCTCCATTGGACTCTTTGGCGGCTCCCAACTCATTACGGCTTCGATCTTTGCTGGATCTACCTTTATACCGTCTTCATTTATCACGTGGCCAAGAAATTGAATTTCCCGTAACCAGAACTCGCATTTTGAAAATTTTGCATATAATTTCTCGTCTCGAAGAAGATCTAGCATTTGTTGCAAATGAAATCTGTGCTCATCTCGACTTTTTGAATAAATCAGGATGTCGTCGATAAACACAATTACGAATTTATCAAGAAAGGGACGACAAACCCGATTCATCAAATCCATAAAAACAGCAGGAGCATTAGTCAAACCGAACGGCATGACTAAGAACTCGTAATGGCCATACCTCGTACGAAAAGCTGTCTTCGGAATATCAGCTTCTTGTACTCTCAATTGATGATAGCCGGATCTCAAATCAATCTTTGAAAAATACGTGGCCCCATGCAGTTGATCAAATAAGTCATCGATCCTAGGCAACGGGTAACGATTCTTTATAGTGACCTTGTTGAGCTCCCGATAATCTATACACATTCTCATAGATCCATCTTTCTTTTTCACAAAGAGTATAGGCGCACCCCACGGAGACGAACTCGGACGTATAAATCCAAGTTCTAATAACTCTTGCAACTGTCTCTTTAATTCTTCCATCTCAGATGGTGCTAATCGATAAGGTGGTCGAGCTACCGGCTTCGCCCCCGGTATGACATCGATCACAAATTCAACTTGTCTACTTGGTGGTACGCCTGGAAGATTTTCGGGAAATACATCGGGATAATCACAAACCACTTCTACTTCTTCTATTTTGGAATGTTTTGACTCAGCACTAATCACATGTGCCATAATCAATTCACCCCCTCTTTCTATATATCTCCTAGCTGTAGCAAGTGACACTATCGGTACTTTCGAGAATGTCGTTCACCTCGTATCAAAATTCGAGAACCACTCGGTGTCTTTATGGAAAGTGTTTTCTCATGACAATCCATTTGACCTCTATTATCATCCATCCAATCCATCCCGACTATCACATCAAACTCATGATTAGTGATCGGCTTCAGATCTATAAGGTACGCAATCCCATAGATTTCAAGCCGACACTGTTTATAATGACTCTTTACAAAAACACATCTCCCATCTGCTACATCTACTATTATTTTCTCATATAATTCAGCTAATGGATTATCTAGTTTAGAAGCAAAAGACTCTGATATAAAAGACACAGATGCACCCGAATCAAAAAGTACTCGTGCTTGAAAAGAGTTCAAGCTAAAGATACCTGTGATAACATCGGTCCGATCTCTAGCCTCGTCGACAGTCAATTGAAAAGCTCGCGTTTTCACATGACCACCACCCCTATCTCTTCGATCATCTCGATCTCGACCTCCTCCTTGACCTGTCTTTTGAAAATCTCTTTGTGGCTCAGATTTCATCTTTGGGCAATTTGGACGAATATGCCCGCTCTCCCCACAATTGAAACAAACGGGGCGACTCTCGGTACACTGGTGAGCCATATGTCCCGTCTTTCCACACTGGAAACAAACTGATGGAGGGTTTCGGGAATCACATTCTCCCATGTGTTTTCGCCTACACTTCTTACACCATTTCTCTTCATTCTTCTTGGTTTCACCACGGACTTGAGAACCCGTAGTAGTGGATCTCTGTGAAGTATCTACAGCTTTACCTTCCCACTTTCTCTTAAATCCTCAAACTTCTCGTTCGGTTCTTTACTCCTCCTCCTGTCTTTGCAACTCCCTTTCTCTCGATCTTGCTGCCTCAGCCACTTGTTGAAAGGTAGTATATCTAGAACTCGGCAAAAACTCTCGGATCTGGGTTTTTAAACCCCACAAATATCGATCCATCTTACGCTCCTCTGTATCAACTTGATGTTGTGCAAATCTTGCCTTCTCATTAAAATCCAGTGTGTATTGTTGTACTGTTCTCGACCCTTGTTGTAACTTCAAGAAATCTTCCTATATTCCCTTCATGGCATTATTGGAACAATAGTATTCTGTGAACTTCAACTTAAATTGTTCCCAGCTCAGTGTATACGCCAAACTCTCTCCTATCTCCATGCACATATTCTCCCACCAAAATTGTGCATCCTTCTTTAACAAATTCGTTGCAAACTCAACTTTATCCGCCTCATCACATTTACTTGTGCGGAACATCTTTTCAACGTGTGTCAACCAATTCTTGGCTACTATGGGATCATCTTTCCCATAGAAATCGTACGGTTTGCACTTCTGGAAAACATCATAAGTACACCTCCTTGTCTTCTCAGGTACTCTAGCTCTACCCGCTTCAGTATAGACCTCTTCACGATCCTCCCTGTGCTCAGGTTGAACCAGTGGTTGTCCCGAAGGACCTCTAGTTGTAGCCTCCGTCTGAGGCCTCAAATAAGTGGGTAGTAATTCTTTAAGTGCTTTGGCTACCTCAGCCGCAATCATAGCTTGCATATTACCCTGTGTCTCGGGAGGTCTCTCTCCCTAGGGTTGATGCTCTTTACCCGGATCTCGTGATCCCAATTGATCTCTTGATGGATCACCTCGCTCTTTTTCTTTTCCAGCACTCATTTTAACTGAAAAAGAAAATCAACTCATTTAGTAATCACCACCATAATACTCAATATGGTGTGTAATCAACTCAATTGTATAACACTATAATACTCAATATAGTGTATAATCAACTCAATTGTATAGCACTATAATACTCAATATAGTGTATAATCAACTCAATTGTATAGCACTATAATACTCAATATAGTGTATAATCAACTCAATTGTATAGCACTATAATACTCAATATAGTGTATAATCAACTCAATTGTATAGCACTATAATACTCAATATAGTGTATAATCAACTCAATTGTAATACACCGCGGAGGGTAGCTACTCAGGACTCTTTGGGACTTCTCAATCTCATTGGTTTAAGTCTAAACCCATCTCAAGGTTTAATTCCCTTAAACCACGGCTCTGATACCAACTTGTAACACCCGGTTTCTCAATTTATAGGATACACCAATTACATTAATCAAGTATAAAACTATTAGTGGTGTAACCCTAAAAAGAGCAACAAGTTTACAAAGTTATATCAAAAGCATAGTTTAAGTATTTACTTATGTACAAACAAGTTTCATAATAGTTTACTCAAAACCGAATTTTACAAAAGACAAAGTCCAACACAAGAAAATAAGTTCAAGTCCAAAGTCCATATCCCATCCAGCTAACCCTCCGTGATGTGTTTCCCACGATCTGTACTTCCAGAACCTAACACAATTAACATTAACAAACAAAATATGAGCTTTGAAAGCTCTGTGAGTAATTAAAGTTTAACTGGACAGCAATTGTCCACATTTCTTTCACAACTTTCTCAATAAACCATCTTGATCCTTAATATATACTCATAATGAGGTTTATTATTCCAAATACTCATAATTGGTATTCTCAACCAATTTCAAAACAACTCAAATCATACTTCTTCTGCAATAAACATCAATACCAACACATAATTCATCTATTAATAACTACTCACTTGTTGTGGGATCGATGTTTGGAACTCCTGCACCTCGTGTATGCTCCTGCCTAGCCTTAGCTGTAGCATGACAACTCATTTTCATTACTCAAATGAAGAAAAATCTTAACTACACTCAATATTCATCACAATCAAGGAACTTGTATCACTTAAGCAAGTTATAATCAAAGGATAGCAATAATATCAAAGTTGTAGCTTTCAATTTTATCACTTAAACACGTGTAACCCTAGAAATGCAACAATCAACATTTCTTTAGCTTGGGTCTCGAATTAGAACTCACATACACAGCCTAATCCAAATAAATTCACTCTAATTCGTGCTAGTTGAAGGTGGCTCATCAAAATCACAAGGAACCATTTCAAATTCAATGATTCAACCGTTGGAATAAGATAAAAATCAAGGGGAATTACCTTTCAAGCTCAAAGGATAAATCTCTAGCTTCAATTCGTGATTAATAAGCCTTAATCTCGACTTTGGAAGGTTGGAATCAAGTTTTTAGGGTTTTGGAAGGGTTTTGATCGAAGTGGAAATAACCCAAAATGAAAAGAAATCGTGTTTTAAAACAGATCTGTGCCGATTACACGACCCGTGTAAAAGTTACACGGCCCGTGTAACTCACGGTATGAATTTACAGTTTGGTCTGCAGAACTACACGACCCGTGTCAATATTACACGACCCGTGCTGTACATTTTACACGACCCGTGTCAATATTACATGACCTGTGTTGCACATTTTAGTTTTAGTCTACAGGTTTACACGACCCGTGTCAAAAATGCCACGACCCGTGTAATTCACGGTATGCTCAAAACATTCATAAGGAAATTCCTACACGACCCGTGTAACTCCTACACGACCCGTGTAACTTCTTTTTAGCATTTTTCAACTTCAATTTCCTTCCAAATGAAATTCTAACTACCCAAACTCATGCAATAATCTAACTAATCTTAATTACACCAAGATTAACTCAAAAATCTCTAGATTTTAATAACACGGTATTACAATGATTCATCTTCATTTGTTAGATGTACGAATGCATGTTGGGATTTCCTATCTTTATATGTTGATGACATGATTATTACTAATGCTGATCATGATGGTATAGAGTCTTTGAAACGTGACTTGCCTTATCGATTTGCTATGAAAGACTTGGGCTTACTACATTATTTCTTAGGAATTTCAGTTACTCAATCTCCAAATGGTTATCTTTTGTCCCAGAAAAAATATACTTTTGATGTCTTTGAACGTGCATGTGTCTTTGACAACAAGACAATTGATACACCCTTAGAGACCAATGCTCGGTATTCTCCAACTGACCAATTATCATATCGAGTCTATATCGAACCATTGTGAGAATTTTGGTTTATCTCACGGTCACTTGACGGGCGATAGCTTATGTTGTTAGCCTATTTGTCACTACTCTTACTACTGTTATTGGCAAGCTGTTCTTCGTATCTTGAGATATCTTAGGGGCAATTAGTTATGCAGCCTTGTGTTTCCTTTTGTGTCTTCTTTTGAGTTGTGTGCTTACATCGATGCTGATTGGTATAGTGATCCTCATGATCGGAAATCCACCACTCGATGTTGCATATTTCTTAGAGATTCTTTGATTTCATGAGAAAGTACTCCCTCCGTCCCAAAATGATAGTCCATGTTTCCTTTTTAGTTTGTCCCAAAATGTTAGTCCACTTCTAAATATAAATGACATCTTTACCAAAATACCCCTAACTTTAATTGTAACAGCCAACACATCTAGTGCCGGCATTAAATGCAAAGAAAGGGTAAAACAGTCATTTTGTGGGAAAAAGTAAGATGCATTTAATGTTTTCTTAATCTGTGTATTTTTTGTCTGTGGACTATCATTTTGGGACGGAGGGAGTAATAAACAAGATGTTGTGTCGCGCTCTTCTACCGAAGCTAAGTATTCAGCTATTGTTGTCACTACTTGTAGGATTGTTTGGCTACGTTGGCTCCTTGCAGATGTGAGTGTTGATATTTCCCAGCCGACCCCCTTGCATTGTGACAACAACAGTGCGATCTTGATTGCCAAGAATTTGATTTTTTATGAGCAAACGAAACATATTGAGATTGTTGTCATTTCACTTGTCATCATCTTCAGCAGGGGACAATCCATCTACCATATGTTCCATCCACCTTGCAGTTTGTTGACATGTTTACAAAGGCCTTGTATGTTCTGGTGTTTCATTTTATGTCTGACAAACTATCAATGCTTATTGATGTCGTATTGTGAGTTTGAGAGAGGATGTTAGCCTAATAAACTTATTGGGCTAATATTGTTTTGGGCTTTTTAGTTAGATATTTAAGTAGGATAACCCTAGATAGCTTTCGTATATATAATTTTATTTTCATTTATTTGTATTCATATTTTTTAACTTAATAATGAAAATCTAAGAGTCTTTTTTTTCCATTGTTTATTAGTTTATATATACAACGCATATGCTATATCTTCGGACCTTTTAAAGTTTACTTGGTAAACGCAGAAAAATTAACAAAAAGCAAAAGGATGATGCATTACGGATTAATTCTAGATCATAAACAAATTCCATGGTTTGGCAACGATTCTTTTCATATTTAAACTTCAATCTTTCTGCAATTCTACACTTCATACGACTTTTATGGAATTAAAAATGCTTTTTTATTTTATATGGTCCGGGCAAGAGTCGTTCATGACAGTGTCAATGGTTGAATTTTATCCTCGAGGTATTACTTTCTCCAAGTGCCTATAAAAGGTAGCCCACCTTGCTCAAATTTTCGGACATTGCATTGACTAAATAAAAGCAGAAACAACGAAGTCAAACCAAAGACTTAGGAAGCTTATTTCAGGATAGTTTCATAGCTTTAGCTTTAAATCTTGCACTTGTGTATAAATAGATATAATTTGACTTATATATTTTTGGTGATTTTATTATAATCAATCGTACACTTGTCACACCAAAGATCGTATACACCAGAATTTGGTGTTTTTATTAGATAATAAAAGGATTTGGTGTCTCATGATATTGAATATGTTCCAAGCACTGATACACATTCATGTTATAATCGTACACTTGTCACACCGAAGATCATACTGCATACAACTACTTAATCGTATATATACTGATATAAATAATTCCGTCTATTATAACAAAGAACAAACACACAAGAATTTGGTGTTTTTACATATAAGTTTGTGCTAAAATAAAGTGCTTTCGTTTTGATTATCCCGAAATTGATTTCATGTCACCTCAGTCATTTTTAGGATCATAACAATTCGCAAAATGTACAGAATACAACCCAATAAAATATGGGACGTGATATTTCATATTTTCATTTGAAAAAAATCCATGTTATGTATAACACATTTGAAGTTATCGTACAAGTCAATAAAATATATATTTAATGTGGATGAATTAATTTTTTAAGTGGAAATATAACTTCTCATAAAGTATATGAGATACTGTTTTTCACTTAATTATATATAGGTTTATGGTTTGTTGATAGCCTCGAGTGATGTATTCAGTGGCGGATGTATATAGTGTCCTGGGGTGGCTCAGGACACGGCTAAATTTTGGACACGCAGTGCAAAATTTTTATTTTTTTATTAGGGTGCAACTCCGCAAAAAAAAAAAAGTGTCACTACTAATTAATAGGATGTATCTCAGGTATCACGGCTATTGATAAATCTCGCGTCCGCCCCTGAATGTATTCAAAGCCATAGCGAATTTAATTTGAATCGATATAAGAGTTACGAATAAGAGACTGCTCAATTGTAACATGAATGATCAATTAAGACTTCATAAAAATATTGTTATCCCGGAAAACAAACTTCCTTTTATACATGTTACCCCGCCAATTCCATAAAAAATATTGTTTAATTTTACACATAATGCCAACTACTTATAAAATATGTCTTATGTTATTTAATAAACGCAAAATTAAAAAATATCCACAACCTAGACAGACGTTATTAATTTGTCTATAAGAATAACAAACTAATATATAACCTTTTGACTCTGCCGTTCTATATATATATATATATATATATATATATATATATATATATATATATATATATATATATATATATATATATATATATATATATATATATATATATATATAGGGAGAGGATCAACATAGAACCCCTTTTTATCCATAGAACCATAGAACCAACCTTTTAGCCGTTGGATCTAGTAATCAATGGACACAAATAAAAGGCTTATTTATCATTAAAATAAATCATTTAAATAATGGTTGAGGGGCAATTTTGGTATAAGAATTTACCACTTCTAAAAATCAGCCTAAGTATTTTTTAAACACCATCTCTCTCTCTCTCATCACATCTCTCTCATCACGTCTCCCTCCCTCTCTTTGATTTTCTGTTTACGAACACAATTCCAATCGATTTGCAGAGAAATAACACAATTCCAATTGATTTGCAGAGAAAGAATACAGATCTGATTCCAATCGATGTGCAGAGAACGAATACGGATCCGACTTCGGACTACGTTTGTGACCTGATGAAAAAAATCAAGATCAAAATCACCTCCGCCTGCTACAATTGAGATTGAGAACGAGATAGAGATCGAGACAGAATGATCAAGGAAGAGAGAGAGAGAGAGAGAGAGAGAGAGAGAGAGAGAGAGACATATGGATTGATGCAGAGGGACAAAGAGACAGAGAAAAATTTATGTTCATATATGTTCAGTAATGAACATTTGAGGTTCAATTATGAAATCAGTAGCCCGTCCACCGCCTTGTTCGAGCTTTTGATCTAAGATCAACTTCTCCTAGGTCCGATCATCTTCTAAAAAATGGCATCCACAGTGATAACATCTGAACATTCGATTCCAGGTCTGATTTCTGATAACCTACTTCATTACAGACTTGGATTACAGACTTCGATGCAGACTTTAATTACAGACTTCGATTACTGGTATTGTTGGTTCAATCATCAATGTTTTGATTCTGATTACCGATTATTGTTTTGTTTCTGATTACCGATGATTGCAGGTTCGTTCATTGGTTGCGACTTCAACGAGCAAAATTGATTTCCAGTCACAATTCGGTATTTGAACTTTGATTATGATATGGTTAGTTGTTCATAGTTGTATAAATTGATTTTATTACACTTGATTAGACTGTAGTTTCGATCTGAGTATTCTATTTAGCTAGTTATATGTTCATAGATGAACATATGTTCATTCATGAACATATGTTCATATATGTTCATGAATGAACATGTGTTCATGAATGAACATGTGTTCATGAATGAACATATGTTCAAGTAATCGATCACAGTAACAGATGAATTATTGTAGGATAGTTGTGGCTATTTATCGATATGTGTTCGCATCCACAATGCTGATGAAAAGTTTATGGTGAAATTGTATCTTAATTGATAGCTCATATGCTTTATCGATCCGTTTTCTCAATTAGAACGTTTATAGATCTGATGTATGTGGTGCACACAAGGTGTTTGATGTGTATATTTTTAGATCTGATGTTTATGGTGTTTATGGATATGATGTATGTGCTGCACACAAGGTGTTTGATGAAATACCTCAATGAAATCTGTAAGTTTTTATGTTGTGAATGAGTTCCTGAACTGCTATGTTAGTTACTGAACATTTATGAGCAATTTGTCTTGAATGTTCATTACTGAACATTGTTGTTATTAACAGGTTTTTCAATCTCTAAGTTTTTGCAATTTATTGAATGTTCATTACTGAACATTTCTGAGCAATTTATCATGAATGTTCATTACTGAACATTGTTGTTATTAACAGGTTTTTCGATCGCAATTTGTCTTGAATGTTCATTACTAAACATTGTTGTTATTAGCAGGTTTTTCAATCATGAAGAAATATGTGTACAACAGATCTAGGACATACATCGTGATCATGAAGCAAAGATTTAGAGCCAAAGAAATCTGATGAAAGTGACAAATTTCTGAAATTTTAAAGGTTATGTTCATTGATGAACATATGTTCATTTATGAACATGTGTGTTTTTGTTTAAATATTTATTGATGTTCGTCACTGAACATGTGTTCTTCTATGATATTTTTTGGTAAGTTTTAGATATTTTTGGATACATATTAATTAGGTTTAATGAATGTTCATTTCTGAACATGTTTGTATGTTCATATATTTCATCAACGTTATGAATGTTCATTTCTGAACAAATTCTAGGATTTTGAAGACAATGTTCATCAATGAACATACGTATATGTTCATCAATGAACATATAAGTGTAATTTACCCATCATACCCTTATCATCCTAATTTGATCTAACGGTCAAGAAGATAGTTCTATGGTTCTATGCCTAATTTTGGTTCTATGTTGAACTCACCCATATATATATATATATATATATATATATATATATATATATATATATATATATATATATATATATATATATATATATATATATATATATATATATATATATATATATATATATATATATATATATATATATATATAGGTTCCATTGACAATGAAAATTATGTTGAGAATGCGAGAATGAATCTCAGCCACATATTTTTTTTTGCCGCTCTAATGCTTTGGCGCCGTCGGAGCGTTGACATTTTAACGACGAGATATATATTATTATTCACATATGATTTTCACCACCAGTTCCACCTGCACCACTTTCGTTACCACCACCACCGTCATCGCCGCCACCACCACTGCTGCCGCCGCCATCTCTACCACCACCGTCGCCACCGCCACCTCCCCCAACGCCACCGCCACCAACCACCACCACCGCTACTGCCAACGCCGCCACCTCCCCCACCACCGCCGCTACCATCTTTACCACCACCTCGACCATCGCTACCACCACCCACCGCCACCACTACCACCTCCGTCACCGCCGCCACCACCACCACCTTTGTCACCACCCACCTCCACCAACACCACCACCCCACGAACACCGTCGCCACCATCACCACCATCATCGCCACCCTCTACCACCATTCCGACCACCACAACCATATATGTATATTTATATATGTTTATTCATATATGATTATATGAATATTCATATAATCATATATGATTATTCATATATGATTATATGAATAATCATATATGAATATACCCATTCATATATGAATAAATCATATACGAAAAAAAACCCAGCTCGTCGTCGTGGAGCGGCGAGCATCAGCGCTGACGCATCTAGTGTTTCAAATTCATTCTCACGTTCTCAACATTATTTTCATTCTCAATGGAACCCTCCCCTATATATATATATATATATATATATATATATATATATATATATATATATATATATATATATATATATATATATATATATATATATATATATATATATATATATATATACTAGTTGTGTACCCGCGCAATGCGGCGAGACACAAATTGTTAGAGGCAAGAACAACGAGGTTCGGTTCAAAAACGAACAAAAACCCGTAAAGTTTAATAATCCGTGTGAGACGTAAGTAATGCGATTTGAGAAGAAATTAATAGAATTAAATAGGAATAAACCATATATAAAATTTGTAATAATACATGAATTTCATAGTACATCCAGCGGGCAATTGGTTTTTCTTTGGTTGTTATGGGCAATTGGTTTTTCTTTTTTGACGATTAGTTCATTATGGAAATTTGTCATATTGCAAAGATGTAACCTGTTCTGGAATCGGTCGAACAGGAATAACCGTTAACCGGATAAACAAGGAATCGATAACCAGAACCGGACAAAACTCCTCCTATCCGGTGCTAACCGGTTCCAATTTTATTTTTTAGTCAAACGCGCATGCTTAGTTCCGGAACCGGAATAACCGATAACCGAATAAGCAATAAATCTAGGATCGGAAACCGAACTTCCCTTATCCGGTGCTAACCGGTTCCGTCCCGGTTTTTCGGTCTAAACGCTCAATCCTATTGCAAAGGATATGCAATGCATATGTGATTTGTTTCTTTTAGATGGGCGAATAATTCTTGGTGAGGTCGGTGTTGGTGTCATTTTTGTGTTTCGGTCGTTGGTGGTGGGTTCCATATGCTCAAATAACTCCAAATTTGGTTTTTATATGTAAATTTTATTTATAAGTCCTTAGTTTCAGAACGTCAAGATGAAAAGGGTGAATAAAGTAGAATATGAGACCTTGTTTGTCATTTTGTATGGGTTTAACCGTCCAACGGTTAAGTTAGAGAGTTCACGAATGTAACTGGGGGACAATGGATTCCAAATATGATCACTTGTGTTAAAATTTCATATTAGAGGTCGAACGTGTAAAAAGTTAAAATTTAGTACAAAGGGATACTTTTCTCTGGCTTGCTTTTCAAAATTGCATTTTGGCCCGCGGTACTCTAATCGCTTGAAAGTTACTATACAGATGACCATTTATCGTTACACTTTTTATATAATGAAACTATTGTAAACTATTACCATCTATATCTCGAATTAACTGATATTATGATAGGTTCTTTTCTTTTGATGATCGGCATATTATAAATTCTGTTAAGGTTTTCGATAATAGGTCTTCTGATAGAAAGATATATATTCCAGATTTTATCGCTTTATCTGGCTTCAAAGTACAACGCCCTAAAACTGTAAATTAAATTAAGCATGCAAACCTGAAAATTAAAGAAAAACATGTAAAACTGGTTAGTAGATTAAAGCAGAAGATGTTCAATACTAACATGGTTAGTAAATTAAAGAAGAGCATGTAAAATTGCAAATTGGAAATTCAAAACATTAATTAGTAAACCTGGTGAACCAAAGCATTGCTCATGTTTGGGTCAAAGAGAAACCATTTTGGGGTAGTATCGGTTTCCACCATCAGACAGTCTAGGGGAAAACCGTGATCAGGACAGAAACCATCTCTCCAAAAGTAGAAACAAATATCTTGGCAGCTCTAGGGTATGATAGAGCAGCCTTCCTGTAATTCTCCACATATAGTCATTTGGCTAAAAATATTGGAAAATTATCAAGTCGTTCAATCGAGTACAATGGCCATTCTGAAAGAGGACTTGCAAGCATTCTTCTTCTGTTTTAAGATAAAGAAATATAAGTAGATTCCATAGCTAGCTCTAGAAATCGTAACTAACACGCAAATAAAGTAAACCCAAAACGTAGCAAAATTATAAAGAAATAAACCACAAAAAGAGCAACAATTCATAGAGTTATGTGAGTCGATATCCATGCAGAATCAAATGCCTTAGGTCTTTATACACCACACCAAGCAACACAAACAGTAAATCAACCGGATAGCCTTTCTTCATCTTTATACCGCTCAAAACCATAATACCTTCCTGTAAAAAATCTGGCAGTTATGTGTGTAAAAAATCTAAGGGTTTGGTGTGAGTTTGGTTTAGTTCTTTTTCTTAAAACTAAGCACAACCACAAATAAAAAATAAAAAATGATTTGGTTCTTAGGTGTCTTGTTCCTATAATATATTTTTTTCTTACATGGGGTTTCATAAGCTAGGGATTTTCATACCCAAGGGTAGTGGCAGATCCACACTACCCAAGTGGGGTGTATGGCACCACTTGATTATGAAAATTTTCAAATTTTATATGTAATGTATTTGAGATTTTAACTTGGAACACTATATGCTGTATGGCACCACCTGATTCTAACCAAAATTTAGGTTGGACCCCTATCAAACTTTCTTCTGGATCCACCACTGCCCAAGGGTATGCCTTAACAGTTGGGGTTATCTTTTAGAACACCCTGTCCTGCCACCTCTCCTTCCTTTCCCACTGAAACACCTTCCATTCCAACACTACTTTCATAACCAACCTCCCTCATCAGTATTGGGGACAAATACAAGAAACAGAGGGCAAAAGAAAGTATAAGTAGATTTGAAAGAAGAAGAAAGATGCAAGTAAATTGCGATAAGAGCAAGTGTCTTACAATTAAGCATGTATAAGTAAATGCCACCAATAGTTGAATGTCCCTTTGATGTTACCTGTAAATTGCAATTGTAATGACGACATGATTAATTACAATAAAAAGTGGGTCAAAAAAAGTATAGTGATCTTAAAATACCAATTATAGCATTATACTTCAAAAAAATTATTATGGTCATATGTTTTTGTAATGTAATGACAATGTTGTACTTCGGTTGATTTTTAATATAAGAAAGTTGTTATAGATAAACTTGAAAGTAGCATGCTATAATAAATAAATTAACAAAAGTACATTGTTATTCCTTGCACTTGACCCGAAATAGAGCTAAATGCACAAATAGCAACACAACAATTGCGGAAAATATTAGTTACAATACTAACTACTAATGAAAATATAAAAGGGATACCTTTTTTACATTGACCAGGGCAACTTCCCACCAAATTATGCATTTTTTAACCTCAACTTTACATGAACCTCTACAACATGAATTGCATCTGATTCTGACTTTGACTCTGACTTTCTTACCTGTACACAATAACTCAAGTTAATCATTTTTATAAGGGGTTATTTTGGGTACTTTCAACCATGAAAAGAACAAACCAATTTAAAAATGAAGTAAATAAAATAATCTATGAAGCATATAGCCATTACTGCAAGAAATGAAAATAGAAACATAAAACATACCCTGCTCTTCAGGATCAATAAAATGGAAGCATCAAACATTGTAACAAGAATTAAATTACACAAATTAACACATATCCTCTTATAACTGCTAACTCAAAATTTCATACACACATACTACAATTTACACAATGATACGCACACACTACTTTTTTTTTACCTTTTCTTACTAAAACACAGAAAAGTTGTTCCAACAGCTTCTTCTTACCTGTAAGTCAGCTTGTGGAAGTTTGTTTAATCTTATATAAGAACCAAGATACCAAATTATAAGCAACTAATTAATAGATATTAATAGATGTTATAAAAAGAACAAAAATTTAATATATGTTGTGCAATATACCATAGTAGTGATTGTGATTGTTGAAGTGGGGAGTAAATACATACCTATAGCAGGAGGGGCAGTACCTTTTTCAGTAACCCCTGAAAAAAAAAACAAATATAAATTCCTAGAACATGAATTTGGTTTATCTACCTCCTTCAATGATGAAGGGTTCAGATGGGTTCTCATATTCAGACCTTAAATCGCAATGTATAGAATATGTACCTGAAATCGCAATGTAAAATGGAGACGGTTCTGTGTTGTAGACGGTGAAATCGAGAAACCCCTTTTGTAGTCTACACCGCTATAGCCTACAGCAAAAAAAAAAGAAATTGGTGGATGGGTTAGGGTTTAAGATAGATAAATTAAACCTGATATCGATAAATCCAAGAATATCTGTAATGGAACTGATGTTTCTTGTTCTGGAGAGAAATGTAGTGTTGAAGATAAAACTATGGAACAATTTCGGTGTGGATGATCTTTGGAGAGCATCTGGGGAAGAAAGATTCTCCAGATGGCAGTGGCATGGGATGCCTTTTGTATCCATCTCCAGATGGGTTTTTTGAGGTCGATGATAGAGGGGCGTGATTTAGGGTTTGAAATTTGAATGATGACAACGTTCGTGCAAGATAGAGGAAGGCGATTACAAGGGTTTATCGATTTCTAGAAAAGTAATCGACTAATGTTTTGAAGAGAGAGTGATGAGGACGGTGGTGAGGGCAAACTGTGGTGACGGAGGCGAAGTTTGGTATTCACAACTTGTAATGTATGCATAAAATGGTCAATGTGGCGATAGATTCCTATAACGGGGAAGTTTGGTATTCACAACTGACTATGGCTGATAGAGGAGACGAAGATTATGGCAGGAGGCGGTGTTGTGGGTAGTTTGGCTGAGATTAAGGGATAAGGGGACCGAGATTGAGGGATAAGGAATATGATATTTTCTGTGATCGGAGAAGTGCTTCAAAACTTGTATCTTATGCATTATAAGTTGGATCTCTTAATTTTAAGAGTTTCGATTTTTAGAAACCATTTTTCCTTTTTAAAGTAGTATAGATATAACCTTTTGAACTTATACTTTTTTTCATGGTACGTACAAATGTCGAATGTTTTATTCAACAAATAACGAACAATAATTAAAAATCAATATAGAAACTAGAGTTGATTTATTTTTTGTATCACGAATCTGAATCACTTTATATCATATAGAGATATAAAACTTATCCGCTCGACATCAAGAGAATGATTTAATTATGCAAAAAATAAATCAACTCTAGTTTTGGACGAAATTACTTTTTTCACGTAAGTTTTATATCTCTATATGATTCAATAAAGAAGATCAACGAAATTACTTTTTTCACGTAAGAGATAAGAATGACTAAAGAAAATTAATTAATATAATTACATTCATTTAGTTCGATATTATATTCACCGGAATACACTCCAGCCATTCAACTTCATGCATTATCTGCTTTAGCCCCTAAGGCCATCCGGTGTACTCTGTCCGACGTCAAACACGACGTGTGCGAGACGTGTGGTGAACACCGCCCCCCCCCCCCAACCCTTGTGAGCCCGTCGCATTTTGCACCCCACACGAGTTTTGGACGTCGTGCAACGTTGTGTTGATTCGAGGAAGGAGCCGTTGGCAACGGCTATAAAAATAGCCGTTATTTAAAAAAAATTTAATATATATATATATATATATATATATATATATATATATATATATATATATATATATATATATATATATATATATATATATATATATATATATATAGGGTTGGGTTCTTGTGAGAACCTAAAAAATCATGAGATCTTGAGAACTCCTTCTGATTGGTCAGAACACAAAAGGACATGATTGTCATTATACAATTCTCATTTAATTTTGATTTTTTTATTTTTAGCAACAACACAAACAACTCCTAAAATCAAGGCTAAAAATTAGCCTAACAAATTTGAATTTTAAAATTTTAAAATTTTTATAAGATTTTCGTTTTTATTTTTAAATATTTTTTTCCGAAATTAATAAAACATAAAAATTATGATTTTTTTTAAGAAATAATTTTTTGGAATTAAGAAAACATATTAGCGTATTTGCATGTGTATATATGCATACTCGCAGATGCATATATGCATATTTTCACAATTCATATATACATATTCATATTTTTAATATCTAAATGAATGAATAACGCATTTTATTACAAACAATAATATACAACTGTTTTGAACGATAAATACATAAAATTTAAAAAGTACAACGAAAAATAATGAACGTTACATACAAAATATATAAAAAATACAACGAAAATTCATGATATGTTCATTTCTCAAATTTTCAATTTTCATTTCTTCAATTTGCTCGATAAATTCTCCAAAACCTGCAATAACATTAATAAAAAATCATATACATGTATATTAAAAAACAATAAAATAAATACATACACGCATATACGTATATGAACAAATACACATCTATTTTTACATATATAGGCATATATGCATATGTGCACATACGTATTTATATGCATATAAACATATATGCACATATGCATTTATACGTATATATGCATATAAACATATATGCACATATGCATTTATACGTATATATGCACATATAAAAATATATGCACATATTCATTTATACATATGTGCACATACGCATTTATATGTATATGTGCACATATGTGTATGTGCATATAGAGAGCATACCGTCGAAATCTGATTTTAGAGCTGAAGACCAAACAATCAACACACAATCATCAAATCAGAAAAGGAAAAGAGACAAACGGGTTAAATAGAGAGCATACCGTCGTCGGCGCAAGCAGCAATGGCGAGGTCGAACGATGGCGCAAGCAACGGTGTAGTCGTTGTCGGCGACGTGAACGGAAATCAGAATAGGTTTTGGAGTTGCAGGGGATGTTGAACGAGGAATAAGAAGAGGAGAGTAGTGTTTAACGTCTACAAGATAGAAGAGATTAAAATCAAGGGATTTGTTGATTGGAGTTTGACATCGAAACCAATCAGACTCATCGGAATCGAAACCCAATGGATGGCTTGCCGATCAGAGTACCTTATCGTTGAAGACGTGAGAGAGACACAACGGCGGCGATGCGGATTCCTCAATGGATGGCGACGACGACGCAGAAACTTGATCTTACGGTCCATGATCGGACTTCTTTGGGCGGTGGAGGAGAAACTGTGTGTGCAAAGAGACGAGAGAGATACGGGAGCTGATTTTTAGGGATTGGAATTATCTTCGATTTGATCAAAATATTAATTCCAAAATTGCCCCTCTACTCGTTTTCAAAAAAACTATCATGTCCTTAAATTTGTTTATAATTACAATTATGCCACATACGATCTCAGCCATGCGTTTTTTTGATCTAAAGGTCCATATTGAGTTTTCAAGATCTCATGGTTTTTTGGGTTCTCAAAAGAACCTAACTCTATATATATATATATATATATATATATATATATATATATATATATATATATATATATATATATATATATATATATATATATATATATATATATATATATATGTACACACACACACACACATCCAACACATTTTACAACTTTACATCTCAAAATCTCCAAATAATTCTCCAAACAAATTCAAATGGCTTCCAAGAAATCGTCCCAACGAAAATCAAAAGCCGCGAAAAATATTTTCCCGCAATCGTCACCGGAACCCGCTCCGTACATTCCACAAATGGAGCGTCCGTTTTTTCCCCACCACAATTTCAATACCAATCCATGCCTCAACAATTCAAATACCCGACATCGCCGTTTAGCCCGTTTTTCGGTGCACCAACGGGCGCTTTTACGGAGCCACAACCGCAACATGTTGATATGTCCGATTCGAGCGACGAGGCGGTGCCAGAGACAGAACCGGAGGAATTCGAAGAATCTGAGCCCAAAGAGCAACCACTACAACGATTTGGAACGCGAATTTTTCGGTGCACCAACGGGCGCTTTTACGCTCAATCAAAAGCACATTTTTGGGAGTCAATTCGCGTACTATTTCACAAAAATTTGGAACGCGAATTTTATCGTTCCAAGGATATGTTGACGACTAAATTTCGAGTCGTTAACGAGTATGCGACTAAATTTAATGGCTTGTTTGTTAACTTTATGCGGCAACGCGAATCCGGCGAGAGCGACAAATATATCCTCAAAAAAGCTCTTGCGGTTTACCAACATGACAACAAAGGTAAAGCGTTTCAACATATGGCTTTTTGGGAGGTGGTCCGCCAATATCCGAGGTGGAAGGGGGTCGGCACCGACACATGGGTCGAAACGTTCAAAAACATCTGAGACGCAATACACGACGTCTTCGGATGCATATATCGGGGCCGACATCAACGAAATTCCCGATGATTTTGAAAGGTCGATGGGCCGTAATCGGGCGAAGACGAAAGAAAAGGCCGCGGCGTCTTCGTGTTCAGGTGAACGACAGCAAAATGGATTACGTTAACGAAAAATTCGATCAACTTTTGTCAACAATTTCAACGCACGTCAAATCCACCGAAGAGGAAAGGTTGGCGAGAAAAACTTCCCGCGAGAACAAGGATCGGGCACTCGACATGCTAGTGTTGATGCAACCCACCGAGCATCTCATCGGCGCGGCTCTCTAGTTGGCGTTAAAACTAAAAAACGACATCGTCAAAAATACGGGATGTAGTTTTAGTTTTTTATTTTAGTTTAACGTAATGTTTATGTTTTTAAATTTTAGTTTAATGTAATTTTTAGTTTTTTATTTTAGTTGTAATTTTAATTTTAATTTTAATTTAGTTTATGAATTATTTGTTGTGTTTTAATTTTAATTTTAATTTAGATTTTAAATTAAAAAATGAGATGAACTGAGAGGTAGTGAGAGGTGATCATTTCCGGGGGTAAGGGAAGAGAGAGAATTGCTGACTGGATGCTGAGGTGACAGGCAAAAAGTGATAGAATGAGAGAGGGCACTCCTGATGGCCTAAGAAACATCAACAGCCTCTTTAAGTCGTTCCTTTTTTAGGTTTAAATCTTTTCCTTTGACCATAGCAACTTACATCATTGACCTAAACACTATGTTAGTAATTTTAATATCATCAAGCTATTATCTTTCTAATGAAACAAATCTTTTTTATCACATGGTATCCGGTGCCATGATATCTTCCGGTGCTTCGACTTATTAGGTGGCATGTCTTAAAATTCAGCAATCCACGTATCATTTTCTCATGCATCCAGTTATTTTTAACAATCCATTATGATAATCACGCAAATAATCAAATCAAATCTCATCAATTTAAATACCATTTACCTTATATAAGTTATAAATCAATTTGAATTTAAATCAATTGTTGCAAAAAATCCGGGATTTCAAAGCTATTATCTTTAAATCGCAAACCTTATATATTATATAGTATTCACACTTCAAGATTATAATTCAAAATATGTTGCACAGAAATCAAAAGTTATTTCTTGGATCCTGAAGTTCATTCATTATAAAAACAACGTCAGGTAATTATCTAATACTTATTCTATTGATTGTTTGTTTTTTCATAGTATGTAACACCCAGTCTTTGGATACCAAGGTATACCCAAAAATTTCTTAAAATATAACATCGGTGTACACTCATACAATTGGATAAGTACAAGATGTTATCCTTAGGACCATACATACTCGCACCAAAGGTACGCGATCCGAGTCAGACGCTACATCACTCAATTCTTGCAACACACCAACAAACAACAGTAAGCTATGAAAGCTTAGTGAGTAATCTCATAAATCACTAACACCAACATTAGCATAAATTATAAACTCATAAAGCAAAAAGGCATCGTGCACACAAAATTTATCTACATCCAACTATGTTCCTTCTCTCGGGTCAATTACTCGAGTCCATCATTATTATTTACCACTAAGGTACACTCCTGCTATGTAGAAATACACATCAGCCACTCAGGCACAACCCCCATACCTACATCCATACTGTACTTTTTGGATGGCCACCTCAACTTTAATAATTGGGCATAATCAACTATGACCTCACCAACAATAATGGTCATAATCGGTTATGACCATAATAATAGTTGTATTCAGCTACAACTGTCCTCGACTAACTTAGCTAAATCTGCTCCCAGCCATACTCAGTCAACTTAGCTAGCCTAACAACTCTACCATTAAATACTTATTACATAGTCTCAACTATCTCAACACCACATCATGTGGCACTCTCAACAATTATACCTCTTGGGCTATACTCATAGTTACACCTTATGATAGCCTTATTTAAATTCCACTATTTATATTATGGGACTTCTGACCATTCCTACCTTATAATTTATTAATATTATAATGATATTTTATACCAATCTCATTTAGTAATTTTTAGTATACTATATTGAGGTTTCTCACTAGCTTCACTGCATAATTCACCAATATACATGTAATTTATAGTGGAATTTCACACCCATCTCACTGCATATTTCACCATTATACTTTATAGTGAGGTTTCACACTCGCCTCACGGTATATTTTATTGTTATATTTTATATTGAGTTATCACACCTGCCTCACTGCATAAATAATTAATATTATAGTGAGATTTTTCACCAATTTCATCTTGCGACTTTTCACCAGTCTCAATTGAATTTTGCGAATATAAACTTGAGACTTTTCACCAATCTTAGCTAAAGGTTCGCCATTGTCAAACTGAGATTGTTCACCAACCCCAATTAAAATTCACCAATATTATACAGCAACTTTTCGTCAACCACAGTTAAGAATCGCCAAAATATACTAAGAATTTTCACCGATCCTAGTTCAGGTTTGCCAATATTAGACTGAGGTCATTCGCCAACTCTAGTTATATACACCATTATTCCATCCAGTATAAGAATTATACATCCTACATATCGACAACATAACTTTCTACTACTTATGCTAAGGAAACACCGCGTTACTCACCACGACTCAACTCAAGTATACTACACCACTCAAGCCATCTATACTCCCCCACCATATTTCTTATCACACTAATCAACCATGATAAGACGTTCACATCTAATGTATATTATATTTATATATATATATATATATATATATATATATATATATATATATATATATATATATCATAATATTCTAAATATTTCCAAGCTGTCATCCAATACGAGGGGAACTAAGATTACTCACCTGGTAAGAGGAAGCTTGCATCAGTCATAGGAAAGCATCATACATTTCTATTAGTGTCTACGACCTCCCAACACGACCTACAATAGGATCCACATATATTTATAAATATTTACACTCCTAGTCACTTCATCTCAATAATCTCAGCCACATTATGGGTTTTAGACTCAACCCACCACCTCAACTCACTCAGTCATGCCACCTCAGCAGCGATAGAACCCTCTACGCATCGCGTCATCCTCAACAACCCGTCACGTAGCAAATCGGCCATCAAAGTCTTACCTAGGAATGTGTCATGTATAAATGGGCTACGCGCCACGTCCAAGTCCTGACACATTAGGTCGTCATCATTTCAATATGTCGCGTTCAAGGAATTATGTGTAGCATAGTTCAACCCACTCATCACATAGTTCATCCTACACGTCGCATAACATAAACATCCAGACCTTCTAAATTAGTTTAAAACCCTCACTGTCTCCTATTAGGCCATTTTCAAGAATCCTAATCAAAGTATTGAGGTTTGGAACTCTTAAACTTGACTACTAACCATCTACAAATCTGTTAAACTCGATCTAAAATTCAATTCACCAAACAAACACTTACCTCCAATCCAAGGAATAAAGGATCAATCCCCACAAGTCTCCTTTGTTCCCTTACGATTCTCCTCAATCTTCTACTCAAACCCTTGCCAAAATCACCCCTTTCTCACCTCTAGAACGAATAAGTATGTATGGAAAGTGACTAACTAGCTTAAGCTTGAGATACTTATATACTGCCCCACCTACGTAGCCACCTATGTGTTGCGTACCAGTATCCCACATGTCGCATAAGCTATTCTTCAAAACTGGTGTCACAAGCTTTCTCTCCCCCTTTAAAAGATTCCGTCTCTAAAATCCATTCAGATAGGGCCTCTCCCCCTCAAATGACTCTTAACTCCTTAGAGGTAAGCCTTAATTATCAATGTGCACTTCTCTCAACTAACACTCTTGCCTCGTGAATCATCTCAATGATTCACATCAAACCACATCTTCTCATGTATCAAACCCTTACAACTCAATCTTATTCCTTACCTTCTGAGACAATTTTCCGTATTTCTCGTGAATTTTAGATACATTAATCCACAATAACCCCTCCCGATATTCTTCATCAAAAAGCTCAAAATCTCATTTGAGACAAAATTGAAAGATAATGTCCCTGGAATCTCTAAAGCTTAAAATATCTCACTCGTCCTAACTTAACAAGTAGGGTTATACATTCCACATGATAAATTGCATCCCACTTAAGTTCCTCGTACAACTATCACCAACTTTTTCTCGACCTCGCACTATTTAACCTGTCAACCATGACATACACCTTACCAAGATACTAAGGTTGTTGGATTAGGTGTCTAAGCCATGACTGTAAATTGTATTTATCTTGTTAATTGAAGCAAAGTCCATTTGGGTTGCCCTCATAGCTGGAGGATTGATGTAGTGTTCAGTAGAGAGAAAGGTTGATTTATTAATCGTTTAATAAATCAATAGAAATAAAATAAATAGTTTGTTAATATATTTAAGTGTTAATATATTAATTAGAAACTATATTAATTAATTAGAAATTAATCTGGAATTAATTGGTTCAGTGATTAAATAAATTAATTAAAAGTGCAGGGATTGGTTTGTATTTATTCAATAGTTGAATAACTGGCAAACCAGTAGCCAGGGGCCAGAATTGGCGCCATTTTGGAGGCTCCTCTCTAAGTTGGCGAAACCCTAATTAGGGTTTAGGAGATCTAGTCCAAATGGTCAACAGGCTTGTCCATTAAGGGGCTCCTCTAGGGTTTTGACTGTAACCCTTGGAGGCTATAAAAGGAACCCCCTGGGCACCCCAAAACCTGTGCCAACTTCAAGACTCTCTAGAGACTCTGCTGCATTCTCTTCTCCATAGCTTGGGTGTGACTTCATTTGAGGCAGGATCTCTTTGCTGTTAGCTTCAAGAACCAGATTCAAAAGGTTGGTAATTCTTGTTTTGATCTCTAGAAATAAATGTTGGCCTCAGGAATTTGTTATACGTTCATAAGATAGAAAAACATAGATCCTTCATTAGGTTGCATGTGAACTTAGGATTTCTACTTCATTGTTTGTGCAAGCCCTTATAGTGGTATCAGAGCTATGCTTGTTTTTCTATATGAATTGTTATAACTAATTCATGTCAAAGGGTTTTTTGTGAAAAATGACCCTTGGAAAAGGCCTTCATCGATTTTGTGGCTAGGGTTTTGAAACCCTAGCCGCCACCCCTTTTGGTCCCCCCCATTTGCTTGCCTTGGATAGTAGGTTGTTATTTAAGGTAATTTGATTAATTAAATAACTGGAACCCTTAAACCCTTGCATGCAATTTTTGATCCACTAGGGGTTTAAGATATGTAAATTAATTAATTAATTTATGATATCTATCTTAGATTTAATTAATTTAATTAATTGTTAATTAAAAGATAAATTAAATCACCTTAAGATTTAATATTAAATTTTCGAGATGAATATATTAATTAGCGAAAATTAATAGAAAATTAAATCTAAAATATTTTAAAGAGTTTAAAATATATATTATATATTTATGATTAAAAGTTAATATTTATATGTAAGATAAAATTGGTTAGTCTTACCGTTAGTAGGCCTCATTCACAAAACTGTCATATAAAGAGGGTATAAGGCGACTGCCTATAAAATGGTAGTCTAATGAGTGTCTACTCTCATCCACCGCTCTCATGGTCGGTCTAGTGCTGTTAGTCGAACGTGTTTGATAGAACCGCTTAAGCCTCTTAAAAGTATAATGCTATAATTAAAAGTACTAGAACTTTGAACAAAACCCAATCTAGTTACTTTAGGTTAAAAATGTGAATTGGTGCTAATCCATGGAATTGCACATTGCACTTTGTGGAACGTTGGTGGAGCGTGTGTGGTTTACCGGCACGCCAACTGGGTACACAAAGAGTCGTAATGAGTTTCTCGATTTTGCCATTATTGACGGAGTGTGTGTGGTTAACCGGCACGTCAATTTGAGATGGTAATTGATTTCGAGAGTACCGAGCAAATTCGCATGGTTATTCACACCCGGTTTGTGATCCTCGGTATCCCACTCACAAACAGTGGGGCATTCCCGAGATTGAAACATGCTATTGAACAGTTCAATAAATCTCAAAAGAAACTAGGAATTCCATTATAATATGATTATGTTTCTGCGGTGGAATTGGATGAATCGTCATTCGCCTACCTTATAAAATTTACAATAAAGATTACGGCATCCCTCTTCGATATTGTAGATTGTTATTGTAGGAACCTAGCCTTATATTTATTCTTAGGTAAATATAAGGGTTATTTATAAATGTCTAATTAAAACTATCTTCTTCTTTTATAAATGTCTTCTGACCAAACCGCCCCCACTCAAACTCCGGTAATGTCACCTCGATCTTGTCATTGTGCTCCAAAGTGACGTTGGACGGCACTAACTACAATGATTGGATCCGTAACATCAAAATGGCTTTATGGTTTGAACATAAAGAGTATGTTCTGGAAACCGAGCTGATTGAGGTTGACCTAGATACCGCTACTCCTGAGGAAATCACCTCGTACAAAAAACACTCGGATGATGCGACCAAAGTGGCCTGCATCATGATCGCCACAATGAACCCCGAACTGCAGAGGATTTATGAGGACTACTGGCCTTACGAAATGCACAAAGAGCTCGTGGAAAAGTTCCGCAAGCAAGAGCGCATCGAAAGGCGTGAGGTTGTAAAAGCTTTCACTAACGGCAAGCCTAAGGATGGAGAGTCTATCTACACTCACGTGCAAAGGATGCAAGCTTATGTGGAAAGGCTTAGGAAGCTAGAAATGTTTGTTCATGAGGATTTAGCTGTTGCCATAGTGCTAAAATCCTTACCCAGTTCTTATGACCAGTTCACACTGGCGTATCATTTGAACAACAGTCAGGCAACTTTGGCTGAGTTACACCGCATGCTTCGTACTGCTGAAGACAAAATGAAAGGGAAAAGTGTGCTTCTGATTAGCCCGCCTGTCCTGGCTATCGGCTCTAGCAAAGGAAAGAAAAGGAAGGGCCCTCCGAAGCAAAACTGGAGGGAAAAAATTCATGTCAGGTTATCTAGCAGTACCCCGAGAGCCAAGTCTTCCGGCATTCTGCATGTCACGAATCCCAAGGAAGCCGACTGCTTTTACTGCAAAGAAAAGGGTCACTGGAAGAGAAGCTGCCCTAGGTACTTGCAGGATATCAAGGATGGCAAAGTGAAGCCATCACAAGTAGGTACTTACTCAATCATATATGTTCTGATTTGCAGGGCCTAAAGGAAAGTAGGGAGTTGGAGCACGGTAGATTGAACCTGGTCATGGGCAATAGGCGAACGTCACCTGTTACCAAGATCAGTGTCTATAGATTAGTGCTTAGTAGTGGAGTTAGTTTAGATTTACATAATTGTTTATATTCGCCTGATATGGCAAGAAACATAATTTCTTTTCATGCATTGTTTAAACAAGGCTTTTATTATACTTTTGATAAATTGAATGGTTCAATTTCAGTTTTTAAAAATGATGTTTTTATCTTTAATGCTTTGCCTTGTGATGGAGTGTATGAATCTATTGTGTGTGTTGACAATTGTGGTAAAGATGTTTTAACTATTGATTCTTCAAGTGGTGTAGAAAAGGTGTGTTTGTGGCACTGTCTCCTTGGCCATATTAATAAGAAACGCATCGCCCAACTCCAAAAGGATGGAGTGTTAGAATCGTTCGACCTCAAATCGGACGATGTATGCGAATCTTGTTTACTTGGTAAGATGACAAAATCACCATTCAAAGGTTCCTTTGAAAGAGGTGAAGGTTTGTTGGATATCATACACACAGATGTGTATGGTCCCTTCAGAACAACCACAAAAGATGGCACGCGGTTCTATGTGACCTTTACTGATGATTTTAGTAGATATGGGTATATCATTTAATCAAGCATAAATCAGATACCTTTGAAAAGTTCAAAGAATTTAAAAACAAAGTAGAAAATCAACTGGGCAGAAAGATAAAGATGCTTTGATCCGACAGAGGCAGTGAGTATCTTAGTATCGAGTTTCTCGATTATCTTAAGGAATGTGGAATTGTTTCACAGTTGTCGCCTCCAAGAACACCACAGTTGAACGGTATTGCTGAAAGGCGAAACCGAACCTTTTTGGACATGGTTCGTTCCATGATGAATCGAGCTTCGCTTCCAAATCATTTCTGGGGGTATGCCTTAGAGACTGCCGCCCATATCCTTAACCTCGTCCCAACCAAGAAGGTTGTGAAAACACCGCACGAGAAGTGGACAGGGAAAGTTCCCTCATTGGCACACATCAAAGTTTGGGGTTGTGAGGCTTTCGTGAGACGAGAGACTCAAGACAAACTCGCAGAAAGAAGTGAAAGGTGTTATTTAATCGGATACTCGAAACAGTCATTTGGATACTTGTTCTACAGACCAAGCGAGGACGTGGTTTTTATAGCTAGACGAGGAGTCTTTCGAGAAAGAGAGCTCATTTCCAAAGAGGACAGTGGGAGTACAATCGATCTCGAAGAAATTCAGGAGACGGCCGATGAAACAACCTTGGGAGAAATTAGCCACCAACATGAGGAACAGGTTCCTGTTGGACCGACTGACATCTCATTGCCCCTTAGGCGTTCGGGTAGAGTTAGCATGCCACCCGAGTTTAAAGTTTCCATATAACTACGGATGGTGATATGTTTGTCAGTGATCGTACACTAACAAATTTGGATGAACCAGCTAACTACCGCGAAGCAATGGCAGGCCCCGAGTCTGCCAAATGGAAAGAGGCAATGGACAGTGAGATTAAGTCTATGTATGACAATCAAGTTCGGAACTTGGTTGACAATGTGCCGGGTCATAAGACAGTCGGGTGCAAGTGGATCTTCAAGAAGAAGACCGACATGGATGGTAAAGTACACACTTATAAAGCTCGGCTGGTTGCGAAGGGATTCACTCAAACCCCGAGGGTTGACTATGATGAAACCTTCTCACCAGTAGCCAAGATTAAGTCAATTAGGATAATGCTTGCCATAGATGCATTTCATGATTATGAAATTTGGCAAATGGATGTCAAAACCGCCTTCCTTAACGGGAAACTGAGTGAGGATGTTTACATGAATCAGCCAGAGGGTTTTGTAGACACAAAGCATCCTGATAAAGCGTGTAAGCTTGATCAATCTACGGATTGAAACAAACTTCTCGTAGCTGGAATCTTTGTTTCCATGAGAAAGTCAAAGAGTTTGGTTTCTCTAGAAGTGAGGATGAGTCCTGTGTATATGTCAAGGCTAGTGGGAGTATAGTCACTTTTTTGGTGCTGTATGTTGATGATATACTGCTCATGGGAAACAACGTTCCGACCTTGCAAGACGTCAAGGCTTGGCTCGGGAAGTGTTTCGCCATGAAAGACCTTGGAGAAGCTGCTTATATTCTCGGGATAAGGATACTAAGAGATAGAAAGAGAAAATTAATAGGTCTGAGTCAGTGTATATACTTGGAAAAAGGTACTAAAGAGGTTTAGTATGGAAAATTCCAAGAAGGGAGAGCTAACTATCCAAAGTAATGCCAAGTTGAGTAAGACTCAAAGCCCGAGTACCAATGAGGAAATAGCTGAGATGAGTCGGGTACCTTATGCTTCGGCAGTAGGATCGATCATGTATGCTATGACATGTGCTCGCCCCGACGTATCCTTTGCCTTAAGCATGGTTAGTCGGTTCCAGGGTAATCCTGGAAGAGCGCACTGGATAGCAGTTAAGAACATACTCAAATATCTGCGAAGGACAAAGAACATGGTGTTAGTCCTTGGTGGTAGTGATGACTTCAAAGTGAGTGGATATACAGACGTCAGTTTCCAGACAGATAGAGACAGTGGTCGGTCTCAGTTGGGCTGGGTATTTCTTCTGAACGGGGGAGCGGTCACTTGGAAAAGTTCCAAGCAAGAGACGGTGGCTGATTCAACGTGCGAATCAGAGTACATTGCAGCAAGTGAAGCGTCTAAGGAAGCGGCTTAGCTGAAGAACTTTATCAGTGACCTTAGAGTTGTCCCGAGAATTCAGGAGCCGATGGAACTGTTCTGTGATAATGAAGGAGCGGTCGTTTTGACAAAGGAACCGCGAGATCATGGAAAGTCCAGACATATCGACAGAAAGTACCATTACATTCGACATCGGGTAGAAGAAGGTCACCTCTTGGTTAAGAGGGTATCATCAGAAGACAATCCTGCAGATCCTTTGACTAAGGCACTGAGTAGGATCAAGCACAATTAGCATGCTCGGAGCATTGGACTGAAGGATGATATTAGTTTTAGCAATTAGATAGGTTTTGAAACTTGTAACAGTATAAATGTAATTGACTTGGTGATTTTATAATAGAGATTTATAAATGAGTATTGTTTACTGCCTTTGTCAATTTTTTATTATTGTGTTTCAATTTTTGAATGTTTAAACTTCCTGAGTAATTAGATTATTCAAAATTCCACAGTCGATCGTACTGTTAGGGAGTAAGTATGAACGAAGACTGTCATGAATCGGTTGTAGATTGTCTAAGGAGTTAGACATTGCAGTAAGACTGCTACAACGTTCATGAATACTTAGAAAATAAGGATTTGAGTATTGGATAAAGCCGCGCTTAATAGATTGCTTCATGGATTACATCACAAGCAATGTTAAGACGATAATATCCTTTGATCTTTAAGTGGAGAGATATGATCTGTAATTTGCAAGGTAGTTGCTCATTGATAATGCGAAAACGCACCGGTAACTTGATGTTATAAAACGCATTGTTGTGAGTATTCTGACTTGTAAAAGGTATACACATATAAGTCGAAACTTATCCGTCCCCTGACCCGATGGAAAATAGATATCTGTAGGCCTCTCGATGATTTTGAAGTTGACTAAAAGTGTTGGCCAACAGGACTAAATTGATGTGTTCAATTAGTAGTCTTAAAGTCATAAGCAAATCGGAAATCGAGAAACAGAGTATCTGACCAAGATTGATCTTAATCCATGTCTTGAGTCTGAAAATATCTTGTTTGACAGAGGATCATCCGATCACTTATCTTTGGACAGAACTGACTGGGTCAGAGTTCAGGAACAGTTTCTAGGAAACTAAGATTAATCAGAAGGTAAATGGACAATTAATTCATAGACTTATCCAAGTGGGAGACTGTTGGATTAGGTGTCTAAGCCATGACTGTAAATTGTATTTATCTTGTTAATTGAAGAAAAGTCCATTTGGGTTGCCCTCATAGCTAGAGGATTGATGTAGAGTTCAGTAGAGAGAAATGTTGATTTATTAATCGTTTAATAAATCAATAGAAATAAAATAAATAGTTTGTTAATATATTCATTAGAAACTATATTAATTAATCTGGAATTAATTGGATTTAATTCAGTGATTAAATAAATTAATTAAAAGTACAGAGACTGGTTTGTATTTATTTAATAGTTGAATAACTGGCAAACCAGTAGCCACGGGCCAGAATTGGCGCCACCTTGGAGGCTCCTCTCTAAGTTGGCGAAACCCTAATTAGGGTTTAGGAGATCTGGTCCAAATGGTCAACAAGCTTGTCCATTAAGGGGCTCTTCTAGGGTTTTGACTGTAACCCTTGGAGGCTATAAAAGGAACCCCCTGGGCACCCCAAAACCTGCGCTAACTTCAAGACTCTCTAGAGACTCTGCTGCATTCTCTTCTCCATAGCTTGGGTGTGACTTCATTTGAGGCAGGATCTCTTTGCTGCTAGCTTTAAGAACAAGATTCAAAAGGTTGGTAATTCTTGTTTTGATCTCTAGAAATAAATGTTGGCCTTAGGAATTTGTTATATGTTCATAAGATAGAAAAACATAGATCCTTCATTAGGTTGCATGTGAACTTAGGGTTTCTAGTTCATTGTTTGTGCAAACCCTTACAAATCCCGCCATCATATGAAATCCTCTGGTGGTGCGTGGCTTTTGATTAATAGGAAAAATGGTCCCATTCATCCCAACTTGACACCCTGATAATAACGCTCTTTCCTCCACATGTTTCCATCATCAACCTCAAAGATAATTCGTATATATGGTATCTCATGAAGGGAATTCACACAACTCCCAACTGTCCAAGTGCTTCATCTTTTCATAGGTGATTATCTACAACTCATCATGTCAAATATTAGGTGCAACATGTGTGCATCTCGTTACCACTCTAAGCTTCTATGGCTCAATAACCACTATTTAACACTATCGACTATAACGAGCTAGAACCGTACTACCTTATCAACAATGATGGTAGTGGTTTTACGATTACTCGATCCACCATTCAATTAACAACAATATAAAACTTAATCACCAATATATTACTTTATGGTGATCAGTTATAACTATCGATTACTAGCCTCATCTTCACATAATCCCACCAGCTATATTCAGTTATGATTGATCAACACTACTTGTCCTTTTCTTGCTCCAGATTTATCGGATAAGTACTACACCATCTTACAGTTTTAACATGCTAACACAACTTTATTCCTCATAAGGATGTGTTAAGGAACTCGTATAAATTCAACAATACTAATAAAACGTCATCATAATCCATATCTCGTGAATCATATCACACGACCAATGTTAACTGAGAAAATAGTTACTCATTCAATAGGGGTTCTCAATTTTACTTCTTCTGAAATTATAGGTCTCCAACCACCCTTTCCTCTAATCAATAATGTTAGCTTTAATCATAATTAAAGGTTTCAGCAAAACTCATATTGTCATTTATCAAAAGGTCTAAATTCAGAGTTTGTCCTATCATACAAGAACACTTCTCAGGCCCAAATTACAAGTGTCAACATCCATAGTTCAAGTCCTCCAAATCTCTTTCCAAGGAATAAAATCATTCAACCAATGAACATAAAACAATTTGGAGCACTCTCTTAGGCATTACATAATGTATCCTCTAAGGATAAAACAACTAGAGTTCATCAAACTCGATAATAACCATGGACCGACAATAAGGTCCACCAATCTAGGAAGCTTCCATAATCCAAAGAGGCTTAAAGGACTCTCGCTTAATCTCATGTTGGCTTTATAATCCACTAAAAGACTTATTAGCAACTCTACATTCTCAAATATTCTCATTTAACTGCAAGTCTAAGTCAACAGACATTATTACTTTGCACCTTTGGCAACTTTTACAACTTTTTATTATAAAGCAATTTCTAACTTCTACTTACATATATTTCATGGATGGCAACCTAGGGTCCAAGATGTCAACAAATAACAGTTTTCATGTCACAAATTTTACATTGCGTGGTCTCCTCGATCGAACTAAGCTCAACGACATAAATTATGTGGGTTGGTTTTAGAATTTGAGATGTGTACTCAATTTTAGAAAGCTTTATACCATTGAGAAACCAGTTCCTAATGACTCTCTAGCTAGATCTACTAGTTCTGAAATAGACAATCATTAGAGGTGTCTACATGATTTAAATAATGTAACTTCTCTTATGTTGGGCACCATGATTCCTAAGCATAAAAGAAGCTTGAGAAGTCTTGGTACATATGTCATGATTAATCAACTTAAAGACATGTTCCAAGGACGGGTTGGATGATGGGCAAAGCGTCAATACCAATATGATCGAGATGAAGGGGTATATTGACAGATTATGGGACTTGAGATTTCTAGTAAGCCAGGACTTTGTCACAGACGTCGTTCTCAACTCGCTAACCAATTCTTATTATCAATACATTTTTTACTTTAACATGAAGAACTTGAAGGTATCCTTCCTGAATTTACAAGGTGTGTTGAAGAAAGAAAATTTTAACATGACTAAATAATCTAAAACTACTGTTCCTAAAGTAGGTATCAATATGAAAGGAAAAACCTTATCAAGGGAATGATTTTCTCTAAGACACATCAATCTATAAATCTTGATGTAACACCCCATCGTTAAAACACTTTAAGTAGTGTATTATTTTATAAAACTTCAAGTATTAAACCATATCTTTTAAAAACTTTCGTATGACATCAACTCATGTGTTAAAATTTTGGTCACAAACAAAATCAAAAATGTTTTAGAAACATTAATAAAACATTAGGGGTTACAACTTTATACTAGATATAAACAATATAAAGCATTAGGAATCTCATAAGAAAATGTCCTAAAAATATTCTAACATTTCTACCAAAGTTTTGACATGATCTTTTGGCATTTGGATAAAATCAATGCTGACTCAACTCTTACTACAATAGCCCAAAATAAAACTCTAAAAATATAAAAAACATTGTAATATAGCTACAAGGATATTAGTAAACCATTAATAAACTCTCCCTCAACATTTGACAATACTATGTCAACTAGGGAGGCAACTATCATCCAATCAGTTCTATCTATGAACTCCCATGTGACTTCTATACCCTTATATTATTTTATCCAATGCCAGACTAACGTTTCCTAAGATACATGACATTAAAAATAATAGTACGTAAGACTAACTTGCCTCCTGAGATACATGGGTTTGGAAAAAAAATATTTTCATAAATAATTGATAAAACATTACTTGAAAATAGCTATAAGCAATCAATATAAACAATAATTTAACATAATATTCATATGATGCAATAACTATATGCATGATCACACTCGATGCAAACCAATATGAGTCTAACATGCACCATAACTCTATGTAAGTCTGGGTCACTTCATAATTCTTGTATGGTTATATACTGTATCATAGGTCTCTTGCAGACTGAGCATTCTAGAACCAATATAGATAGACCAAATCAATCTATAATGGCTTCATATGACATCTACTTTCGAGACAGAAGGTACCATAAGAAGTAGAATCAATCTAATCCCATTGTAAGTATTTCATAATTTGTTCAGACCACACTTGGCTCATATGCATTTCACATTTCATGTATGCATGATTCACCACTTTTATTTTGTTCAAGTTCATACACATATGCAATGCATCAAGTAAGTCTTAATTGTAAAAGAGAGTTGTAAGACATAGATTTTGCATAACAATACCAATTGGACTCATAAACATTTATTTAAAAGCATAATTTGTCATTTTTAAATCAACTTGTAAACATAAATATATTATTTGCTAGAAATTACATTTGAATTTTTACACAGGAAGACATTCCATCAAGTCATTTCGAAAACATATACTAGTGAAAAACTTTCATATCATATCATAAAGCATATGTATTTCATGCCATATATTGACACTTCGTTTTTATTTCTTATTTTTATAATTTATTTAGCACGTTTTATTTCATTTTTAGTATTATTTGCATGCATATTTTGTATTTTTATATTTTTATCATTCGGGGATACCTTCTAGTCTTTTTATGTTTAAATGTAGATTTTATTGAAGACTAGCGGGAGCGGGATGAGCCAAACGGGAGATTTAGGTCCTTAGTATTAATTCAACGAATTATTTGACCTAATTTAAACTCCACATCAATTCGTTCATAATATATTCTAATTTTCAAAATCCATCACTAGTCAAATCTACTTAGGGTAAGTTTGGCCAAATTGACACTTTTAGTCCTTATGACAAAATTTCTCACATTTGGTTACAAATATATTTTAAAACCATATTTGGCTCATTTATACACGATATAAAAGTATAACAAAATATTAAATTTAGTTATTCATTTATTTTCTTTATTTACAAAATAAGTTTTTATTTTGTCGGTTTAAGCCCAAAACTACTAGGCCCAAAACACGGATGTTACATATAGTAAATTAGATCGTCTGAGTTTGCGTAACACAAAAGGTGATGATATTCAAGACAAATGCGATATTCACTTGTACATTTAAACAAACATATTGTGTGTGCACAGTTCACAGCTTTAATTTTAAGGATATAGACTCAAATCCACCATTTTTTTGCTTATATAACATTTCATAACAAAAGATTATAATATGTTACACGTATTATTGTATAGGCTAGTTTATTATTTATGGGCTCTGTTCTTGTACCTAGTCCAAACATTATTTAGTCCAATATATTGTGTGTATGTATGTTATATTGGAGTTTAAATATTTTCGTATATATGTTCCAAGTAAACGTATACAACATATATACACAATACATTGGATTAAACAAGGCTTGGGGTCAGGGCCGGTGCCGAGGATTTATAGCATTAAACATAGCCAAAACATAGTATTTTTACAAAAAAAAAAAATAATAAAATTGGGCCCCTACAAAAACTAATTCTTTTACGACGATAAACTTTATAGCATTAAACGACGTCGACTACTTTCCCATGATTATAATTACAATTGGGCTTAATGAATAATGAACATAGTCTATTAAAAAAATTGAGCCCCCTAAAATTTTGGGTCCTATGCAACAGCCCCTCTTACTCTCCCTTAAAACCGGCCATGCTTGGGGTAAGTACAACAATAGAGCCCTTAAATAATAAACTAGCCTATACAATAATCCGTCTAGCATAATCAAGAGCGGTATCCTCGCCGTTCACAACCAAAAAAGATTATCTAGTTTAGGTAAAATAAAGTAAATATAATAGATTTTAAAAATAATAAATACATCAAAGTAACATGTAAGCAACATGTTAGCGTATTTGACTTGTTAACCGGTTAAAAGTGTAAATAAGACATTTTTTATTAACTCCATTGACTTGATACAACAAAAAGACGATTGGTAACTCATGTGAAACATATGAAATAAGTACGTCGTGTAAAGCCGATTCTCATAAAGAACGTTATATTACCAATGGATGTCCATCTCAGTTAGTGGACCAACTATTACCTTTTGACTATGTTAACTTACAAAAAGAATTGCATTTGTCGTAAAGGATGCGAAAAGTCTACAAAAGAAACAATAAAATAAATGAATTGACCTTTCGATTAACTTTTCAGTCTATATTGACAATAACAAACCTGTCTAATTTCTTGAAACATTAGTCTCAATTTCTTCTAAACAACTAAGCGTCATTTATAAATGGATACTGAACCATTAGATTTATTGAATTGTGATTCATGACAACAAGAATAACAGCCACGAGCCCGTTGCGAGAGTATTTTTAGCTAATTAAGATGCTAAATCTTCAACAAAAAAAGTTTACAAATTCTGTTGATAACACATGAGAATATGTATACAATTAATGAATATTGACATGCTAAATTCACTCAGATTGTAATATAACGTTGGATGAAAATGTCATAGGCTTATAGTCATATATGAAAAATACCAAAAGTGAAGGTATTACACCAAAGATTGTAAGTTATGTACTCAATAATAAGAAATTTTGTAACTCATTTTTTTAATCATCACAGAGATGCGCTTCAACAAGGGATATTAAAAGAAAGTACAAGTTCAAACACATAAAATTACTCTATTAATTAAAAAGCGTACTTTTTTTCGCGAATGTTACAATCTTTTTCCCTTTTCCGTTTGTCACGCGTTTTTTTGGTTTGTTTTTTTAAATGGGTCTGCTGCACCGCTTTGTTTCCTGGGTAAATGGGTCTGCTGCACCGCTTAGTTGCACACGTGTTCCTCAGGCTTATTTCTTTTGCTATCGTCGCCGCTTCATCTTCTCCGCTTTGCGGTTGTGTTGCTTGCTGGTCTTCTTTGTCGAATACCCGTCTGCGTACGAGTTTTCTCATGGTTTCCGGTTATCTTTCTCCTCTGCATGTGGGTGGGCTGCTCTGTTCTTTCATCGGCATCTTCAACTTGGTTTTTACGATTCTTGCAATTGCGATTGTCATTTTTTTGGGATTCATCGATTTCCACCGTCGTTCGCTTTCAAAGGTCGGAAGGGGAGGTAACTTTTCATTCGATTTTCCCTCAATTTTCCTCTCGGTTGCATTCCTTTCTTCAAGTGACGGCCTACCTAATTAACAAAGTAACCTAAGTTTACTTTGTTAATTATGTATTCAGTTATTATTAGAATAATTTCTTTACATTGAATATTTCAACCTCCCTGATTCTTATTCTTGATCATTCATGTTCATGTTGCATTTTTTGTTGCAGGGTTTTCCCCCACTCGATAAAAAGGGTTTTGATTTCATTTGTATCTTTATATATTTCCTGCCTTTCGTATTTAAATTGTTAACCTCTGATTAAAAGCTTAATCTTATTCTTAGTAACAGGAAACATCAAGACTACAATATGTGTTTGGTAATAGTGGTGATGGTAATGGTCGTTAGAAGGAGGCAAATCGGTTATCTTAATAAATATTGGTCTAAAACAATTTTAGTCACTATAGACTATAATAACATCAAAATTGTGTTAATTCATATGTGTTTCTTACTTGCATTCAAACTAATGCAGGAAATTAAAGAGAATGGTTGGTGAAGTTAGACAGTTGAACACACAAAAGATCAAGCGTATCTTTTGAATACATTGACTTTTATATTTAGTGATTTTTTTATCAAATTATAGGGATTTATTATCATTTCTAAGGTTTTTCTTATGAACTCGCGAAAGAAAATCTTCCAGTTCCATATGAAAAGGCTCCTGGCCAGGTCATTCTCCTATAACTTCAAATAAAAGATTCAATTTTGGCACCTTTATAAAATAATATATTACCCTTTTGTAGTTTAGTAAACAATACTGAATAGTGGGGAAAATATTTGAACGGTTGTGTTATTGTAGAGTGTTGAATTGACTAGTGAAGCTGTGGACTTCCTGAGAGGGATTTTCAGATTGTTTGATTCTAACAAGGTACATCTTCTTTCACATTATATCACAACATAAATACTAATTTAGTTATTTCTTCATTCTGAGCTACATTGTGAAGTTTTACTTTTAAGCTGCTTTAGTAATGTGCAGGCATTATGCGTTACTAATCAAGTTTCTTTTGGCAAAATTTATAAAAAAAATTGAATAAAAAGGTTTGATTGTCTTATTTGCTTGAATAATTATCATCATCTCTATATGACCTGCAATATGATACATGAATAGACAGCTTAAAATACTAAAATTTAGCCCACATGAGCAAATATCTCAAACTACAACTCTTTGCACTTGCTAGGATGGAGCTCTACAAGATTACGAGTTTGATGAGCTGTTTTCAACTGCACCAGAAAGGTGTGTTAGTTTTTTCTTTATGACAGTATATACGCTTGTAGTGGGCCGTGATGACATTACTTGATCCACCTCAAAGCTTGGCCTATTTGATATACCTAGGGTATACTGGTTACCCTGCAACAGCCTTTTGTGTTACTAGGAAAAGATCCTTAGATTTTAAGAAACAGCATACGCAAAGATATGTTTTCCAATGTTTTGTTTTTGGACCAAAAAACTCTAGAAAATTTGCACTTTTGACTTCATTTTTAGGAAGGTAAATCATTTGAATAACTTTTACCATACGTTTTTGCCTCAAGTTGTATCATCTCCATGAACCCCATTCATAAATCTTGCTCTCAATTTTCTTACCAGCCTTTCTAAAGAAAATGTAATTTAACAACCGATCAATGTTATGCAGTCAATATTGTTGATCAACTTCACGTGAGTGACACATAACTGATTATAGTTTTATTTTCTATAAATTTGAGTTTTTTTCTCTATGGTCTTTACACAATGATCTTTCAGGGGAATAACAAGACTCTTATATTGCATGAAATTCAAGAAGATAATGTTAAAGAATTTCTATCCAGTAAGGAGTCATTGGCTGCCTGTGATGTAGCAGTTTTTCTTTATGACAGGTGAGCTTAGGGGGTGTTTCTTTTTGACTTAATGAGCGTAATGGGTAAAGCACTTAATCTCAACAGCTATAAATGGTTGTCTCTTTGACTTAATCTGTACAAAATGACTTAATGGGCTAAGCCAAAAATCTGGCTTAGTGTATTAAGACACCAACCCTTTACCTATTTGCCTTCATTCTTTTTCCCTCCCAACTCCTCTTATGTTAAAATTGCTGAATATTGTAAAATTAGTTTTTCCGAATGTAAGGGTAAAATAGTCATTTAGTGTCATTCAGACGGTTTATTAAGAAAAATAGCTTTATGTTTTTCATCACCTTATCCAGAAAGACTTCACTACCCATTCAGCCACTTTATCCATACAAGACTTAATGGAATAAAAAAGAAACAACTATACGTTTCCAAGACTTATACTTATTTTAAAATCCCATCATTATTAATCTTTATTTTTTTTCAATCTATATTTGAAATTTATATTTTGCACCATTTTCATGAGTCATTAAAGGAGAAGATCTATCTCTTTCCCCAATTCCCTTTCTACATTTAATCACTACAATCACATTACAAGCACAATTGTACAACAGTACAAATTAACTTCAATTCCTGTTCATTGAATAATGCAGAAAAAGGATAGGTTGAAAATCCTTGTAATGGGGAAAGGTGGAGTTGGAAAATCTTCAACAGTGAACTCTATCATTGGTGAGAGAGCAGTTGCTGTCAGTGCATTTCAGGTACATATGAAGTCAGTGAAGATGTCTTTTAGACTTAATGTATTGTAAATGTTGAATTGCTTATGTTTATATACACAAACATGAATTTTTAGTCAGAAGCATTAAGACCTTCAATGGTTTCAAGAGAGAGGTCAGGGTTCACATTGAACATCATTGACACACCAGGGATTGTTGAAGGAGGATATATCAATGACCAAGCCCTTGACATCATCAAAAGGTTACTTTTACCCTTTACTCATGTACAAATAACAACAACCCCTTTGGCTAATGACCATTTTACCCTTACATTGCAACAAATTCTTGAGCAGGTTTCTTTTGAACAAGATGATAGATGTTTTGTTGTATGTGGACCGTCTGGATGCATACAGAGCTGATACACTTGATAGGCAAATTGTGAAAGCCATAAGCGATAGTTTTGGTAAAGAAACATGGAGAATGGCAATTGTAGTCCTCACACATGCTCAATTATCACCTCCAGATTGTCTTACTTTTGATGAATTTTTGGCAAAAAGATCCGAGTCACTTCTCAAGGTCGTATATTATGGTGTTAGGTTCAAAAAAGAAGATATCCAGGTGCACTTTTTTTTTTCAAAATTACATCTTTGCCCTTACCCAGACAATGTTGTTTCTGCAATACTTCGCCACCTATTTGTGTGGGACAAAAATTGCAATTTTTTGTCGTTTGAAATTAAAAAGGAATATTTTTTCCATGTTTAGTCCTTAGTTCAGGGTTATTTACTGGTTTTGATACCGGCTTTAACTTTGTGAATTGTAAACTGTTAGGGTTTGATAAAATGACCGTTTAACGTTTGTTATATAATTCATCTTTGTGTTATGTGTTTCAGTTTTTATTTTACCTGTCTTGCTAAATCATTTTGTACAAAAAACACTCATTAATCCCATTTTTCAGGGAAAGAAAAACGATGTACGTTCCCATTGCTTCCATTTAACACTTTCCTTTAGACTAATTTTATTGGTTATTGTAGATCCATCAGGGGCGGATAAGCAGTCTGCGTATTCTCTTCTTCTTGTAGAAAGTTTTTGTCAAAAACTTGGTGTTAAGGTGTGTAGGTTTATTTGTTTTCTTTAGGGTTGAATGCAAGAAATAGCAACGCACTTTTGTGATAATTGTCTTTTCTGATTTAAAAAAAAATAAATGTGACATCTCCTTGCATGCTGTTTTAACCTTAGTTTCGATTTATATATATAATTACAGGTTAAACAAGGAGCCCCCGATTTTGACATTCAGGAAAAAAGACAAGGGTGGGCTTATTTTCACATCAACAGTTGCTAACACATGACAGAGTACACTTATGTCTTTAGCATTTATCCGGACCCATGCTCCAACAATTCCGAACCCGTGCGGAGCACGGGGACCCACTAGTTTACACTAAAACAAGACTTACCATGTACAAATAGATGAATGAAAGAAAGTAAATTAGTGGGTGGAAGTGGAAGTAATCGGACAAAGAGTAAAGAAATGAATGACAGAACCCTGTTTAATTTCTGCTCATTAATATTTGGTGAACTGGATTATATTTTCTAAATCAATATATTGACTATTGAGGAATAAAACAAGCCGACTTATATCAATATCTGCAATTTTTCGTAAAACCCAATTCATCAAAAAGAAAACACGAGTAAATAAGTAATTAACGCCAACCCTATGAAAATGCAACAAATGGAGACAAGAACATTAGGCTCATTTGATGTCACTAATTAGGGTTCGATAAAACATAAAAGGTAAGCAAAAATAAATAAATTATGGAGTCTACAAAATGTAGCGCTAATCACAAAGAAGGTGATTCAAGTTGAAGAAATTTATAAGCGGGGGCTTCAATCAAACTCGTAGAGCCAGACCGGAAGACCGATTCATCAAAGGTCACATGCCAAAGGGCTTCTACCCCAGCGGCATCAGGTGTTGCCCTCTCTAATTGAGGTCGAGGGTTCAAGTCTCGTTCGAGACATAAGTGGTATTAAGGTGTAGTTTACAAATAGGAGTATGTTAGAGATTGACGTTCTAAAAAAAATCAAAGGTCACATGTGTTAATGTATGGGTTAGGGCTTCAGACAAATTAATACACGCAGCCAAACACTGAAACGGATCTTCAGCAGTTAACCACCATCTATTTCCACCAAGTGGATTATCAGCCGAATCCACAATATCATTCAAATGATTTTCCACAAATTCTAATCTTCCATCATATGAAAGCTTTTCAACTCCAGCCCCATAAAGATTCGCCAAATGTATCCTTAACCATCTTAACCCCGATTTCCCTAACGCCCTCCCTTCAGCAAATTCAAGAATTCCTCGACATAAATCAGAACTCAAATGGTTTAAATGCGGATGCATTGGGTATGCGCGCCCCCGAAAATCAAGGTTATGAGGGTAGTAAAACCCTTGATTTTCTTCATTGATTCATAAAAGAGGTTACATAAGAATATATATAGCCACCAAATCTAAACCCTAAACGACATTGGGCCGAAACCCTAACCCATTCACTAACACATTGGGCCGAAGCCCTAACCCATACATTAACATCCCCCCGCAGTTTTATCGGGAGGTACGATGAAACTGGAAAAAAAACAAATAAAACAAAACAAAACAACAACTCCTCATACTTCGTATAATGGATCCCTAACAACGTGAAGTCAACCGTTTGCGACAACCCACCAATAGGTCTGAAAATGGCGTCAACTTCATTGGGAACTCGACTTCAATTCAGGAGATGTTTAGACGCGTGAGTGACCACATGTCACGCATGCTCTTTGATGACAGGAAAGCATGGGTTAAGGAAAAGAAAGTTACCCATGCTAGAAAAGAATAAGGTATAAAAAGAAACAACCCACTACATCACACGTGAGGCTGTTCTCTGAAGAAGAAAGCACGGGGATAGGAAAACCGAGCAAGAGCGAGAAAGAGAAGAACGTGAATTGAATTTCTTCAAAAGCGAAGAAGGTACAACCCCGGAAAGCGAGTTGTATAAAAGATTCAAAGAGTCAAGATTCATTAAATTACCAACGGATTTTGGGATTCCGCCAGTGAAATCGATGTGGGATTTTTTTTTATTTTTGTCATCATTGGTGCAGCGATGCCTCGTGGCAGGACGCGATTGTGCGGCGGTGCCCGGTTGATGGTGCAGCGGTGACGAGGGGTGTCGGCAACCTCTGAGCATATGGAATACCGAATACACACGAGCACCTTGGATGAGAAGGAGCCGTCGACCGGAGGAATGAAGTCGGAATCTTTCTAGTGAGAAAATTATGATCGAGCGAGAAGCCACAAGAAGTGGCGGCTGTCGCCGGTGGAGGAGAAGGCTGCGGCTGTCGCCGGTGGAAGAAGTCGAGGGCGCGGAGTTTGCTCCACCATCGAATCTGACACTGATCGGAAAAGAAAAGAAGGCGCAAGTGGCCTGAAATCAGAGCACGTCGTTGTTGGTTTGAACGGAGAAGAAGATACTAAATCGGAGATGAGGAAATATGTTGAAGAGAGGTAGACGATGGGAACTGTCTTGTACCTAACTGTCATATGGCAACAGTGATGAATAGGTTTTGCTGATGGAGAAATAAAGGAGATTGAAATGGGTTCACGAGATCGGGAGAGAAAGAAAGGAGATTGAAACAGAAAAAAGCAAGAGGAAGGCACCTCCGACAAAGCCAAAAGAATGTCGTCGGAGGTGGGCGGCGGCGGCACGAGGTTGTGGTCAGCACAGGGTTTGAACCCGCTCTGATACCATGTTATAATATTGAATGGTTGATATACTTCATTGATTCATAAAAGAGGTTACATAAGAATATATATAGCCACCAAATCTAAACCCTAAACGACATTGGGCCGAAACCCTAACCCATTCACTAACACATTGGGTCGAAGCCCTAACCCATACATTAACAACATGGGGAGTATATTGAGCTTCAACACTGTACGTAGGGGAAAGACGAGCTTGAAACGGAAGGGCATGAATGATTTTATCGATAATGCGTATCGTTTTCTCAGACTTCCCGTTTTGTAGGGAGGTGTAGGGACACAAAAAAACGTATATGTATACTGTGAGTGTCATACAATTTATGGATCGTTGCATTGTTATATTTTCCGCCATTATCACATTGAAATGTTTGGATTTCAATTTTAAATTGGTTTTGAACATGGTTCCCAAAGTGAACAAATTTATCAAACACATCCGAAAGAAAACGATATAGTCCAAACAATTGATCAAGAAATAGTACATAACTTGTTATGCGGCTACAATTTTCCAAAGTACTAGTCCAAACATTTGAGTGGATAACTTAAAAGAGAAATGAAGAATTGGTATTTGATAACTTAAAAGGTAAGTGCACATGCTTTTAGAGTTGACACAAATGACATCATTTGAAAGTTTGCTATTTTTACATGTAATCAGACTACGAGAAAGACCGGGATGACCAAGACGTTGATGCCAGAGGGATAAAGCAATGGAAAGTAACGCTTATGGTATTAAAGAGAAATAACAAGATCGTGGTATAACTAAGAAACAACGAGGTGAGAAGGGTCATTGGCTAGGGTTACGTCTGACTAGAAGAAAAGAGGTGATGTACATCATTCAAGTTATTTCCCATTATTTACCCTTCTTATTAACAATAAACATATAATGCAAATCACAAATAATGGGTCTGATGTATATATGGTCGAGATAAGTAAATAGGCTACACAAATACAAACATATACATAATTACCAATACCATAACATGAAGTTAACTTACTCTGGGTGAATGAATAAATAGAAGAAACTATCAACATCGGTAAAAAAAATATGAAAAAGGATTTTATTGGTTTGATTTCTAAGAAATATAAACGCAGGAGGGACAAGGATTCGTAATCCAAACAAAATAGAACATAGATAGTGAAACAGGAGCATAATATGCATATAATATATGGGCGTTGGTGGCGAGATGGTGGGAGCTTGATATTCCCATATGCTCTTCTATTAGTGACTGAGATTCTTGGTTTGATGATCTCCGGATGAAGAAGAAGACAAAAGTGTGTTTGGAGGTGGTTTGTTATACGTTGGGATGGGCGATTTGGTTGTTTCGGAATAAGTCCTTGTTTGATAAGAGTAAGCCTCTTAAGGTGGCTTTGTGGGATTTTATTCAATCTCAATCGTTTTATGGGTTACTTCTAGGTTTCGTTCGATTAGAATTTCTTGTAGTGATTGGGTGTCTAATCCTAATGTATCTATAACCTCTTTGTAATTCTGCTAGCGTTGTGCTAGCTTTTTAATTTAATCTTTTGTCGCCGTTCTAAAAAAAACAACCAAACCTTCAAATGCCTACAATGGTTCCCGATGATGAGCTTCAAATTTAGAATTTAATCTGGAATTCTCATAGAACTGGTTCATTGAATGTTTCCCTCATTCGCAAAACTCATACGATATCATATCATTACAAGGAGTCCCTATTGATGTTTGGAAATTGAACAAGTTTAACTAAATAGAAGATTATGGGGTTCGATTTTTATTTCAAAAGATTGAAATTGAACACGTTTTACTAAATAGGGAGATTGTGGGATTCAGTTTTATTTCAAAAGATTGTGAGGAGAGTAATGCCAATGGTATATAAAAAATTAGTAGGTATGTTCGTGCGTTACGACGAGTTTATTAATCGTACATTTTCAGCACCACTTATTTAATGCTCTCTTATATTGGGACCGTTTTTGCTGTTAACCTGTGACCATTACGGTAATTTTCTTTTACATAAAACCATTTCAATGTAGCTATTATACAGAGACCATTTCTATAATATCGCTATTACTCAATGACCAATTTTGTACTTCAAGACCAAAACCGAAACTAATACAAATTACAAACTATAATGACCAAAGCTGTAATTATTGAATTTCAAAACCACCGAGACCAGATATATAATTATTAAATTAAAACTACAAAGATAAAGACTATAATTAATACAGATTAAAAATACAAAGATTAAAGTTGTAGTTATCCTAAATTAAAAATTATGGGAATTAAATCTGCTAAAATGTATATATATTAGATAATTGTTTTATTACAAAAATAGGTTCACAGGCCACAGGGTAATGATTTGAGCGAGATTCATATTTTTGAAATGAGACCAGTTCAGCAGCCCATTATAGCCTCTTCTTAGTAGCCCATAGTTTTTGCAATTTTCATAAGGCCCATCTATGTCTTGTTGTCGGAAAATATGAATATAGGGTTTGATTCGGTTTTATGAATAAAATTGAAAGACCCAAGAAATTCGGTTATCGAATAATAAAAGCCAATGGTTATTTGGGTTTCCGTTGTTTTTTTTTTTCTTTTTATTTGGTATTTATTTGATTTTCGCTTATGGCCTTATGGGTTTTTTCGTTTCATCAAATCGGCTTTCGAATTTTAAGTTCCATCATATTGATTTTTTATTATTTTTTGTTTTTTTAGATTTTTTGTTGTTTATGTATATTGGTCATACCAAATACTTTAGGACGAAGACGATCTTGCGGATAAAATTTAAAATACATAATTCACCACAAATTTCATTAAAACATCTACTCATTTGAAGTTTCACTGTACAAGAAAAGTAAATAACCACATCATTCCAATCAATAATTATTGTTCCAAATTTTACATTAAGTAAATTGATCTCCTATGATCTTTGGTATCATCGGTAGTATTTTGGTTATTTTGACTATCAACATCAATTACTACTGGTTGAAACTCCATTAACAATGAGAGAAACGAGATGTTAGCTTTTCGAATTACCAATAACATTTTCGTATCATTTTTATAAATCATTTGAAACTTAAAATATTAAGAGTTCAACAAATACAATCTTTTAAAACGGAGATCTCTTTGTATTACGTAATATGATTAACACATCTATTAACGCACCCTTAGCAATTTCTTCCTAATTATTTTAAATGCTTCTACTATTGCTGAACAATTTGGTACTAGACCACGATGAGAAGTTTTGATCAAATGGGGTATTAATTTGCTTTGTTGGATAATGATCCATAATTTGTTTCCTTTGGGATTATTAATCAAGGATCAATGGCAGCAACAATTTTTGGAGTTCAAGAACCACAATGGTGAGGGTGCTTTTTATTTTCTGGAAAAATTGCTTTGTTGAATTTGGGGGATTTGAATTGTAAGAACCCGCGAAAAAGTCAAAAAGGGTAAAACCGTCTTTTGTCATATTGTACGACTATTATGTGTAATAATATGTATTTGTAAAATAATATAATGAGAAATAAAAGGTTATGTGGAATTTGGAGTTTTGACGCATGAATAGTGAAATTTGACCAAAAAGGGCAAATTGGTCATTTGACATGAAAAATGACCAAAATGTCAAGAAAATGTCAAGTTAGTAGTTATTAGAATATTGCTTGCAAGGTTTATGGTTTTAGGACCATTTTTGGAAAGAAATAAGAAGATTGGGGACTATAATGCAAATAAATTATAAACATTAAATATATAAATGATAAATGAGAGTTATCCTCTCATAATTCTGGAACATTACAGAAGGCACGAGAGAGTGAGAGCAAGGGAGAACCAGAGAGAAGAAGAAGTTCTTGAAGGCTTGCCAAGAAATCAAAGGAATTGAAGGTTGGAATTGGTGATTCCAAGGTAAGAATTCCTTAGTTTTAACCTAGGTTTTGTGTGTGTTCTTGATTTGGGTTTTTTGGGTTGAGTGGAAACTGCAATTTCAGTAATAAATCATGTGGGTTAAGTAGCTAATGCTTCCAATAAGCCATTAGTTAAGAACTTAACTCAAAAAAAACATGGAAGTAGGTTGCTATATGTTAGAAATCAAGAAATGAGAATTTGTGCTCAAGAACCCTAAAAACGGGTTTGTAAGATCAAAGCTGGTTTTTATGGTTTTGTTGGGTCCAAATGATCACTTAGGATGTATTAAGACACTCCTAAGTGACTAATTTCAAAAAGATGGATTTTTGGTGCAAAATATCAAAAACGGGATTTTGAAGAAATGGAATTGGAATTAGTGATTCCATGGCTTAAAACCTGATGTAAAACAAGGGTTTTAGTCATGGAATGATAGTAAAATGATTAAGAACTGAAATAAGTGCTTAATGGGTGAACTGCGTGCTACAGTGCTCCAGTCAGGGACCAAAAATGTTAGAATTTTTAAATAACTCAAACGCTAGAAACTATAGCTAGACATGTCCGATTGACCTGAAATTTCAGACATAACCTTAACATGGTATAAGAACATGTCGGGAATGGTCAAATCCGTAATTCGACCTTGCGGAAAAATCACTGTAGCGGCAGAGGCTAAATTCACTATTCACGTTAAAACTAAATTTTGGAATTTGAGCTAGACTTGTCCAATGAACTTCAAATTTGAAACACAAGTCTAATATGGGATAAGATTTCATGGAAAAGAGTCGGAACTGAAATACGACCCCTCGGGGGTACTGTAGCAATATACGCGTATTTCGGAGAAAACCGTAAAATGAGTTATAAATGGTTATACATTTATTATAACCTATAGCTATATTATATGAGACCTTAGCATTATATAATTAATTATATTGAGTATTTATATATATAATACATGTATAGGTGGTGCTTCAAACGTGGTTGAGCACGGAAAAGGGAAAGGAATACGAGAAGTGTAGAGACTCGTAACAACGTCAAGGTGAGTTCTATGAGGATTTTCTAGTACGTAGCAAAATGTTATTTTCAGAAAAGTATGATTTCCAATGTTTATAAATACTAAAGTTTGGAAAATGGTTTTGAATGAAGCTCTATACAAGGGCTTAGTGTTTTAAGTAGATTCTTAAAGTATGATTTGCAAAGTATTTTGAAAGAAGTTCCTTTTGGGAACTAAGATGTTAAAAGTAGTTTTGATAATATTTTTGATAAAGAGTTACAAAGTTTATGAGTTTTAGTTTATTACAAATTGTGTCCCATTTTGACCAATTTGAGATGAAATGAAGTAAGAATTAAAGAAAGAAAGAAATATGAGTCAGTTGTCCGGACTAGGATCACCCACATAATTGGGGGATCAGAAGACACTACTGGGATGGTACCTCCCGTCGCGAAGTAGTTGTCTAGCTTAGCATACCCTTGTGCTTGAATTTGTTCCAAGTCACGAAGGGGAGACAGAATGAGCAAACCGAGTGGGCAGATCTGTTCTGTCCTGCGAGGGGAGCCAGTTGAATGAATTAATTAACTTAATTCATAAGTTTCAGTTGGTCACGAGAAAGAAAGCAGTTTTATAAAAGAAAGTCTTTTTATAGTTTGAAAGTAAAGAAGAAAAAGTTATTTTGAGATTTATGAAATGAATCCATTTTTAGCAATGTACTTTTGATATTTCAAGTTTTGAATAGACAAGTTTTGGGTCTAAACCCATATTACTCACGAGACTTTATGTCTCACGTATACTATGTTTTTTTTTTGGAATGCTATGTACTTAGGTGAAGGGAGCGAGAGTTGCAGTTGGGACCGTTATCGTACACTGTAAGTTTAAATTATGGTTATCTGTATTGAGTCTGTAAAACCCCTTAAGTATTAAGTTTGTAAAATAAAATAAAAATTTAAGTGGCTATTTTATAGTCACGAGTTGTAAATTATGTTTGAAAACTGTATTTGTATTTTAAATATGGTTTGAGAAAAGGGGTGTTACATGAATTAAAGATGAGTTTTCCCACAAATAAACTTTCTATTAAGGTGGAGTTCCAAATTATGCACACCACGTGTTCGATAAAAGTTCCCAAAGAGGTCTAGTTTGGCTCTCTGGATTACGAACAACAGTTTAGCTTCCATTTTAACGCGATTAATTAAAGAGTGAAAGAGTTACAATATATGGGAATCTATGAGATTTTTCACATGGGTTTCTCAATCAAGAAATGGTTGTTTTTGTTCATTTTTAGGCTCTTATTTTATTTCATTAATCAAAATGGTGAATTGGAGGAAGGTCAATATATGGTATGCTAATGGTGTCAAGCATTACTTTAGATGTATCGTTGGGACTAAAATTACGATTAGACTTTGTATCTATGACGAGGTTCTTATTCATGACTTAGATAACACATCTACATATGTCTAAGCTCTATTGATTGTAAATAAGTGATAACTCTAAGTAATATATGTAAATAAGAGATAAGTCTAGGATCTAATATTTAAATAAGTAAAAGTTTAGTTAACATGTTACTAGAGTTTAGCCAAATAAAAGATGGCGTAGTGTGATTGAGTAGTAGTTCACTTTTATCCGTTTCTTATCCAAGCCATATCACTTCTTACAATGCCATATAAGGCCGTAGGGTGTGCCGGACGCCAAGGGACGCGTTCTGCCTAGTCAGCACCAAGGACGCGGGTGAACACCGCGCCCCCTAGTGCGTCCTCCAAGGTGGCGTCCTCCGGCGTCTTTCTGATGACATTTGAAGAACGTCAAATTTCTTTTCATAGCCAATCATAAAAAATAAATGTTTTTTAATTAAAAAAATGTGATGTGGAATTAGAAAAGAAGGCATAGGCATTTCCTTGGATGTGTTATGTGGATGTCTTGGTGACGTGGCGGTGGTCATGAGGTGTCATAGGTGTCTTGCACACCCTTTAGCCTAAATAAGAAACAAAATTTCTTTGACCATTCTTTATTGATTTTTCTTAAAATTTCTTCTTAATTATTATTAATACTTTTATTATTGCAAAAAAAAAAAAAAAAAAAAAACTAAATGACATGCATTTGAAGAGAAATTTAGAATTTGGAGGAATACAAGATAAACCAAGTCTTAAAAGTTGGTACTTCTTGCATATAAGTAGTAAAAATGTTTTGACTTTACAACCAAATAAGTGATAAATCCCAAAATAGACATGGCTTTTTTCGACAACAGGTAACTAAATTAAAGAAAAAGATGTTGAATATATATTTACTTCTAATGCTATATTTTAAAATAAAACATTCTAAATTGCTTACTAATCATCATACCATATAATGATAGCACTAACATTGGTGACAAGATGTCATTTGGAAGATTGAAAACATGAAAGCAGTCTGAGAGTGGAGAAATGTGCAATAACCTTTTACACTATTGTTTTATAGATTATTTCTCATTATATACAACTTCTTGGAAATATTTGTTTGGCTCAAAGGAGGACTTCCTTAAAGCTTGAGTAACAACGTTAGCTTAGATGTATTCTTGAGAAAGAAAAGAAAAGATTCAATCGTACCCTTGTGTATTTATTGAAGAATGAATTTGAATGGAAAAGTGAGCCGTAATATACACACTTCTTCGTTCTAACCACCAAGATCCATGGCCAATGCATTGAAGTCAACAACCTTATGATGAGCAAATACAAGCCAAGATTTGATTTTATCATCCAACATGGTCTAGTTAACAAGATAACAATATTTTGAATGACTGGACACGAGTTCCAAACAACAAGATTATATATATATATATATATATATATATATATATATATATATATATATATATATATATATATATATATATATATATATATATATAGGCAAAAGTTCAACAAGGGACTAATATAAACCATGATACCAAGGGACTAATATCATCCATACGATTGTACACTTTACAGTGGACGTGCATCTACCGGATTATAAAAAAACTCATTTCGTTTTTTTTTCGTTTTTTTAGATTTTAGAGCTTATTTTTTATCGAAAAAAAAATCTGAATATATAGAAATTTATAACTTTTTATCCTCTACAAATAGAGATCCATATTGATATACAAAAAATGATTTTTTTTCGAAATTTCCGCTAGTTGAGATTCACATGTGAATCTGAACTGTTATTATGTTCATTTTTGACATTCACAATGGCATATGATATTATCATCTGAATCTGAATAAATTTTTATGTGAATGTGAATGGAATTAACTTTATGAATCATAGTATATTCATTATAAATGATTAAAATATTGAATTGTTAAAATTTTTCTAACTAAATTAATTATATTCATATTTCGAAGTATATTTAAAATACTATATGATATTGATAAGTGAATCTGAATAAATTGTTGTATGAATGTAAATTATTTATAGTGTGAATCAGAGTAAAATCATTATAAATGGTTAAAATGTTGAAGTAGTAAAAAACTTCTAAGTAAATTCTCAATATTATATGATTTTGATATGTGAATATGAATAAGTTTTCATGTAAATATGAGTAAATCCACTTGTGAATAAAGTATATTACTTATAAATGGTTATAATATTAAAGTAGTAAAAGTTTTAAAAGTAAAATAATTACTCATATTCAAATTTTTACACTTCAGATTCAAATTTTCCGCTAGTTGAGATTCACATGTGAATCTGAACTGTTATTCTGTTATTCACTGTTGGCATTCACAATGACATATAATATTTTCATGTGAATATGAATAGTTTTTTGTGTGAATGTAAATGGAATTACCTTATGAATCATAGTATATTCATTATAAATGATTAAAATGTTGAAGTATTAAAAATTTTCTAAGTAAATTAATCAAATTCATATTTCAGAGTATATTTAAAATACCATATGATATTCAAATGTGAATCTGAGTAAATTTTTTGTGTGAATGTAAGTAAATTCAATTGTGAATCAGAGTAAATTCATTATAAATTGTTAAAATGTTGAAATAGTAAAAAACTTTTAAGTAAATTCTCAATACTATATGATATTGATATGTGAATATGAGTAAATTTTCGTGTAAATATGAGTAAATCCACTTGTGAATCAAGTAAATTACTTATAAATGGTTATAATATTGAAGTAGTAAAAGTTTTAAAAGTAAAATAATTACTAATATTCAAATTTTTACAGTTCAGATTCACATTATAAATCTAGACTAGCTATACTTATGAAAAAAAATTATTTTTTATATATCAATATGGATGTCTATTTGTAGAGGACAAAAAATTATGAATTTTGGTATATTCGGTTTTTATTTTTGAAAAAGAATATTGTCGAAAAATTAAAAAAACTAAAAAAATGAAGTGAGTTTTTGTTATAATCCTCTACGAGCTGTACTTATGAAAAAAAATTTTATTTTTTGTATATCAATATGGATGTCTATTTGTAGAGGACAAAAAATTATGAATTTTGGTATATTCGGTTTTTATTTTTGAAAAACAATATTTTTGAAAATTTAAAAAAACTAAAAAAATGAAGTGGGTTTTTTGTTATAATCCTCTACATGTACGTCGATATAAAAAATTTACAACCTAATTTTTAGTCGTTGATGATTTTGATTCCGACGATCGAGATTAGTCCCTTGGTACCATGGATAATTTTAGTCCCTTGTTGAACCCAACCCTATATATATATATATATATATATATATATATATATATACTAGGCGTATACCCGCGCGTTGCGCAAGAGTAAACTTATAAGGACAAAATATATTGTCAGATCAAATATGAATATAAACACATGAAATCTAAAGAAAAAAATGCAAAACCAAATATAAATCGATCATGTTATATGTATAAATAATAATTTATCATCCAAAATTCAAACAAAAAATATAATCATGTTTTTTAAGTCAATTACTATAGACAGGTCAACATTAAAAATATAAGGAAATATATTAAAATGATTATCTCAAAAATAAAAATAAAAATAAAATAAAAGATGGTAATAATAACATATATGTAGTCTATGATAAGCATATTGTTGTTGATTATTTTATGTGAGACTCGTAAGTGTAATAATATCATTTAATAATTTTGTGAGGTACGCTTCAAATTGATAAACAAGTACTACGTAGGAGTTGAAATGTTGTATTATCAAAATAATACTTTAATCAAATTAACATATATAATATTTCAATTTTTTTGAATAAAAAGCATTTAATTTAAACATATTTAATAAAAAATATACGAATATACTTATATTACACTTATTATTAGAAAAAAAATCGACCTTTTGTTCTAGTATAAATAAATAGGAATATTCAAAGTATATTTGTGTGTTCTCAACTCATTTTTTTCTACATCTTATTTTTCAAACTGTAACGACGTAATCTAGTTATGTGAAGTATATGTATACCGTTATATTAACCAAGAAGTCATAAGTAACACTTAAATACCATAAGTTAAAAAAATTTGGGTTGTAGCAGTTAATTAGTTAAAGATAAAGAGGTTTAGCATTTAAATAAATTAATGTAGTAGTTAAATAGCAGGAAGTTGAATAGTTGAGAGTTTCAATTGGATATGGTTTAAGATAGAGAACATATATTGCACCATATTGATTTGAATGACTTATACCAACATTGAAATAATGATTTTTATTTAAGTCGATATAAAACATAGTAACTATTTTGAATTATATTCAATTTAGTGTTATTTTTAATTATATGTATGATTAATTAATTAAGATAGACATATTTTAGAACAACGTTATTCCAATGACGTTTACCTGTGGGTTGCATGTGAATCGATTTAAATATAATATATCATTACTATTATTTTTAACTATTGTTATGTTCAATTAATTTGAAAATAACTTATTTGCCCAATTTTTTAATTTTAATCATGATTATTTCCAATATCAAACATTGTTTTTTGTTTGTAAGGAAACAATGTAATTTTAATTAAATATTAAATTTAACTATTATTATTGTTAGTTATATTTAAAACTATATTTTTTAAAAACATTGCATGATTATAAAAAATAGATTTTGGACAATATTTAATTAATTTGACATTTCAATTTAGGTTTTACATTTAAAAGGTTGAGGTATTTAAAAAATAGTTTTTGGATTTTCTTTTATGTGTAATTGAAAATTTGATTTATGTTTTCTCTTTATCGTTATATTTAAATTAACGAGTTAACTATAATATATTAATTATTCAAAAGTTATGATATTAAAATGATAATGTTTTACATACAACGGTATATTTAAACTAATAAAGAATTATATTTTATTAAAAATTAAAGTCTAGCATTGGAAGTGGAATAATAAAGAAGTTTTATATATCAAAAAAATCAACTTAATATAGTATAAGGTAATTTTTTTTATATTTGTAACAAATAAAAAATACATTCAACTTTATTTTGTATTTATCAAGAAACAATACATATAGGATGTAAAAAAATGATCAAGCTCATATTACCTACATTTAACATCTTCATATTTCATACATATGTATTTTTATATAAATACATTCATTGAACTCCGAATCTCCACCGTAGCTCTTAAGAACACCACACGAATAATAACAAAACCTATTAATAAATAGGTTGACTTATACAAAATGGCATATTCTAAAGTCGCGTACTTCTTTTTCGTTTCATACAAATACACACACCCATCCCAATGTAAATTTTTATGTGTTATTAAGTCATAACCTCCTCCATACTATTCTCTAAACTCTAACAACATTATCTAGCTATGTTAACTAATTATATATCTACTAAGCAATAGGTGTAATAAGTACCAACTCAATATCATAAGTTATAAAACTGTTGAGATATAGTGATTAATTAAGATATAAGTTAGAGAAACTCTTGAGTGGTAGATGTTAATTAGTGAAATGTTTGAGCCACAATGTTGAACCACAATGTTTAGTTTATCTTGAAGCACAATGTTTGAATGACCTCTATTATAAGAGTTATATATATATATATATATATATATATATATATATATATATATATATATATATATATATATATATATATATATATATATATATATACTAGCGGCATACCCGCGCGATGCGGCGGTGCTCAATAGTTTATTTTCGGCGATTAATCACCTTTCGACGGTGAACATTAGTTTTGTTTTGACGAATAATTTCCAGAATGCAAATATAAGTACCTTGTTATTTTTTGCAAGAATAAAAGTATATATTGTTTATGGTTAAAAGTAAAATTAGGTTGCCTAATTGCCTTCAAATTATATGTTGTTTATGGTTAGAGTTGTAATTTACATATAAAATTGCTAATAAAAGAACACTAATAATAACCGATCGTCGTTTTTTATCCCATCTTTTATGTTTTTAAAACACATTCAAACTCACAAGTAAGAATAACATATATAAAAATTCACACACATGCATATCTATAGCACCCAGATATCTATACAATATATTTCACTTGTAGCTTCATGTATTGCACAATATAGGTATCATACAAGTAGAAACAACACCATTGGATACATTCCTCCATCAGTCCCATATTAAGCTCCTTAACAATTAAAGAACTCAGCTACTCAATATTAAACTGCAATGGGCCAAGGCTTTGATGCTTAATAAAATTTATTCACGAATACACCCACATGCTCCTGTAAAGGTAAACACATGCAACGATACAGGCAAACACTCCCAGGATCAAACAAAAAACCTTCAAATATCCAAATGTAAAACCATCAGCATCAACATTAACATTGAGATTCATAAATACACTCTATAAAACACACATACACAAACAAAGATGTACAACATATATACAGATCTGAAATATCTTACATAGCCATTTTCGGTGGCGTTGGTGGTGATGAAAGAGACCGACACAGAGGGGCAATGAAAAAAACAGTGTTTGTGATATCGTTTTTTAGTAGAGCAAGTGGAGCGTTGACGATCGTGGTATTGTCTCTAAGATGTAAGTGTGGTAGGGCGACATTTGAGGCGTTTGACGGCGGTACTGGCAAGGGTGTCTGATGGTGGTGATGGAGTTGCCTGCGGTGGTGGAGGAGGTAATGCAGAAGTAGATTGAAATCGATGGAGATGGAAGAGTCGGCCGGTGGTAGTTGTGGAAAGGTCCGATCGGTTGTGCTAGTTGGGAAGCTTTTCTGGAGAAAACGAAAGAGAAATGTGAGTTTAATACTAAAAAAAAAACCTTGTAAATTAAGCAGAGAGGATTGTTGGACATGTTTTTATAGGTACAATTCAATTTTTTGGAGGAAAGGTGAGCGGGTTAAATGAGCGGGATGATATTCAAATTTTTGGAGGAAAGGTGAGCAGGTTAAATGAGCGGGATGATTTAAAATTTTCAATTTAGCTGGCAGGAAAGGGCCACATAATTGGCGTTTTCTTCATTTGATTTTATGCATATGGTCATTGTACATTGAGCTTTAGAACTCATACCTCTTAATTTAAGACATCAAACATATATGTATTATAATATAGTAAATATATATATATATATATATATATATATATATATATATATATATATATATATATATATATATATATATATATATATATATATATATATGTTCAAATACATCCAGCAATTATTTTGTGATTGTAGGTCCAATTATGGTCCAATCATTTGATAGGAGCAATTTGGGAATTCAATTAATCACTAATAATACGGTGACAAATCTTCCAGCGTGCCCTAACTCAAAATCACATCTCCGAAATCAAACATTGATGGAGGCGGAGGAAGCAAAGATCGGAACTGATGGAGACGGAGGCAGCGGAGATCGGCGGTATTCAGTGATGGAGGCGGAGGCGGCGGATCTGCGTAATTGATAGTAGCAGCGGAGATCGGCGGTGGTCAGTGATGGAGGCGGAGGCGGCGGATCTGCGTAATTGATTGTTTGTAAAAAAAAATTGATCTACGCCTTTTTTTCTTCTGGGTTTTGGAAAGGCATTCTAAGAGAATGGGGATGAATGTCTATGAGAATGCAGTAGCATTCCTTCACGTTCATGAGAATGGTTCACGTTCATTCTCAGAGAATGGGGCATTCTCAGAGAATGAGGCTTTCCATATAGCAGTTCCCAGCCTTCTGTAAACATATATAATTACTCCATTCTCCGAGAATGGTATAAATTTTCTACACGAATCTTAAGTCTGTGTACTACAGTTATTAAACACATATAACATTCTTCGAGAATTCTTCATGAACAGGCTGTTACACTTACTTACCGTTGACATTGCTTATCATTCTCTGAGAATTAGCTTTAAAAACTCTTACGTAACTATTTTTTTTACGTCAACAAAAATTTTACAAACCATTCTCTGAGAATGTAAAGCATGATTAGTGAAACAAAGCATAATATGATCAAGAAATCGAGAAATCAAGAAATCCGAATTTAAGCGTAATCGAGAAATCGGAAGTTAACAACGAGCGAGAAATCGAGAAATCGAGAAATCGGAATTGAATCACATATGTTTTTAATGAAAAGAAATCGAGAAATCCGCAAATCCCGTTGATTTCACAAAGTTACTTTTATACCCTTCTACATCCGTTTTTTTTCCAGAAAGAGCATTCTTCAGTTGAATTATTTACAAAAATGTCATCTTGATCACATCCACTCATTTTTCTAATGTAATGGTCTAGGAATGGTCCTACAGTCACACAATAATTGTTAAATGTATTTAATACTATATATATATATATATATATATATATATATATATATATATATATATATATATACACACACACACACACACACACACACACAAGGTTACAAACCCGTGTGCTACACGGTTTTCAAATAAAAATAGTTATATAAGTAAATCATTTTATTTTCAAAGTACGATGTGATTAATTAATGATTTTTTTTGCAAAGTTCACCGCTAAAAACCGATATGTTCTACCAGAAAAATGTCTAATAAATGAACTTCACTGTAAATGAAATGAATTTTTTCCAAATCATGTATAGAGATTCCGAAAAATCAATTTTTAAAATGTCCGATAAATGAGCTTTACAATAAAAGAAATTAAATTTTTTCAGATAATCTAAAAAGATTTTTGAAAAAAAAATCATTTTTTCAAAATACGATGCTATTAATGAACTTTTTGAAAAGTTCAATGCTAAAATTGATAATTTTTCCATAAAAATGTCTTATAAATGAGCTTCACAGTAAAAGAAATGAAACTTTTTCCGGATCATATGAAAAAAATTCATTTTCCAAAGTACGATGCTATTAATGTACTTTTTTGCAAAGTTCAAGTCTAAAATCCAAATGTGAAAAGAAACAAACATCAACAAAAGTGATGTATCTTGACTAACGTTGTCATCTTTCCTGCTACTACTTGCACCAATATTTAATGTGTGTATCCGTATTAGATAGGTTGTTGAGTTAACAGGTTGTACAAGAAAACCCAAAAAGAAATTTACTGAAAATAAAGATATGGAAATGGAATACTGACAATAAGATTGAACATACCAAAAGAGAACTTAGAAGGTTTAACTTTTCTGGGTGCTAAAAGCATAACTTGTTCTACATTCATGTTGAAATATTGGCTTTCATTCCTCTGCTTCCCATGTTCTCCAAATATATGTTAAAGTGGCCTATAAAATTAAGAAAAATATATACCAAGCAAATGAAATTAGATAGAAATCTTTAAAATATATTAAGTTGCAGATTATAAAAACCTAAATCGAAAAACACCAAGAACTTTGAAAGCAAAATACAGAAAACTATAAAAAAACATATATGGGAAACTCAACCGCTGGTAGCATGGTATATAGAAAAAAATGAATCGAGAATCATATGCCGAAACAGAATAAAGATCCAAATTGTCGATGTCTTTCCTTTTAAAAATCTAATAAAACAAAAACCCTAAATATAGTAACTACTGTATGAGCAAACGAAAGAACCTTCATTTCTTGAAAAATATTTTACTAATATGTTTGGTCAAACATTAAAAACCAATACATGTAATAGAAATTGATATGTTATGACCTTCTCCTGATTACAACACCCGCTACCATTACCATAACCAATACGGGTGGAGAGAATATATTCTGAGTTTGAGTCATATTCATTGGTACGAGAGAAGTATTTCATTCTTTCCTTGTATCTTATTGATGTAGTTGCTATTGTAATAATATAGAGAAGATAATATAAAAATATATTTAAAAAATTTAAATCAGGATATAAAGAGTAAAAAAAACTCATACCACAGACAATAAATTTGGGTAGATTTCCACAAAACTCATCCAAAATCGATGCAAAACAGACAAGCGCAAACAACTTTAAAGAAAAAATTAAAAGAAAATCAAGGGTTTGTTGCATTTGAGGATAGTGAGAAAAGATGAACTAACCTTGAACGTTAGTAAAATGGGAAATTAAGGGCGACTCACGTGGGGGGGGGCATAAGATGCATAAAAAAGATTAAAAATGCTCAGCGTAATTAATTACGTTTTAATCACAGCTAAATTCAAAAAGAGGAGAAACAAAATACCTTAACTTGACATTCACAGAAACCTTTACAACTTAACCTAGAAAGAATATCATTAAATTAACGGAACAAATTCATTAGACTGTAACAGAGAAGAAGAGTAAATGATAAAGGGGAAAACTGAAAACCAAAATTAGAGTATCATAAAGAATCAAATTACTTAGGTATGCTTCATCTGAGGTACCGAAATCAGAAGAGGGGAAGGAACCTTACATAAGGCAAAGCAAGGTGGTGGTCAATGATGGTGATGTTTGAAATGGAAGACGTACTGGGATCGGAATGGCTAGGTTCTTTCAGAATGTGAACTCAAAAGTTTCCATTGTATCGGATTCGGCAAAAAGCTCGGAGACGTGGACTAAAAAATTCAAATTTAGATAAGATTTCAATTGTGAATGATAGAGATAACGATCAAAGATTTTGGAAAAAATTGAATCCTGACTTTGCGGGATTGATTGAAGATTTCATATAATAAACAACCGATTAAAGAGATAAAGAAAATGGGCTGGAAAACACAAATTAGGTTTACAGGAAGTGGACACATGGAAAATTATAGATGTAAAAAATTGCCATGTGGCATATTAGCTTTGTTTTATTAGAATAGGAATATATATATATATATATATATATATATATATATATATATATATATATATATTCCTATTCTAATAAAACAAAGCTAATATATATATATATATATATATATATATATATATATATATATATATATATATATATATATATATATATATATATATATATATATATATATACTCACTTCAATTTGGTTTTTTATTAAAACACTTCTTACATTTAATATCGATTTGAACCTAAAAATTCAGTTTTTAAAAATAAAAAACCAAACCTTTTGTATTTCAAAATGGGCTGTTTTTTGATTATGTTGCTTTTATGTCTAGTTTCAATTTTTTTGCATAACCTGAGTTCAATAATCTATTATTCATGATACTCACTCCTCACGATCGAAGTACAAATACAAAGAGAATCATACAGGTTCGACATTAAAATTGATTTCTATTTCTCAGAATTCCGGGTTCAGTCTCTTGAACCATATTGCAAATGAAGCACATAAAAAGGAAAAAAGAAGAAAATTATGTAAACAAAGTTGCATCTATGTCTAACAAGAACATGTTTCCGGTACTCCATCCTTATTAGATGAACACTTTGATAATTAATGACTTCTCTACTAAGCGATGTGATTCTTGAATTTTATCAAAAGAATTTAATAGACATTCCACACTAAATTACAACTTTGTACTAAGAATTGTTTTTCTCATAGCACTTTCGTAGAGGTTAAAAATAGATTTGCTATTGAATTTGAGTTGAATATTATATATGTAGATATCAATAACTCCGTTGTAAGTTTAGAAGAGAAAATTATGATACTACAAATTGCTATATATGTGAATGTCAAAAGCATAAGTTAGGACGAAAAATAAATAATATTATGGGAGTTAAGATCCTTGCATCAAATTACTTATGTTTATGTTCACGAAACCATAAGCAAATGTATTATTGATGGTACTCTATTATTATTGTCTAGTCATAGTTTTGAGTTTAATTATTGGGTCATGTCATTAAGGAAATTATGCGGTATACTAAGAATTTAGAATCCACATCTGTTTTTCACAATAATCCTTGGAAAAAGGATATGGTAATTCTAATTTTAAAAGGCATATGAAGGAGTCTTAAGAAAACATGCTCTCTAGTCAATGTCTACACAAGTCAATATGAGGATAAGAAGAAAATGCTTGTAGTTTATGCATCAGATCTTACTCTTCCGGATCGAGATATCTTTTGGATGGTAAATGGAGATTCTAAGGCTATTAGATTAGTATAGGAAAGGAATGGAACATAGTTTTCACAAAATTATTACTAACTCTAGTGACTTGCCTAGGAAGGTTGAAAATACACTTGGATGAGTATGATTAGATCCAAACAAATCAAATTAGTTAGGATCCTTGTGCAAAGTTTTCTACTACTTTTCAAGAAAAAATATGGTGGACTATCATCATGAAACAATGGCTCATCTTCTTTCGATACGTAAAATTAGCGTATCTTATTTTTATACCAATCCATATTACATTATTCCATTGCTTGAGAGATAAAGAAGCTTTTAATAATGTTGTTCTCTGTACATGGTTAAGTTGAGTTTTCTGTACATAGCCGTAACTTTTATTCTTTAAATAATCCAAAATTCGTCAAAAAAAAAAAAAAAAAAACCCCATAAGAATAGAGGTCTTATGTTGTTATGCATGGAAATTAAACTCATAACTCACTCGATACAACAATTCATAATACTAAAGTAAAAAGAGAGGATTACTCCCTTTATTTGGAGGAAGTTAAAGCCCTATATAACAACAAACTTCAGTTATTAAATTTAGATAAGGTTAGTGTTATGAATAAATTATATCGACAATAAAATAAAATAATAATACGATAAAGGAAAAATAAATGTGGACACAAAGATTTAACGTGGAAAAACCCTTTCGGGAAAAAACCACGGGCACAACCGATGATAATCACTATATGAGAAAAATGAGGAGGTTACAAGATTTGGAACTGAAATATATATATATATCTCTTTTCTTTAATACACCGAGCCTCACAATATATATCTATGTATATATATATATATATATATATATATATATATATATATATATATATATATATATATATATATATATATATATATATATATATATATATATATATATATATATATATATATATATATATATATATATATATATATATATATATCACTCTCTTGTTTTTTGGACGTCTTCTGATTGCATATAATCATCCCTATATATAGGGATGAAACAGCCGATATGTGCAGCGTTTGTTGAACAAAAAAGGTGTGCGCCGAATTGGTTGGCGTAGAAATGTCGTTCGTTCAAAAAACAACGTGCACAATTCAATTTGAATTTTATGTTGATTACTATTCATGTGGGGCCCACATGCATTATTTCATTTGACTTTGCTTTTGCTTTTGAAGGCATCTTTCACAATCTCCACCTTGACTTTAAAAGCAATAAGTAATCAAACAACTCCACCTTGAGACAAATTTCCATTTGTAGAACTCCTCATTATAAAATCATCGTGTGCCGACAATCCTTGGAATTAGATTGTCATACCAACCAAGCTTGAGCAAAGCTCAAACTTAGTTGCTGGAACCGGCTTCGTAATCATATCCGCCGGATTGTCATGAGTGCTAATCTTTTGAACTTGAATATCACCTTTGGAAATAATATCTCGAATAAAGTGATAACGTACATCAATATGTTTCGTCATCTCATGAAACATTTGATCTTTTGTGAGATAAATAGCACTTTGACTATCACAAAAAATCTTTGTGGGAGATGTGTCTCCACAAAGTTCACCGTATAAATTTCTTAACCAAATAGCTTCTTTGCAAGCTTCAGAAATTGCCATGTACTCTGCTTCAGTTGTGGATAAGGCAACAGTGGTCTGTAGACTTGCCTTCCAACTCACAGCACATCCACCAATGGTAAAAACGTAACCTGTCAAAGATCTTCTTTTGTCCAAATCTCCAGCATAATCAGAATCTACATAGCCCACCAGTTCTTCACCAGAACTTCCAAATTGTAAACATGCATTGGAAGTACCGCATAAATATCTAAGAATCCATTGAACAGCTTTCCAATGCTCTTTTCCTGGGTTAGCCATATATCTGCTAACAACACTTAAAGCGTGAGATAAATCAGGGCGAGAACATACCATGGCATACATTAGAGAACCAACTGCATTAGAATATGGAACTTTCGCCATGTTGTTAATTTCATCATCTGTCTTTGGACAATATGCTGAAGACAGTTTGAAATGTGCAGCTAACGGAGTATTCACTGGCTTGGCTTTATGCATGTTGAATCTTTGAAGAACTTTCTCAATATACCTCTTTTGACTTAGGTATAGTTTTTCATGCTGTCTGTTACGAGTAATTTCCATACCAAGAATTTTCTTGGCTGGACCTAAGTCCGTCATTTCAAACTCTTTGCTTAGTTGTGCTTTCAGTTTTGCTATCTCTAGTTTATCTTTTGCAGCAATCAACATATCATCAACATAAAGAAGCAGATATATTGATGAACCATTGACTGACTTAAAATAAACACAACTATCATAATCTGATCTTTTAAAATTCTGAGATAGCATAAAAGAGTCAAACCTCTTATACCATTGCCTTGGGGATTGCTTTAACCCATAAAGAGATTTCTTCAATCTACATACCAAATTTTCTTTTCCAGGGATAATGAAGCCTTCAGGTTGCTCCATATAAATATCTTCCTCCAATTCACCATGTAAAAATGCAGTTTTGACATCTAACTGCTCAAGCTCATAGTTATGCATGGCAACAATACTAAGTAAAGTACGAATTGAGCTATGCTCAACAACAGGAGAGAAGACATCAGTAAAATCAATGCCTGGAATTTGGCTATAGCCTTTAGCAACTAACCTTGCTTTAAATCTTGCTTCCTCATTAGGAGTAATACTTTCTTTTCTTTTGAAAATCCATTTGCAGCGGATAGGCTTCTTTTCTTTTGGTAATTTCACCAGCTCCCAAGTGCCATTCTTTTCAAGAGATTCCATTTCATCATGCATGGCAGTTATCCATTTGTTGCAATGTTCTGAAGTAATGGCTTCCGTGTAAGTTGAAGGTTCTTTGATACCTTCAATTTCTTCAGCAACGTTTAAAGCATAAGCAGCAATGTTTGCTTCTTCTATCAGTCTCTTGGGAGGATGAATAACCCTCCTAGGTCTATCAGTTGCTATAGAACGTTGTGGTTGGTGAGAAGGAGTAGGAGTAGAAGACTCTTGCTCAACTGATGGATTTTGATCAATAGAGTTTTCTTTTTCTGGTGTATGTTCTGAGTCAACAGATTGCTCCACCTGCACACTTGTCTTTTGTTGACTCTCAACAGGAATATTAGTAGGAGAATCTTTATGTAGCATAGCTGATTCATTAAATACTACATTTCTACTAATCACGACCTTTTTAGTTTCAGGACACCATAACTTATATCCTTTCACACCAGACTTGTAACCAAGAAAGATACATTTAATTGCCCTAGGTTCTAATTTTCCATTATCAACATGAGCATAAGCAGGGCAACCAAAAATTCTTAAATCTGAATAGTTTGCTGGGGAGCCAGACCATACCTCAATAGGAGTCTTTTTATCAAGTGGAATAGAAGGTGACATGTTAATTAAATAACATGCAGTAGAAGCAGCTTCTGCCCAAAAACACTTAGATAATCCTGCGTTAGATAACATACAACGGGCTTTTGAAATAATGGTTCTGTTCATACGTTCAGCTACACCATTTTGTTGGGGTGTGTGAGAAACGGTGTAGTGTCTAACAATTCCTTCTAGTTTACAATATGAATTAAATTCATTTGAACAAAACTCCATACCATTATCTGTGCGAAGCTTTTTGACCTTCTTACCGGTCTGGTTTTCCACCATGACTTTCCATTCTTTGAATGCAGAGAATGCTTCAGATTTAATCTTCAAGAAATATGGCCAAACTCTTCTTGAATAATCATCAATAATTGTCAACATATAACGAGCACCTCCTAGTGATGCTTCTTGAGATGGTCCCCATAAATCAGCATGTACATACTCCAAAATGCCTTTTGTAGTATGTACCGAGGTGTTGAATTTCACCCTCTTGTGTTTGCCAAATATGCAGTGTTCACAGAATTCCAGTTTGCCAACGCATTGGCCATCAAGCAATCCTCTTTTGCTTAATGCTGTCAAACCAAGTTCACTCATATGCCCAAGACGCATATGCCACAGGTTAGTAGTATCAGTAGATGAATTTGAAGTAACATTTGAATTACCTGTTACTGTTGTACCCCGAAGATGATACAGGTTTGCTGATTTGATATCGGCTTTCATGACAATCATAGCGCCTTTTGAAACCTTTAAAACTCCACCTTCACCGGAATATTTGTACCCTTTAAGGTCAAGAGTACTTAAAGAAATAAGGTTTCTTTTCAAACCTGGAACGTGTCGAACATCTGACAGAGTTCTGACAACACCATCAAACATCTTGATTTGAACTGAACCAATTCCAGTGACTTTATATGGTGCATTATCACCCATCAATACGGAGCCGCCTTCTATAGGTTGATAATTTGTAAACCAGCTTCTGTTTGGACTCATATGAAAAGTACAAGCTGAGTCAAGAATCCATTCACCATTGGTTTTTAGGATTCCTGCAAAAGCTACAAGAACATCACCGTTAGAATTATTTTCAGCAGCATAAGTAGCTTTTCCTTCATCATCTTGATTTGGTTTGTGATTTTGATTAGAAGCTCTTTTCTCCTTGTTTTTCAACTTGTAACATTCAGAGATATCATGTCCTTCCTTTTTGCAATAGTTGCATGACTTGGAACGTCTGGATCTAGATTTGCTTCTAGAATTTCTTTTGTTCTTGCCTTTGGAATCATTCTTATCTGTTGGTCTGCCACGAACCATCAGACTTTCTCCTTTAGAGTTTGAACCTTCAGTAGATACCATGTCTTTCATCTTTTCTTTGGCATGCAAAGCTTCATAAACTTTTTGAAGTGTTAAAGTATCACGACTATATAATATGGTATCTCTAAAGTTTGAATAAGAACTAGGCAAAGAACATAAAAGAATTAAACCCAAATCCTCTTCATCATATTTTACCTCCATAGCTTCAAGATCATTGATGATCTCTTTAAACGTCGAAAGATGATCCAGCAACGATCCACCTTCTTGCATCTTAAGCGAAAATAATTTTTGTTTAAGGTGCATCTTACTTGTGAGATCTTTGGTCATGCAAATTTGTTCCAATTTTAGCCATAAAGAGGCTGCAGTAGTTTCTTACAAAACTTCCTGCAAAATATTGTTAGATAAATGAAGATGAATATGAGAGAGAGCCTTACGATCTTTACGATCATTTTCTTCATCTGACCAAGACGCAGGCATTTTGTCTCGGCCTAACAAAGCATCATCAAGGTCCAACTGAGCCAATACAGCTCGCATTTTTACTTGCCATAATGAAAATCTTGTATCTCGATCCAACAATGGAATATCGTATTTCAAAGTAGCCATGTCGATATAATACTCAATAAATTGAGAATGAGTATAGAAAACAACGTGGCTCTGATACCACTTGTTATGAATAAATTATATCGACAATAAAATAAAATAATAATACGATAAAGGAAAAATAAATGTGGACACAAAGATTTAACGTGGAAAAACCCTTTCGAGAAAAAACCACGGGCACAACCGATGATAATCACTATATGAGAAAAATGAGGAGGTTACAAGATTTGGAACTGAAAAATATATATATCTCTTTTCTTTAATACACCGAGCCTCACAATATATATCTATATATATATATATATATATATATATATATATATATATATATATATATATATATATATATATATATATATATATATATATATATATATATATATATCACTCTCTTGTTTTTTGGACGTCTTCTGATTGCATATAATCATCCCTATATATAGGGATGAAACAGCCGATATGTGCAGCGTTTGTTGAACAAAAAAGGTGTGCGCCGAATTGGTTGGCGTAGAAATGTCGTTCGTTCAAAAAACAACGTGCACAATTCAATTTGAATTTTATGTTGATTACTATTCATGTGGGGCCCACATGCATTATTTCATTTGACTTTACTTTTGCTTTTGAAGGCATCTTTCACAGTTAGGATAAAATACCTCCATCAAAAATCAAAAGAAAAATAACTATAGAGGGTGAAAAAAATACATTGTTTTTTCATGACTGTATAAACAACAAACATATAATGATTAGAATATTAGGGTTTAAAACTAATGTTATTATTATAAAGATGCATGTCAAAATCAAACACCCGATCTTTGATTCTATTATAAGTATATTTAAAGAAACATCTAGTTGTAGGTTGAAATTCATTAGTAATGTATTTAAAAAAAAGTATCTAACTCAGAGAGGAAGTTTCATGACTAGCCCTTATCTCGAGAGGAAATCAAAGATATAAAGCAAGGTGCAGGTCAGATGAAGCTTTAGGACTAGATATATGCTTGTAGTTTGTCCTTCATCTAGTTTGAAAATGTAGGATGTTGATATTGTTGAAAATCTGTAACCGCAACTTCAAACCTAGTCAAGAAAAGTCCAATTATCGAGCATACCAGAGATAGTTCTTGGCATCGTAGATCGTTCATTGAGGATCAAAACTATTATGTCGTACACCATAATTATTACTCGAAACCTACACTTGGGTTACCCGGTAACATGGTTAGGATGATTATCAAGCACTACACATATGACATAACTACCATCATAATTTTGATAAGTTGGCATTGCAACTATATAGGAAGCCTTTCATTGTATTTATGAAGTACACCTCCATATTTATTACATATTATTATAATTCAACTTTATTTCACCTTTTGCAATTTTATTCAGATTCATCAACCACCGGAGTTCATTAATTGGCATGAGATTATTTAATCTTCAAGACTTCTCATTAATTTCATCATTATGATTTTCTACAATGTTCTTAATATACTACTAAGATTTTTTCATTGTCCTTTATTGAATTGCCTAATCAGAATTACTATATATACATTCCCGTCTATTGTTTACAATGCTAGATTTACAAATCGGGCCCATATTATATTCTTATTCTTGAATAATACAATTCATGTATCACTTCTAAGTAGATTCACCAACAAGCTTTCGATCCAGATGTATGAAGATTAGTAAATGAAGGACCTCAGAGAACTACTATTGCTATTCCTTCAAATAGTATTGGTGATCCTCAAGTACTTGATCCACTTAACAATGTTGAAAATCAAAATTTTTAAAATCTTTGATCGGAACCTAATATGAAAAGTGATAAGAAAAACACTCGTGCTAGATGAGACCTTCTATATGGAATCCCTCATAGTATGTACTCATAGAGGAAAGCGTAACGCCCCGTTTCTATTTAATTATTTACTTAATATTTAATTACTTAGTTATTTTGATTCTTGTCTTGAAAAAAACTAATGTAATTGTTATATTAGAAGTAATAATAATAATAATAATAATAGTAAAAGAAATGTAATAAAAATATTGAAAATTGATTATATGTGTAAATGTCTAAATAACCAGAGCAGCTTATTTTAGCATTTGGGATAAGTTAATTTTTAAGGAAAATGTGGTAATGGGTATTTAGTGCCATTATGCCATAGTTAAAGGCTGTAAGTTGTAAGTAGCTAGATTATGCATGTGGGCCGAGGAATCATTTTCTTTATTGAGATTTCCTTCTCTTAGTTTGTAGCCCACGACCTTGTGAGCAAGGTAGAATTACTTCCATATCTAGCCTTAGTTGTCCATCTACATATCATAGTTCTGTTTCCCTTAATCCCGTTAACACACAATCAATGCAAGAGAGAGAAAGAAAGAGAGAGAGAGAGAGAGAGAGAGAGAGAGAGACATCAAGAGTGAAAGGGTTCGGGGAGAAGATGAAGAACATGAAGGAAATATAGTGGAGTTTCTGTAAGAACCCACGAAAAAAAGTCAAAAGGGTAAAACCGTCTTTTGTCATATTGTATGACTATTATGTGTAATAATATGTATTTGTAAAAATAATAAAGTGAGAAATAAAAGTTTATGTGAAATTTGGAGTTTTACCGCGTGAATAGTAAAATTTGGCCAAAAAGGGCAAATTGGTCATTTGACATAAAAATGACCAAAATGTCAAGGAAAATGTTAAGTTGGAAGTTAATGGTGAAGTTGTGACTCTTGGATCATTTTAGAAGAGAAGCTTGAAAGTTAGGGACCAAAATGTAAAGTTTTAATAAAAATTAAATATCTATTATATATTATAATTACCCCTATTATTTGAGGAAGTCAGTAGAACATTTCCAGAGAGAGATAGAGAGAACGAGAGCAGGTACGGGAGAAGAAAAAGTTCTTGAGGGTTTGCCAAGAAATCAAAGAAATCAAGGGTTGGAATTAGTGATTCCAAGGTAAGATTTCATCTTCTTTAACCTAGATTTTTAGGTATATGCTTGAATTGGTCTTTGGAAGGAATTGAAACTGAAATTGCAGTTATAAATCATGTGGGTTAAGTAGCTAATGCTTCTAATAAGCCATTAGTTAGGAACTTAACTCAAAAACATGAAAGTAGAATGCTATTCTTGAGAATTTTCAAGTTTAGCCAAGAACTTTAATTTCTGCAATTGATATATTAAAGTGTTTTTAATGGCTTAAAATGTGTTATTAGTCAAGGGTTTTAGTCCTAGAACAAACCCCAGGTGATTAAGACCTGGAATAAGAGCTTAAAGCCTTAAAACTGCATGCTACAGTGCCAAATCGCGACTGATCAGGAGCCTGCCCAGGCGCCAGGCGCCCCATACCTGGCGCAGTGCGCCTTCAGTCAGGGGCCAGGCAGGACCAAAAATGTTAAAAATTCAAATGCTAGAAACCATAGCTAGACATGTCCGATTGACCTGAAATTTTAGCCATAACCTTGAAATGATATAAGAACATGTTGGGAATGGTCAAATCCGTAATCCGACCTTGCGGAAAAGTCACTGTAGCGGCAGTGGCTAATTTCAAGTTTATTGTTAAAACTTGATTTTTGGAAATTGAGCTAGACTTGTCTAATTGACTTCAAATTTGAAACACAAGTCTAATATGGCCTAAGATTTCATGGAGAAGAGTCGGAACTGAAATACGACCCCTCGGGATTACTGTAGCAGTATACGCGTATCTCGGGAAAAACGATAAAACGAGTGTATTAATGGTTATACATTTATTATAACCTGGAGTTATGTCATATGAGACTTTAGCATTATAAAGTTAATTATATTGAGTATTTATATATACTATTTATATAGGTGGTGCTTCAAACGTTGTTGAGCACGGGAAAGGAAAAGCCGTACGTGAAGCTTAGTAAACCGTAATAGAACCAAGGTGAGTTTTATGAGGATTTCTATAGTACATAGCAAAATGTTATTTTCAGAAAAGTATGATTTCCAATGTTTAAAAATACTAAAGTTTGGAAAATGGTTTTAAATGAAGCTCTATACAAGGGCTTAGTGTTTTGAGCAGATTTTTAAAAGTATGATTTGCAAAGAATTTTGAAAGAAGTTCCTTATAGGAACTAAGATGTCAAAAGCAGTTTTGAAAGTATTTTTAGTAAAGAGTTATAAAATGTTTGAGTAAGAATTGTTTACAAATTGTGTCCCATTTTGACCAATTTGAGATGAAATGAAGTAAGAATTAAAGAAAGAAAGTAATATGAGTCAGTTAAACGGACTAGGACCACCCACATAATCGGGGGATCAGAAGACACTACTGGGATGGTACCTCCCGTCGCGAAGTAGTTGTCTAGCTTAGCATACCCTTGTGCTTGAATTTGTTCCAAGTCACGAAGGGGAGACATAATGAGCAAAACCGAGTGGGCAGATCCGTTCTGTTCCGCGAGGGGAGCTAGTTGAATGAATTAATTAACTTAATTCATAAGTTTCAGTTGGTCACGAGAAATGAGAAAGAAAAGCAGTTTTAAGAAAGAAAGTCTTTTTAAAGTTTGAAAGTAAAGAAGAAAAAGTTATTTTGAGATTTATGAAATAAATCAGTTTTTAGCAATGTACTTTTGATATTTCAAGTTTTGAATGGAAAAGTTTTGGGTCTAAACCCATATTGCTCACGAGACTTTATGTCTCACGTATACTATGTTTTCTTTGAAATGCTATGTACTTAGGTGAAGGGAGCGAGGGTTGCAGTTGGGACCGTTATTGTACACTGTAAGTTTAAATTATGGTTATCTGTATTGAGTCTGTAATACCCCTCGAGTTTAAGTTTGTAAAATAAAACAAAAATTTAAGTGGCTATTTTATAGTCACGAGTTGTAAATTATGTTTGAAAACTGTATTTGTATTTTAAATATGGTTTGAGAAAAGGGGTGTTACAGTTTTGGTATCAGAGCCATAGTTTAAGCGAATTAGGTTGGAATACCATCCTAGGCTTAAACTAGCAAGAGTAGTAGTAGGTCGCCTTAGTAATATAGAAGGCATAGATTGAGTATGACTGTTATAAAGTGCAGTCAAGATAAGGAGATAACATGCTACCGCTTACGAAATACTATATAGAATTGCGTATTAAACAGATAATTTGTTCATCTATATAGTAATGGAAGGCAGACGACAAGCTGACAGGGGTGAGGGCAGTCACACTTCCTCAAGAGGAAGTGAACCACATGTTCTGCGAAACGATGAGGCTGAGCCAAACCCACCACCACCACAACCTGTCACTATGGAAGCAATTCAGTTGCTAATCAATAACTTACGAACTGAGTTGAGACAAGATGTGAACAACATAATCGACAGCAGAATGGGTGAACCTAGTGCCCAATCATCACAAGAAGTCTCCAAGAAGACGACTGAGGAAGCAACTAGTGGAGGTGACAAGAAGGAAGAAAAGGGCTGTTCTTTTAAGTCCTTTATGGCTTGCAAACCGCCCGAATACCATGGCAGTTTTGAGCCAAAAGTGACAATGCGATGGGTCCGAGAGATTGAACAAGTGATGCAAGCTAGTAAATGTGCAGAAAAAGATCAAGTCAACTACGCCTCTCGGCAGTTGAAAGACGATGCTCTGGTGTGGTGGAACACCAAATACGATAGCTTGGGAAAAGATGTGGTATATGGCTGGTCATGGGCGGAGTTTGTCTCGTGTCTCAAAGATAAATTCTGTCCCACGCGAGATTTGGAGAAAATGAATGAAGATTTCTTAACGATAAAGAAAGGAGATATGACGGTGGATGAGTATACGAAGAAGTTTTGCGACATGTTACCTTTTGTGGGGGAGTCTTACCCCAGTGAGCGGTCCCGAATTAACCGCTATGTCCGGGGTTTGCCATGGAACTATGAGCTAGAAGTAAAGAAAGCCGAAATGCTAGATGGGCCGATCAATGCTGCCCGAACTGTGGAAGATGTTGGAAAAAGAAGGAAGGAAGAAGGACCTGGTTTTGGTGACAAAAGGAAGACAGTTAGTAGTATCAGTGGGAACATAAAGAAGAAAGGGAAGATGAGTTCAAGTCAGAGCCGACATGGAAGTGTGAAGAAGTGTGAGAAATGCGAGAAAGAACACGGTGGTGAGTGCCGAGCGGGATCAAATGCCTGCTTTAATTATGGCGGATTCGGTCACAAAGCGAAAGATTGTAAAGCCAAGAAAGCCAGCGAAGTGGAGTGCTTCTCATGCCATCAGATGGGGCACTATAGTTTCAACTGCCCAAATAAGGGAGGAGAAACCATGGTGTCAACAGCACAGAAGAAAACAGAACCCCAGAAAGTGAAGACCAGAGCTTTTCAGATTACCAGGGAAGAAGCGAAGGAGACTCACGATGTGGTCTCAGGTATACTACTAATCAACTCGACACCTGCATATGTCTTGTTTGATTCCGGGTCTACATATTCATTTGTGTCCCATGGGTTTGGAGCTAGATTAAAAGTCCCATTAGAATTGTTAGATCTAGTTTTTGAGGTAGAAGTGGCGGACGGGAAATTTGTGGAAGTTCAGCATATGTATCGGGATTGCGAATTTGACATCAACGGCAAGAAGTTTCGACTTAATCTCCTTCCTATTGGAATTAAGTCCTTTGATGTAATAATTGGAATGGATTGGCTTGGTGCAAATGATGCGAAGATAGCTTGTGGACAGAAGAGGGTGTCTGTGAAAACCCTTGGAGCAAAAGTGTACGTATATGGAGAAAGAAGAACGCACGTGCCAAGTATCATCAATGTAGCTAAGGCTCGAAGATGTATCAGGAAAGGATGTGTATCTTTCCTGTCCTATGTGATGACTGAAGATAAAGTAAAACAGACATACAAAGACATAGAGGTGGTAAAAGAGTTCCCAGAAGTTTTTCCAGATGAATTGCCAGGCTTGCCACCAGAAAGGCAGGTTGAATTCAGAATAGATCTTGTTTCAGGAGCTTCCCCAATAGCACGAGCACCGTACCGACTAGCACCAACAGAGATGAGGGAATTAATGTCCCAGTTGCAGGAGTTACTAGATAAAGGCTTCATCAGGCCTAGTTCTTCTCCATAGGGTGCTCCAGTTCTGTTTGTGAAAAAGAAGGATGGATCAATGCGGATGTGCATTGATTATAGGGAATTGAACAAGATTACCATAAAGAACCGTTACCCGCTGCCCAGAATAGACGATTTGTTTGACCAGTTGCAAGGAGCAGATTATTTCTCAAAAATTGATCTGAGATCTGGGTATCATCAAGTCAGAGTAAAAGAAAGTGATGTAGAGAAGACGGCGTTTCGTACACGATACGGGCATTACGAGTTCCTAGTAATGCCATTTGGTCTTACGAATGCACCAGCGATCTTTATGGACTTAATGAATCGGGTCTGTAAACCATTCCTAGACCGGTTTGTTATAGTGTTCATAGACGACATTCTGATATACTCAAAAAATAAAGAAGAGCATGCGAGTCATCTGCGGTTAGTACTCGAGACGTTGAAGCGGGAACAGCTATATGCAAAGTTCTCCAAGTGCGAGTTTTGGATGAGAGAGGTGCAGTTCCTTGGACACGTTGTTTCTATCCAAGGTATAAAAGTTGATCCAGCAAAAGTTGAAGCAGTGATGAAATGGGAGCCACCTAAGACGCCAACAGAAGTTAGAAGTTTTCTCGGTCTTGCCGGGTACTACCGGATATTTATTCAAGATTTCTCTCGTATAGCTGTGCCACTTACACGATTAACCCGAAAAGAAGAGAAATTCAGATGGCAAGAGGAACAAGAAAGAGCCTTCGCTACATTGAAAGAGAAGCTATGTAACGCGCCTGTCCTTACATTACCAGATGGGACAGAAGACTTTGAAGTGTATAGCGATGCCTCGCATCAGGGACTTGGCTGTGTATTGATGCAAAGAGGGAAGGTTATAGCATACGCTTCTAGACAGTTGAAAGATCCAGAGAAAAAGTACACAACCCACGATCTAGAACTTGCAGCGATCGTATTTGCCTTGAAGATTTGGAGACATTACTTGTATGGTACAAAGTGCAAGCTATTCACCGATCACAAGAGTTTGCAGTATGTGTTCACTCAAAAAGAGTTGAACATGAGACAGAGCAGATGGCTAGAGCTGATCAGTGACTATGATTGCGACATTATATACCATCCGGGTAAAGCAAATGTTGTAGCAGATGCATTAAGTAGAAAAGCTCCTGAGAAAAGAATCAAGGCAAGGTCAATGCGCATAGAATTGGCGTCCAGCATTATCGAACAAATTAAAGTAGCTCAGCAGAAAGTTGAAGAAAGTGGAGACTTAAAAGATGAAAAGCTAGGAAAAGACATTCAGTTTGAGACTAATAGCCAAGGATTAAAGATCTACAGAAACTGCATTTGGGTACCGAAAGCAGGAGGTTTGAGAAAGCTAATTCTAGACGAGTCGCATAAGTCAAAGTATTCCATTCATCCTGGGAGTACCAAGACTTATCAAGATTTGAAAAGACAATATTGGTGGCCTGGAATGAAGAAGAGGATAGCTAAGTACATCTCCAAGTGTGTTATTTGTGCACAAGTCAAGGCGGAACATCAGGTCCCGCATGGAGATGCTCAGTCATTGCATATTCCAGCCGGAAAATGGGAAGATGTAACCATGGATTTGGTTGTCGGGTTACCGAGAACGAGAAGAGGTCATGATAGTATATGGGTCATAGTGGACCGGTTGACCAAGAGTGCACTATTTCTAGCCATAAAAGAAACTACTCCATTGGAGCAGTTAGCCCAGTTGTATACAGATGAAGTGTTAAGAAGATATGGTGCACCGTTGTCTATCGTGTCAGACATAGACCCTAGATTCACCTCTAACTTTTGGAGTGCTTTACAAGTGAAAATGGGGACAAGAATTCAGCTAAGTACAGCGTATCATCCACAAACGGACGGTCAGAGTGAACGAACGATCCAGACATTAGAAGATATGCTACGGTCATGCGTGATGGAATTTGGAGGCAGTTGGGATGAACATCTGCCATTAGTGGAGTTTGCATACAACAACAACTACCATTCTAGCATTAAAATGCCACCTTTTGAAGCATTGTATGGTAGAAAGTGTAGAACTCCTTTATGCTGGTTGGAGGCGGGTGAGACAAAACTTACAGGGCCAGAAATTGTTAGAGTAACTAATGAGAAGATTGGAGTAATTCAAGCCAATATGAAAGCCGCACAAGATCGACAGAGGAGTTACTCAAATCTGAAGAAGAGACCGTATGACTTGCAAGAAGGAGATTTGGTGATGATTAAAGTGTCGCCATGGAAAGGAGTGGTTAGATTTGGCAAAAGAGGAAAGTTGAGTCCAAGGTACATTGGACCTTTTAGAATCCTGAAGAGAGTTGGGTTACAAGCATTCAAGATAGAGTTACCACCCGAACTCAGTGGAATACATGATACCTTTCATGTATGTTACTTGAAGAAGTACTTTGGTAAAGAAGAGTTAGTAATACCGTATACCGACCTGAGAGTGGAGACTCCTAGCAAACTGATTGAAGAACCCGAAGTCATCCTAGAAATGCAGACTAAGAAGCTAAGAAACAAGGAGATTGACCTTGTACTAGTCAAGTGGAAGCACCCGTTAGGGTCAAACCTAACTTGGGAGACGCTAGAAGAAATGAAGAGAAGATATCCGAATTTCATCGATTACAAAAAGATTCCGAGGACGGAATCCGCTTAAGGAGGGGTGACTGTAAGAACCCACGAAAAAAAGTCAAAAAGGGTAAAACCGTCTTTTGTCATATTGTACGACTATTATGTGTAATAATATGTATTTGTAAAAATAATAAAGTGAGAAATAAAAGTTTATGTGAAATTTGGAGTTTTACTGCGTGAATAGTAAAATTTGGCCAAAAAGGGCAAATTGGTCATTTGACATAAAAATGACCAAAATGTCAAGGAAAATGTTAAGTTGGAAGTTAATGGTGAAGTTGTGACTCTTGGATCATTTTAGAAGAGAAGCTTGAAAGTTAGGGACCAAAATGTAAAGTTTTAATAAAAATTAAATATCTATTATATATTATAATTACCCCTATTATTTGAGGAAGTCAGTAGAACATTTCCAGAGAGAGCTAGAGAGAACGAGAGCAGGTACGGGAGAAGAAGAAGTTCTTGAGGGTTTGCCAAGAAATCAAAGAAATCAAGGGTTGGAATTAGTGATTCCAAGGTAAGATTTCATCTTCTTTAACCTAGATTTTTAGGTATATGCTTGAATTGGTCTTTGGAAGGAATTGAAACTGAAATTGCAGTTATAAATCATGTGGGTTAAGTAGCTAATGCTTCTAATAAGCCATTAGTTAGGAACTTAACTCAAAAACATGAAAGTAGAATGCTATTCTTGAGAATTTTCAAGTTTAGCCAAGAACTTTAATTTCTGCAATTGATATATTAAAGTATTTTTAATGGCTTAAAATGTGTTATTAGTCAAGGGTTTTAGTCCTAGAACAAACCCCAGGTGATTAAGACCTGGAATAAGAGCTTAAAGCCTTAAAACTGCATGCTACAGTGCCAAATCGCGACTGATCAGGAGCCTGCCCAGGCGCCAGGCGCAGTGCGCCCAGGACCAGGGCGGGGTGCGCCCAGGCGCAGTGCGCCCCATACCTGGCGCAGTGCGCCTTCAGTCAGGGGCCAGGCAGGACCAAAAATGTTAAAAATTCAAATGCTAGAAACCATAGCTAGACATGTCCGATTGACCTGAAATTTTAGCCATAACCTTGAAATGATATAAGAACATGTTGGGAATGGTCAAATCCGTAATCCGACCTTGCGGAAAAGTCACTGTAGCGGCAGTGGCTAATTTCATGTTTATTGTTAAAACTTGATTTTTGGAAATTGAGCTAGACTTGTCTAATTGACTTCAAATTTGAAACACAAGTCTAATATGGCCTAAGATTTCATGGAGAAGAGTCGGAACTGAAATACGACCCCTCGGGATTACTGTAGCAGTATACGCGTATCTCGGGAAAAACGATAAAACGAGTGTATTAATGGTTATACATTTATTATAACCTGGAGTTATGTCATATGAGACTTTAGCATTATAAAGTTAATTATATTGAGTATTTATATATACTATTTATATAGGTGGTGCTTCAAACGTTGTTGAGCACGGGAAGGGAAAAGCCGTACGTGAAGCTTAGTAAACCGTAATAGAACCAAGGTGAGTTTTATGAGGATTTCTATAGTACATAGCAAAATGTTATTTTCAGAAAAGTATGATTTCCAATGTTTAAAAATACTAAAGTTTGGAAAATGGTTTTAAATGAAGCTCTATACAAGGGCTTAGTGTTTTGAGCAGATTTTTAAAAGTATGATTTGCAAAGAATTTTGAAAGAAGTTCCTTATAGGAACTAAGATGTCAAAAGCAGTTTTGAAAGTATTTTTAGTAAAGAGTTATAAAATGTTTGAGTAAGAATTGTTTACAAATTGTGTCCCATTTTGACCAATTTGAGATGAAATGAAGTAAGAATTAAAGAAAGAAAGTAATATGAGTCAGTTGTCCGGACTAGGATCACCCACATAATCGGGGGATCAGAAGACACTACTGGGATGGTACCTCCCGTCGCGAAGTAGTTGTCTAGCTTAGCATACCCTTGTGCTTGAATTTGTTCCAAGTCACGAAGGGGAGACATAATGAGCAAAACCGAGTGGGCAGATCCGTTCTGTTCCGCGAGGGGAGCTAGTTGAATGAATTAATTAACTTAATTCATAAGTTTCAGTTGGTCACGAGAAATGAGAAAGAAAAGCAGTTTTAAGAAAGAAAGTCTTTTTAAAGTTTGAAAGTAAAGAAGAAAAAGTTATTTTGAGATTTATGAAATAAATCAGTTTTTAGCAATGTACTTTTGATATTTCAAGTTTTGAATGGAAAAGTTTTGGGTCTAAACCCATATTGCTCACGAGACTTTATGTCTCACGTATACTATGTTTTCTTTGAAATGCTATGTACTTAGGTGAAGGGAGCGAGGGTTGCAGTTGGGACCGTTATTGTACACTGTAAGTTTAAATTATGGTTATCTGTATTGAGTCTGTAATACCCCTCGAGTTTAAGTTTGTAAAATAAAACAAAAATTTAAGTGGCTATTTTATAGTCACGAGTTGTAAATTATGTTTGAAAACTGTATTTGTATTTTAAATATGGTTTGAGAAAAGGGGTGTTACAGTTTGGCTATGATTTTCTCTTTGTAAGCAGTAGGTAAGTTCTATTGTCTTTTTCTTCTCCCCTAATTGCTAACCAAACACACCAAACCTTATCCTTCTCATTCCCATTTTCCTTTGTTTGAACTGAGAGAGAGGGCAGCAAGAGAAGGAGTATCGAGGATGGTAAAGCAATGGGAATGGAGAAAAAAGAAGGCGAGATCAAGGTCTAGAAGAAGATCATGTGGTTCTAGTTGGTGATTGCTTCACTTGCAATGTAAGTAATCGAGTTCTTATTGGTTCCTTGTAAATTCGCCACCATAGCACCACCATTGCACCATTATCACCACCATCTCATGGGTGGCTGTGGTTGGTCGGAATTTCCAGCCTTGGGGTTGGTGGTTTGAAACTTGATGGTTGTGTTGAAAATTAAAACTCATGTATAAGTTATGATTTCATGTGAAGGTTATGATTTCATGTGATAGTTTAATCTTAGAGTCATTAGTTCAAGTTCATGTTTTAACCATTGTAAAGGTCTTAAGGTGTGTAATTAATCAGAGTTTACATCATTGTGAGCTTAATTGATATTGTAGATAGTAATTAATTTAGAAAAATATAAAAGAAACCCACAATAATTCGTAATAGTTTTTGTAACTGATATCCCAGACTGTTTTGTGAAAAATAGAAGCGGAATTTGGGAATAATAAAAGGAAAATCTTTCTGTCCTAAATTTCAACTTTATTTGTTGGTATAATCAAAGGAAGAAATTAGATAAAAACCCTGAAATTGTTTGAAGACATGTGATATTCTTTGAAATAAAGGAAGAACTTTATTTGAGTCCATTTTTGTTAACACATGTGATATTCTTTGAAATTGGAGTCGGATGAAAGACAATATTTGGACTCGAAACAGACTTCAAAACATTGTTTGAAGATGGAGTTTTGTTAACCTTGGAAGTTTTCTTCGGTTTCGATTCAAATCCTTTTAGTTTGGACTCAAAGCCTTCTTTTCAACCACACGGGTTTCGAAGTTGGTTTCGGTTTCGAATCAATGAAAGATTGCTTCTTTGGTAACAGTGGATATTTTCATTTTTCAGGAACAAATCGGTTTTGTCTCATTTATGATTTTCCGAAATGTGGATAAAATCGTTGTTGTGGTTCAAAGTAATCATTGTTTTTGAACGGCAAATCTATCGTACTTCTACTCCTAAACTACTCCTAGATCCACCTATGTCTCTTGCGAGACTTGAACCCTCTACCTTAAATAGGAAGGGTGACGCCTTTACCACTTGACCAAGAAGCCATTGACTCAAAGTAATCATTCGAACGACATTGTTGTTATGTCGAATCAAATTTGAATTTGAACAAAATAAGAAAATTTTCTAGCATGCTTTCCAAGTCAATCTTACAGACCATTTTTTATTTTAAGTCACACAATTTACTATCAAACGAAGATGTTATATTATTCAAGGGACTACCTACTTCGAAGGTCGAATGGGAAGCAAACCTATTTGTTTTTGAGTTGTTCTTATGTTGATAGAAATTTAGGACTAGACCCATTGCAGTTATCTTTCTGTCTTAGTCTAAATCTATCCCTCTTACTAAGATTTATCTTCTTAGGACTGTTAGATTCAACTATTTGCTTTCCTTTCGACACATATGGGACTAGTTTATTCGGAAATGTTTTGAATTTAGGCTTAACACACTCATGATGATCAAATTATTTTGTTCGATTGTTTCCAACTCTTTTAACAACCCATGCTTTCCTGGTAACATCAATTCTAGATGTATCAATGTAAGAGTTACACAAAATTTCATTACCATCATATTTTCGTTATATTTTCAGATCATTGAATGCATTTCATGTGCAATTTTGTCAAAACCTCTAGTTTTTACAAAATTTCGATTTGGGCTATTTGTAACATATGGATATACGATGACTTTAAGTTCTCAACACTTTTTGCCTTTTGTTTTCAAAATCGTTTTGTATCCGGGTTGATTATCAAGAACAGAAGTGATACATTTTATAGATTTAGTCGAAACTGATGAGTCTAAAGTGACAATTTTAGAAAAATATTTATTTTTTGAGTTTTCTAATTTTGAACAGGTAACTTCCTCATCAGGTTCAATGTCACTAATGTCGGGATTTTATGCTCAAAGTATGATATTCTAAACACATGTTTTACAAAAAGACGGCAACAGAACCTTTGTTAAAATTGAACATAAACTTAAAACCTAGTTTTATTCCCATCAAGGATCCTTGATTATATACAAGTAAATATAATTACAACAACATTAAGAAAGAGGAAATACAATCTTCGTAGTCCCATGGTCCAATATCCATGATTGGATGTTGTAGAAGTTGGCAACAAGGTCAAAATAATGATCTTCTGTATGTGTATCCACCACAAAAAGAAGATACCTTGGGAATGCTAGTTCCATCGTATGAAATCCTTCTTGGATTCAAGAACAAAACTCCGTTTCTAACCCAAGGAAAACTCAAGAACACTCAAAGTGTTGAGTGCAAACCCGAAAGTGTATGTGTGTGTGTATTTTTTCGGATTGCAAACATTGTATGCATCCAGATTTGTGTGAATCACATGATTTACTTATATACACAAATCTTATCTTTCACCTAAGTACAAAAGGATATCAAATCAAGCATATGTAATTGTTTCCATTGCTTAAAAGCATGGAGAGATAAAGTCAATTACATGTCTATTAGCTAGATGACAACACATGGAGAGATAAAGTCAATTACACTTTTTTTATTTATAAAAGCATCCCCATACTTTTGTGAATAATAACTCTCCATATCACATGTCTATTAGCTAGATGAATATATACACATATACCAATGTGTATTTAACACACACACATACACACACACACACACATATATATATATATATATATATATATATATATATATATATATATATATATATATATATATACACATATATACCATTAAATAGTTATTCACACATACAAATGATGAACTCATATCATATGAGATATATAATCATAATGTCATTTTACCAAAAATGACTTCCATAAGGTATTTAATATTTTATGTTGAATCAAATTCACCACATAAAATACTTAATAGGTGTATTTTTGCTTTTGGTGTGATCCTATAGGATCATATGTTATTAGCAACATCATTTTATGGTCATAGTGGGCATACTGATCCAACACTAAATTCACTGGCAATATCATCACCATTTCTTTCCAAAGATTGATTATTATCTTTTTCAAAGATTTCTTTTGAACTAATTAGTTTGGAGCTTTCGAGTTTAGTAGAGTCCCTATCAGAATTCGAATAAAAAATAAGGCAACATTCATAAACAACTCTGTCTAAATTTGCATCTTTCATTTCAAGATAAGGCAACATTTTATTATGCAAAATTTCAAATATAATAGAGTTGTGATATAAAGTGTAAGTTGGGCATACAACTGTTTAGCAACATTACAAAAATATTACGTTGTTTTGTCACTAGTTTAACATTTCGATCCAAATCAATCGTAGAATCATTGATATTAACTACTGTCCTCTCTAAATCCTCTATTACATTTGACTTATGGCTCAAAACACCCTATAGTACTATGATCTGATCCTTCGCTTGCACTGACTCCTTGGTAGATGAGATTAAGGTTTAACTTAAGGTATTGGATACACTTTGAATTTCATCAATAATATGTTTATGTTTAGAAAAAGGAATGTTATGTTGAATGAAAATCAAACGTACCTTATCGATGACTATTCCTTTTGGTTGGTCTGCTTTCAAGCATATCCTGCTTTAAGAGGTAGTGGTCAAAGAGCTTGAAACAACTTAGCCAACGCGTGTAGCCACCAAACAACCATGAGTAGGTCGACGCATCTCTTCATCATTGGAGTCGGAAGGCCAGACTTCCATATCTCCTTTAATAGTTGAAACTACCAGTGTAGCACCCGAAACATGCTCTTTTTCTTCAACTTCCTTCTATTTCGTGATATAATACGCATAATATTTGACAACATCACCCTTCTCTTTCTTCTTCCCTAAGCATGCAGTCATAGGAGTGTGGTTCTTACCTGAAAAATAATTGCAATCATAACCACTATCACCAGTCACTTCCTTCCCTAGATTTGAATGGTTCAAAGAGTCCTCTTTCGGACCTGTGTAATCATCCTTTTTCTCATGACACAAGGAACTATATTTGTTTGCCTTAAAACCTCACGATCCACCACCAGAATGGGGTTTTTTGTAAAAGTTTTTGTTGGATATGTAGTTATCAACCAAAGCCATTTCGTCATCCAAATCGTCATTCTCATTGTCGTCACTTCACTGGACACTTCAGAAACAATTTTTGAAACAGATCTAGGATTTTCATTAGTCGAAACCAAGCCTAAACGACGACCACCAGTATTTTTCTTAATCTTCTCCTCCACGTCATCCTCGTGATTCTTGAGGAAATTGTGTATATCATATAAAGACCATGAGTGTAACTGCTCATGAGCTTTAAGTATCATAGTAACATTTTCCATTCCTTTTGAAGATATTAGACGAATGTTAAGGTTATGTCTTGAGTCGATTTAGCAATCTTGTGTCGTTTCAATTTGTGAAAGGCTTTGTTATATCTTTCAAAAGTCGTATCAATGTTTTCAGAAGGTTTTTGTTTGAAATCACGAAATTAAATCAAAGCATTTTTATGATATTTTTTTTTTGTTTTTTTTTTGTACAAGAGTTGAAGCATATCCCAGATTTCCTTAGCACCGTGCCAATCTTGGATATGATCAAAGACAATAAGTGGAAGACCATACATCAACTCTCGTTTGGCTCTCGCATCATTGTTCAGTTTCACTGCCTCATTTGAACGAATAAGACCACCATCGTCATCAATGTGGAGCATAGAGATCGTCACATAGACAATCCCAGCTGAACATGGATCATACAGACCCTTAGTAACATATCTCTACAAATAAAGATCGAGACCATTAAGACAATCTTCCATTCTCAGCTTACAGTGACCATACTCTTTAAGATCAAGGATTGGAGCATGATTGCTATAAGCACTTTGATTCAAGTTAGACATATCAGATTAACTTGTTTGACAGACACAAAAACAGAAATGGCTCATGTGAAGAACATATTGAAGAATAAAAATGAATTTGGAAAAAAAAATGAGACAAGGGTTTTATGCAGCAGGAACGATATTAGGTCTGATATCAATTGAGAAGGATAATCCCAGATCCGAAAGACTAATCAAATAGTCTATCAAATATGTCACAAAATGAACATTTTATGTGTTCCCGAGTTAGATGAAAATTAAAAAAAAATGAACATTTATGTGTTCCCAAGTGGAAAGGCAAGATAAATGAAATTTATATTTAAGTTTTATTTTTACTAGTCACTTCATTTCTCTCTGAATCCTTCCAAATTTGAAAGAAAGTTAGGAGGAAGATTATCTCTTCTATTCCTGTCTCTTCTTTTCATTTTATTCCGTAAAAAAAACTCAGGAACATCAAATTTTTTCTCTTTCCTTTCAATTCCATCCACTTCTCTTCATTTCCCTCCTTAAATAAAACTCAGGAACACAGTGTAAGAGAATGTGAACAATGACAAACCCTATCTTCTAAACCTCCTTATCAGCTGCAATTGTAAGGAATGAATTGCATCGCATCGTATTTTACAAAAATGATCGACATTATCTATTTATACTAGTATTAGGAACGGGATAGTGGATCAGATGATCAATGAGGTTATTACACGTTTTGCACTAGAGAGGTGTGTGCAACGGCCTTGTAGGGAATCGTACAATCATTGTAGAAAATCTTCAATAGTGCTACGACCATGATGTAGGTACTCTACTGGACCATGTGGACATCCGAAATGATTCGACTTCGGACATAGCAAAAGTAATTCGACATAATGGACCCGAATTGAAGCGCATCAACGATACCTTGGTCTTCGATACAATAATAGTCTTCGACTCAATAATACGTGACAACTTAATAAAATTGATTTCTCCCCTGATTAGAATGTATTAAGGTAATTTACTTAGTGATTTTAATTATTATTTTCAATTTTAGGCTTTTCAGATCATTTTCAAAGTTTTTAACGTGCTATACTTAAACTTAATTCTACTATAAATTATTTATTGTGTATCATACGTGCATAATATCGTCATAACATCGTGGCGTGGTTCAACATCTAGTTACTACTATTAACTATGAATTATGTTTATAATTTATTCGTGACCTAACTTTAATTTGGACCATCGGGATATAAATGTTGCCGGCGATGCATTATTGAACATAACGTTTATTATATGAATGAATGAGAAGAAATAAAATCATGTGTGTAGGTCCCAATTAAGTTCACATCAACTTTCTAATTCAGCAAATATTTGGATTTTTGTCCGATCATATATCGTATCTAATACGGAAAATCATATTTAATAGATTGAAATTCTCTTTTAGTTTGATTGCAAGACATTACACAAATACGAGATCAGATTTAACGACCCAGATAGATTATAATTTTCTTAAGCATAAAAAGGGTGGAGTTTTGGTTCGTTTCTGTAATAAGGAATAAGTAATTGGTTATCCATGAGCATCGACGGAAAACGATTTCATCCAATCATCTATTAAAAGAATGATGTGTATGAATATGACTATTTATGTAATTACAAATATATAGACGGATGAGTGTGTGATGACGACCTTATCCACCAGAGAATACCAATGACCGTTTTTAATTAGTCCCTTACTACTCTTCTTTCTTTAAATTTTGTTTGTTTTTCAAGAATAAGAAACAAGAAACCACAATATCATTCACATAAGATATAGTGGACATCTCTATCTTCTCCCACACTTTATACATTATAGAAAGCAACCATCCACACAAACCTTCATTTATGAATGTTGGCAAAACAAGCAAACAAGATAACATGAACCCCATATCATGCAAGTTGAACCAATTATGCAACCAGGGCCCTTCATGTGGTTTTGCCACCATATGGTGAAAAGGATTTTGGTTTGAATAGGGTTGTTCATTATTCGAGAATTCAATTTTGTAAGACTTGTTATAAAAAAGAGGTCCAATGTTGATAGAAGAAAATGAAGTTAATAGCTGAGTTGCTAACAACACGTTTACATATCGACAAAAATAAGAAGGGTGGATACATTATAAATCTTTTGTTATAGGCTACTAATACTTCCAATTAGGGTTTTATATTCATCCTAAAGTTACGAAGATCACTACAAGAAAAGCGGGTATTTACCCACGGATATTTCCGACGCATTATATCCGTCGGTAATTATCGACGATGTACTGATGCATTAATGACAAAAAAAATCCTACTATTGTGACTCCTTAATTACGGGATAACGAAGCAATAAAAGTCCGCTGGTAACGAGTTGATAATTAACGACTGTTTACTGACGCATTTATAATGATATAATAATAATAATAATAATGATAATAATATTAATATTTAGGATTATGTTTGTTATTATCTTTATATTTATTATTATTACGTTTATAGTAATAATAATAATAATAATAATAATTATTATTATTATTATTATTATTATTATTATTATTATAAGGAAAAGGATCGTTACATAATATAAATCATAAAACAAAACAAAAATCTGACCAGTAAAATAAAATCTGGGAAAATAATTTTGAATTCATATTTAAGGTTCTTTATCACACTGTATGAGTAAGAATGGCAGTTAGCCGAGTCAACGAGTATAATGCCCTAAAATGCCAATCCACGGCCTGAAACGGGCTAAAACGCGACTAATGGCTTTGTCCATACTTATTTTTTTTATTTATTTTTTTTTTTAAAAAAAAACACCATAATCTCAAGCCATGATGGATTCAACACATACAAGAATTTAGCCTTGCATTAAGGCGTTATAAAAATTTAAATACAGAAAACAAAATATAAAGATAGAATATGAAAACTTACAAAATATAAAAGCAGACTTTTATTGCAGATGTTTTTCGTACAAGATAAGAGAGCAGGAGATATATGAGAGAGTTGAGTGTCTAAGGTCTGCCTCTAAACATTCCCAAGCATCTGTATTTATATGCCCGGATATCAAAAGACTATCAAATCTATTCTATGAAATTATTGAGGCCGGATACATTGGCCGACAAAAGTACAATAATTTTTTACTTTATTAAAGAAGATTCGTGACTTCTGCGGTTCTCGTGAATGGGGGGTCCACTATCTTTAATCATGCACCATCTTTAATCATGGGCTGTGTTGATTTACGGCAATTTGTCGTTATTCTTGGATGATTGAGATTCTTTGAACAGAGTGGCTTCCATTTCTGTGAAAAGATCTTCAATAGGAATTGTAGGGAGTTCTTCCTCAAGTGGTTGTGATTCTCCGCTCAGCATATGAAATTGATTTTCGCTATCGGCTGAGGCCATAGATTCATTGTCTGAGTGTCCTTTCATTTTTTCTGCATGTTGCATAATGACAGTTTTCATTTGATGAATGTATTCTTTAAGAATTTCTTGGTCTGTCGGTTCCTTATGATACTGGCTCTTTAATTGTTCAGCAATTTGCTGTAGGGGTTCCCTTTTGGCTTGTTTTTGCCGGAATTCTTTCTGGGAAGTATACTTCTTTAGTGTTTCTTTGATTTGATCAATTACTTCCATGGAGTGCATTTCTCCGGTTTCATGATTCTTTGCAATCATTTTGGGCCAAAATTTTGTAAGGAAAATCCTTTGAATCGAAGGGAATTGTTGAGTGGTATAATCAACTTCAGGGATCCATTTCCAAATCCATGGAATTGAAAATTCGGTGAAAAAATGGTATGAAGATAAATGTTGTTGACCACCACTATATTTGGTGATATCGTTTATTAAACGAGGCGAAATTTTTACCCATTCTTCATATAATGACTTGAATGGTTCTGGAAGAATTTCAATTGATGGACCATATGATATCCACCATTTCAAAAACCAATTAGGAATATCTTTATTATATACTTTGGAACACACTTTTATAAACCAGGAATGTTTTCTTTTTGAATTTTCATATAAGAATACTTTATAAAAGCTTTCAACATAATCCTAATAATTAAATTTGACAGGGATTCTTTGTTCTGGGTGTATAAACTCTTTTTCTTTTAGGGTACTTATTCCCCAATATTCTGCTGATATAATCTTTTTAATAATAATTTTGCTAAAGTTATAAACTTGGTTTGAATTGGCTGGATAAAAATGTGATATTTCACAAGACTCTGTGGCCTTTAAAATATTTTCATAATATGACCTTTGTTTATAAGATCCAGCTGAATATGAAGCAGTATCCAAATATCTGGACATAAGTAACCAATCATCATTATTGGCATCAAAATACCTCATTATATCTTTTTCTTCAAGGATTAATATTAATTCTTGATGTGGATTTCTATAATAATCCTTCGAATCATCTGGTTCTTCTGTTATTACAGTATTTGCATATGAATTACCAGTATTACTGGTTTCTCCTTTCTTTGCCTTTAGGAATTCCATAAATTCTCCATATAATGGATCATCCTGTTTAATTGAGGAAGATGATGAAGATGCAGTATTACTGCCACTTTTACTGTGATAAGGTAATGGAGGAAAATTTCCTCGACCTTGTCCCCTATGAGGGTACTGGCCTCTTCCTCTTCCTCTGTCACGAGGAATCATTCCTGTAAGATATAAATATAGAAAAATATCTCTTTATTTAGAAGTTTTACAATAAAACTAACAAGTAGATTGATTAACGAATTTTCTAAAGAACTGTATTGAACTCTTATATGCTTCAATTTCTCTTGCTGTCATTACTGCTTTTATTTTCTTCTTTTGCTTGAACTCTCTTTCTACATGTTTTAACATATAAACATATACAGTATCTTTGACCTGTAATTTGGAATCAGTCATTGTTCCTGCATAAAATTGTTGTGCAATTTAAGATTCTTTCTAAAGCTTTTATTTCTGAATTAATTACTATAGAAAACATCCTATAAAAGGTTGGGGAGTGTTCCTCAATTTCCTGTAAATCCCACATTGTAAATCTCATTAATTGGTGATTACCATTCTTTATGGCTTTTTCACTTTCTTTTAATAAATGATTTAAATATTCTCTATCTTCTAAATAGAATACTTCTCCCTTAATATAAACTCTCCATTTATTTAAAAAATCTTCTTGAGGTTTAGAATTGCTAGGTTTACTTGATTCGCCTGCTTCAAATCTATTAGAAATAGGACCAAAATTTATTTGAAGATCCATAGCTTCAATTTCATCGAGGCTCATTTGGATATTAGAATTATCCGATTGTGTGCTCATTGTAGATATTCTCTAGTTAAAAAATCAGGTAAATGATTATCTACTCCTTTTTTGTATTGGACTTCAAAATCAAAACAAGCTAGATTAGCTTGCCATCTTGCAAACATTTGTTTGGAAACATCATGTTTAAAATCTTTAGTAAGAATGAATTTTGCTGCTTGACAATCTGTTTTAATAATAAAATGTTGATTGTATAAATCATCTTGAAATTTTAAAACGCATTTTACTAAAGACAATATTTCTTTGGCAGTGGTTGAATAATTTTTTTGTGCTGGATTCCATTTTCCAGAATAGAATCTTATTAAATATTCTTTTTTAGATTCTGGGCTAGTTTGTTTTAAAATTCCTCCATAACCTATTTCAGAGGCATCTGTTTCAACAGTCTTATCCCAATTGGGATTAGCTAAAGATAAGCATGGTAGAGTTTTAACTTTCTCTTTGATCCTTTTTACCGCATTAGTATGTTTTTCACTCCATTGAGGTGGATTCTTTTTAAGCCTTTCATATAAAATAGCAGTATCTGACACGCCTAGGTCGTCGTACGGTCAAAAATAAGAAAATACCTAACACACACTAGTATAGCGGTAGTCAGGGTCGATCCGCATGAGTTACGTGGTTAGGACAAGACGATAGTATACCAACTGTAGTGTCACTCTACAGTCAGCGGTATTATTTCTACTTTTCCAAAAACCGACTAAAAACACAATTCCAAGACCGATGCCAAAACCTAACTCAAGCATGAACTAAACTAACCCAAATCAAATCCTAGACTAAAGTTCCTTACTGAAATCAGAAACTAAATTCAGAATCCAGAAGCAAACAATCAATCCAATACAATCAAAACACATCCAAACATCAATAATGCAAAATAACATCAAACCGAATGATTACTTTTATAAATCCAAATCAAACATCAAATCAATATCCAAACACTCAAATATCAGATCTGACCAGTAACTAATACTACTGAATTCAGAAACTATAAATCTAAACAAACATCGAGTAATCGACAGAAATCCCGATTGCGGAATACCTCGATACCGAGTTGATAAAATAAGAGAAAAACTAAATTACTAACCAAAATAATGATTCCCACTGAAAAACTGACGAAATAGTGCCTTAGGATCCCTCCTTCGCGTCCCGGGATGAGTGAAAAGTCGGACGGGACTCCGGTATTTATAGTTATGCGAAATTAGGGTTTCCGCGCCGCGGCCACTTAGAATCCGCGACGCGCGTGTTGCCTCAGCCCGATTTTTCGGAGTTTAAAAGTCAAAAACGCAGATTTTATGATTTTTTGACATTAGCGTCGCTAATGTGGAAATTAGCGTCGCTAATATTGGATCTAGAAACTTCCACGCGCGCGTTCGAATTTTGAATTGCAGATTTTCCCTCTTGCGAACATTAGCGACACTAACCTTAAAAGTTAGCGACGCTAATGTGTCCAGACTTCTATTTCTTGTCCGTTTTGCTCCGTAACTTCTCCAGAATTGCACTAAAACCCCTGCATTTACACTAAAAACATTTCCAAGCACATTGGCACAAAAGTAAGTGATATTAGCCAATTAATAAATATAAATTAACTAAAACACGGCTAAACAACGCCTAAAATACTTGATATTACTAGGCGTTGTCAAACACCCCACACTTGTGCCTTGCTGTCCCCAAGCAAGAGAGTTTTTAACAGATTTTAACAAAGACTCAAACAATTTTTGAATGTGTTTAATTTCAAAGCTTATTGTCCCCAGAGTTAGATAAAATAGTTTGTGAAAACATAATCGGAATATTCTTTGGAATTCACGACTTTCTAAAGAACCCTTGATTACAAATTTTCGGTATGCAAAAAGCAAACTTACTCATTCAGATTCTAAAGGCCGCTAAAGAACTGTCCATGACTTTCGATGTTGTCCGTGTAACGAGCTTTCAGAAATACCATCCCAGACCAGACGATCTTAGGTGGTAAGGTGCGTAAGGTCCACCCATTTTAGACCTACCGGCTCGAACAACAAAGGCCACTGAGTGACAGTTCCTTCCTAAATTTCAATCCTAAAACACTCCAATCGTCTAACTCCTAAAACTCAACTTGTTTGACTAAACTCATAGCATGATCACAACTAAATAGTATTTCTCGAAAAATACCAATGCTAAAAACATTCACAAATCATTCGTTTCGAAATTACAATCTATTAAAAATTTTGAAAAAGTTGCTAAAAAATTTTTGAAAATCGGTCATTTTCCGGAAAAATTTTCAAAAACACGCTCTTTCGACCGTCCACACCCCACACTTAAAACCGTACAACGTCCCCGTTGTACAAAAATTAATTCAAAACAAGGGAGAAAGAGTTACCCCTTAGGAACGGCGAATTGCTTGATTGTCAGGACCATTTGTAGCAGAGTTGATTGTTTACGTCATTCACGATGAAATATGGGAGTCGGGGCGCAGCAGTAAACACGCCGGCATAACACGAGTGTAGGGGTACGGTGACCCCACACTTGCATTATGCAACTCCATCAGTTGGTGCAGCAATCACAGTTTGGCAGATACTAACAAAAAAATGCAAAATACACCAAAGAAAATTATACATTGCGAGTTGTTGTCCTTGCTGATTCCTCATCTCCGCGACGCCGAAGTGCCAAGGCCGCGACGCGTAGACGCGAGGAAATCCGGTGTCTGTCGATCAAGTTTGAATGTCCGCGGCGCGAGATGAAGATGACCGCGTCGCGAGTATGCACGAAAAGCCCCAGATTTTTCGATTTTTTCAAATTTTAGTCCGTTTTTCAAATTGATTGCACCAATATGTTCCTAAACTAGAGACTAGCAAAAGCCCTAAGTTTAATTTCAGAAAAACAAGCTAAAATTGCCCTAATTTCTCATTTAGGTCAAAATCCCCAATTATGAACCCTAGATTTCTTGATTTTCGAATCCGGCCTGTTTTTATCAAATTGAACACACCAATAGCATCCTAAACTAACCACTAACAAAAGCCCTCTGTCAATTTTCAGAAACCCAAGCAACAAATCCTCCAAATCAGGCAAAAACCCGAAGAACCCTAATTTTGAGCCCTAATTCACAAATTTATGAAATCGAGTTGTTTTTGTCAAATTGAACCTTTCACTAGGTAGCTAGGGCAGCGATTAAGAAACCCTAGGTGTCAATTGCATGAAAAACGAACCAGAAATCGACCAATTTGAGGATGAAGGTCCGGTTTTCCGAAAATCCCAAAAACGAGCCTAATTTTCGTAATGCTCAAATCCGACTTGTTTTTGCTCAATTGATTGTACCAACATGTTGCTAAGGGACCGATTAAGAAACCCCAAGCCTTAATTTGATGAAAAACAATCGATAAATGGTCCGATTCGGGGTTAAAGGGTGCGAAACCCGAAACCCCAAAACGGCTCAAAACTTCGAATTCGGCCTCGATTTTGCGTGAAATATTGAAAGGGAAAGTTGAGATACATACCTGAGATGCTTAATTGAAGCTTGGTTGAATCAATTTCACGAAAAAATCAAAAAAAATCTGATGGTGTAGGTCGTGGTCGGCTCAACAGACGCGTAGAGGGGGAGGGAGGGTCCAAGTTAGCGACGAGAAGGGCTGGAGAGGGTTGACCACGTTTGACCAGGGGTTAGCGTCACTAATATTAAAAATTAGTGGCGCTAACTTCTAATTTTCCATTTTCTCCCGATTTTTCCGTATTTTTAAACCCCGTTCGACCACCCCACACTTAAGTTATGCCAGGACATTTTGAAAAATTTTTCCAAGTGATATTTTGACAAAATAAAAACTAAAAATTAAAAACAAAAATTAAAAATACTTATCGAAATGTCGGGTTGCCTCCCGAAAGCGCTTCTTTGTTCGGTCTTTTAGCTGGACCGTCTTTCTGTGGCTACGGTGGGTCGTACACCATTTGACTCCACTGAATTCCAGTCACCACCGTCCCTTCATCGATCCCGTACTCCAATTTCCCGGGTCAAATGGTTTGCCGGTTCCTCTGCTGCTGCCCGGTTGTCGTTTTCTGATTATTTCGCGCAAATGCTTAGAAGTGGCTTTAAACCTCCAAGCTCGGTCCTTCCTTCGGTGTCTTTTCAACATCACCGGCTTAGCGTGGAGCATGCCCAGTGCCGCTCCCAATAATTGTTTTTCGCCTCGTTTGCTGCTTGCGTATTGCGTGTTGTCTGCATGTTGCGATTTTTGCCTGCAGTGCCAATAAAACTTTTCCAATCGAATGGGATCGGAGGGCATAACATTGATATGCTCTCGTATATCCTCATCGATGGTATTAATCACATCTAATTTTCCATTCATGAATGGATCATGAGTAGCGATAAAATCATGTTTCTTATTTTCAAAAACCAACTCGTCAGCATCATCTTCTTGATCATCGTCCAACAGGTGGATCGGGACCAAGAGTGAGCGACTGCTTTGATCTGGTGGTAGTATAAAGTCACCTAGCACCAGATCCTTACTTTCAAAAGACTCAAAATTTTCAAAAATTCTAGGTTCGGGGGTAGTATTGTCATCTACACCCCCTTCCCCAATAGTATCAACAACTTCAACAATTTCAGGGATCGTTGGGCTGGGGTCTGTACTGTCACTTACAGCCTCCTCCACAACCTCCTCATCAACCAAAGCGTCTGGTGATGGTATGGATTCACTCATCACCAGCTCCACATTATCAACATTTTCAAAAACATCAAAAACATCAAAAGCTGTTGAGTCTGAGGTAGCATTGTCACCTACAACCTCTTCCTCAACAACATTTTCGACCCTCTCAGTGGTCTCTTGACTTTCCCAAGGTGTATGCCCTTCCATCACATATTCAGGTGATGCAAGTTCACACACATTATCATTGGTATAAAAATCACTCACCTCCGGTTCTGACGAAGGTGGTGAACATTTCCAACTTTCCTCTAACCTATCTAAAGAAGCTTGCAGTTTTTCAAGAGCTTCAGCCTGGTCCTTCTGCTCGTGGTAATTGTTATACATGAATACCCAAAGTGCGGCCCAAGTTACAGAATTCTCAAGCTGAGATGACTCCTCGGTCCGCCATCCATTGTCATCGAATGATCCATTGTAGGAATCATCCTCATAATAGGTGTCGGCCGGATTCCCATAATCTTCATAATACTGATCCGGGTATATGTAATCACCCATTATAAGGATGTACACATACCAAAAATCCGCAAACTAAAATCAAACATCAAAAGAAACAACCCTACTGATCGTCTATCCTAAGCGCACAACTCCCCGGCAACGGCGCCAAAATTTGACACGCCTAGGTCGTCGTACGGTCAAAAATAAGAAAATACCTAACACACACTAGTATAGCGGTAGTCAGGGTCGATCCGCAGGAGTTACGTGGTTAGGACAAGACGATAGTATACCAACTGTAGTGTCACTCTACAGTAAGCGGTATTATTTCTACTTTTCCAAAAACCGACTAAAAACACAATTCCAAGACCGATGCCAAAACCTAACTCAAGCATGAACTAAACTAACCCAAATCAAATCCTAGACAAAAGTTCCTTACTGAAATCAGAAACTAAATTCAAAATCCAGAAGCAAACAATCAATCCAATACAATCAAAACACATCCAAACATCAATAATGCAAAATAACATCAAACCGAATGATTACTTTTATAAATCCAAATCAAACATCAAATCAATATCCAAACACTCAAATATCAGATCTGACCACTAACTAATACTACTGAATTCAGAAACTATAAATCTAAACAAACATCGAGTAATCGACAGAAATCCCGATTGCGGAATACCTCGATACCGAGTTGATAAAATAAGAGAAAAACTAAATTACTAACCAAAATAATGATTCCCACTGAAAAACTGACGAAATAGTGCCTTAGGATCCCTCCTTCGCGTCCCGGGATGAGTGAAAAGTCGGACGGGACTCCGGTATTTATAGTTATGCGAAATTAGGGTTTCCGCGCCGCGGCCACTTAGAATCCGCGACGCGCGTGTTGCCTCAGCCCGATTTTTCGGAGTTTAAAAGTCAAAAACGCAGATTTTATGATTTTTTGACATTAGCGTCGCTAATGTGGAAATTAGCGTCGCTAATATTGGATCTAGAAACTTCCACGCGCGCGTTCGAATTTTGAATTGCAGATTTTCCCTCTTGCGAACATTAGCGACACTAACCTTAAAAGTTAGCGACGCTAATGTGTCCAGACTTCTATTTCTTGTCCGTTTTGCTCCGTAACTTCTCCAGAATTGCACTAAAACCCCTGCATTTACACTAAAAACATTTCCAAGCACCTTGGCACAAAAGTAAGTGATATTAGCCAATTAATAAATATAAATTAACTAAAACACGGCTAAACAACGCCTAAAATACTTGATATTACTAGGCGTTGTCAGTATCTTCTGATAGATTTTTATAGAATTGAGATATATAATTCAAACTTCCTAAAAATCTTTGTAATTGTGTTTTGTCAGTTATTTTATCAGGAAATTTAGATGCAAATTCAATACTCCTGTTAATCGGAATAATACTTCCTTTTTCTATATTGTGACCTAAAAATCTTACTTTTATTTGAAATAAAAACATTTTTGGTTGAGATATAACTAGGCCATTTTTTATAATTATTTGTTCAAATATTCTAAGATGTTGAAAATGTTGTTCAATGTTTTTAGAAAAAACTAAAATATCATCTATGTAAACTATTATAAAGTTACAATAAGGATAAAAAATATCATTCATTATATTCTGAAATTCAGAGGGTGCATTTTTTAATCCGAATGGCATGACATTCCATTCATATTGTCCAAATGGGACATTAAAAGCAGTTTTATATCTATCTTCTTCTGTGATTTGGATTTGCCAATATCCTGATTTTAAATCAAATTTAGAAAATATAATTGCATCATATAATCTATCAAGTAAATCCTTTTTATTAGGAATAGGATATCTAATCCATTTTAGAACTTTATTTAATGGTTTATAGTTGATTACTAGTCTAGGAACTCCTCTTTCCTTTTCTGCATTTTTATTGACATAAAAAGCTGTATATGACCATGGTGATTTAGAAGGCCTTATTAATCTTTTATCTAAAAGAGATTGTATTTCTTTTTTACAAATTTCTAAATAATTGGAATTCATTTGGCATGGCCTTGCTTTTGTTGGGATATTCTTTTCGCTAAAAGTTTCTTCATATGGTAAACTTACCATATGTTTTTTCCTATCCCAAAAGGCATTTGGATGATTATTACAAATGTTATTTGAAAATTGATTTTGTAATAATTTAATTTTTTCTTGTAATTTAGGATTTTTAAGAGTATCCTCTATAGTATGGATATTAATTTCTTCTTTTATATAATTAATTTGATTTAATTTTGCTATCAATTGATTTTTGATCTCATCTACCCAAATAGTTTGGGGAGGACTTATAAAAGGAAAACTTATTATTTGTCCTTCGTATAATCCTATAATTTTTTCTTTATCAGTTAAGAAAGGTATTATCATTTCTAAAAATGGGTTCCCTAAAATCATTTCATTGCTCATGTTTTTTACAATAGTAAAATGAACTGGTAAACATATACCATTTGTACATATTTTTGCATTTGTTAATTTATATGTGATATCCAAATCTTCTCCAGAAACTCCTTTTAATTTATTGGAAGTTTTTTGAAAATATTTTGTAGGAACTATTCCTTCCCTTATACAGTTATTATCTGCCCCACTATCTATTAATGCTGTAAATTCTTTTTTATAATTATAACCTATTAAAAGATTAATTTTTACATGCCATTTTCTAAAAATTAGCTTTTCAATCGATTGAAGGAATAAATTTTCATTACTAAGGTTTTCCTCAGCATATGTTTCTATGGGTCTTTTTTCAAGCTTAGTTATTCTATTATCTTGGATTATAGAATGTTTCTTCAAACTTTCAATTTCTAATTTTAAATTAGTGATTTCTCTATTTAAATCGTCAACTGTTATTGAATCAAAGGTAGTTTTAATATTTCTTCTTCCTTTTAACATTTGATCTAATTTTTTCATAGAATATGGTTCTTCATTAACCACTTGTTTTCCTTTGTCAGTAGTTTGTAATTTCTCTATTATTTGATTTCTAATTTTATCATCTGATATTTCTTTAAGCAATCTTGCTATATCACTACTAATCATATTAATTTGTAGATTATTTTGAAATTGTGATTCAATTAAATATATCTCATCTTCAAATTTATTATTATCAGTTTCTAAATCTGTTTTAGTAATACAATTACATTCATCTTCACTTGAAGTAATGTCTTCATCATAATAATTTTCTGAATAGTTATCTGAGCTATCTGAATCTGTTTCTTCCATTAAACTAATAAATTTTTGTTTAGTATCATCATTTAAATCTAATTTATTAATTTTATTTTTTATCTTTTCTTTATTCTTCATTTTACATTTATTAGCATAATGACCAGTTTTTCCACATTTGTAGCATTTAATATTCTTATGAGATTTAAACGATTTTTTATTACTTTTAGAATTTTCTTCTCTTTTTTGTTTTTTAAAATTCCTTTTCTTAATTCTTTTATACTTTTTATCTTCAGGGTATTTACCTATTTTAGATTTTTTACTGTATTTTTTATATTCATATCCATTCCAAATTGTTCACAAAATTCTCCTAGTTGTCTTTTCTCATTAAGACGTTGGCTTTTAATTTGATGATTTAATTTTATTTCATTGCATAAGGATAATCCTTCTTGGATACATGTTCCTATTAGCTTCCCATAAGTAAGATCTTCATATATAATACTAGGATTATTTCCTCTTAATTGCTTTCTTATTCTTTCTGCAAATAAATTAGGTAATCCATCTATAAATTTAGCTTTCCAATAAGGACTATTACAATCTGGTAATTCCATTACTCTGCTAAGAAAAGTATCCTTATACCATCTAAATGATGTTAAGGTTCTACATTTTAATCCATTTAATAGAACTCTTATATGTTCTGAATTATCAGTCCATCTTCCTGTAAAATGTTCTACAATTGTACAAGTTAAAGTATATATATACTGCACTAGAGATTTCATTATCTCCTTCTATTTTTGTAACACTATCATATATTAATTGTTGTTGTGTGGTGGTTAAATAATTATCCCACCATCCTTTTAATTGTCCAGTAAATCCTGCAACTAACATTTTTGCTACTTTAATATCATCATTTCCTGCTTGTTTAGCTATTGTGCTATACATTAACATTCTATGTACAGTATTATAAATTTGGCTTTATAATACTGTAAGGTCATTTTGACTCCAAGGTTTCTTTGAAACCTTTCGAAAAATTAGAATTTGGAAAAATATATTTTGAACATAATATTGTAAGGTCATTTTACCCAGTGTATGTTTAAGTATGGACAAAGCCATTAGTCACGTTTTAGCCCGTTTCAGGCCGTGGATTGGCATTTTTAGGGCATTATACTCGTTGACTCGGCTAACTGCCATTCTTACTCATACAGTGTGATAAAGAACCTTAAATATGAATTCAAAATTATTTTCCCAGATTTTATTTTACTGGTCAGATTTTTGTTTTGTTTTATGATTTATATTATGTAACGATCCTTCATCAGGAAAAGGATCGTTACATAATATAAATCATAAAACAAAACAAAAATCTGACCAGTAAAATAAAATCTGGGAAAATAATTTTGAATTCATATTTAAGGTTCTTTATCACACTGTATGAGTAAGAAGGGCAGTTAGCCGAGTCAACGAGTATAATGCCCTAAAAATGCCAATCCACGGCCTGAAACGGGCTAAAACGCGACTAATGGCTTTGTCCATACTTAAACATACACTGGGTAAAATGACCTTACAATATTATGTTCAAAATATATTTTTCCAAATTCTAATTTTTCGAGTCAAATTTTTGTGCATTATTATTATTATTTTTTTTTTTAAAAACACCATAATCTCAAGCCATGATGGATTCAACACATACAAGAATTTAGCCTTGCATTAAGGCGTTATAAAAATTTAAATACAGAAAACAAAATATAAAGATAGAATATGAAAACTTACAAAATATAAAAGCAGACTTTTATTGCAGATGTTTTTCGTACAAGATAAGAGAGCAGGAGATATATGAGAGAGTTGAGTGTCTAAGGTCTGCCTCTAAACATTCCCAAGCATCTGTATTTATATGCCCGGATATCAAAAGACTATCAAATCTATTCTATGAAATTATTGAGGCCGGATACATTGGCCGACAAAAGTACAATAATTTTTTACTTTATTAAAGAAGATTCGCGACTTCTGCGGTTCTCGTGAATGGGGGGTCCACTATCTTTAATCATGCACCATCTTTAATCATGGGCTGTGTTGATTTACGGCAATTTGTCGTTATTCTTGGATGATTGAGATTCTTTGAACAGAGTGGTTTCCATTTCTGTGAAAAGATCTTCAATAGGAATTGTAGGGAGTTCTTCCTCAAGTGGTTGTGATTCTCCGCTCAGCATATGAAATTGATTTTCGCTATCGGCTGAGGCCATAGATTCATTGTCTGAGTGTCATTTCATTTTTTCTGCATGTTGCATAATGACAGTTTTCATTTGATGAATGTATTCTTTAAGAATTTCTTGGTCTGTCGGTTCCTTATGATACTGGCTCTTTAATTGTTCAGCAATTTGCTGTAGGGGTTCCCTTTTGGCTTGTTTTTGCCGGAATTCTTTCTGGGAAGTATACTTCTTTAGTGTTTCTTTGATTTGATCAATTACTTCCATGGAGTGCATTTCTCCGGTTTCATGATTCTTTGCAATCATTTTGGGCCAAAATTTTGTAAGGAAAATCCTTTGAATCGAAGGGAATTGTTGAGTGGTATAATCAACTTCAGGGATCCATTTCCAAATCCATGGAATTGAAAATTCGGTGAAAAAATGGTATGAAGATAAATGTTGTTGACCACCACTATATTTGGTGATATCGTTTATTAAACGAGGCGAAATTTTTACCCATTCTTCATATAATGACTTGAATGGTTCTGGAAGAATTTCAATTGATGGACCATATGATATCCACCATTTCAAAAACCAATTAGGAATATCTTTATTATATACTTTGGAACACACTTTTATAAACCAGGAATGTTTTCTTTTTGAATTTTCATATAAGAATACTTTATAAAAGCTTTCAACATAATCCTAATAATTAAATTTGACAGGGATTCTTTGTTCTGGGTGTATAAACTCTTTTTCTTTTAGGGTACTTATTCCCCAATATTCTGCTGATATAATCTTTTTAATAATAATTTTGCTAAAGTTATAAACTTGGTTTGAATTGGCTGGATAAAAATGTGATATTTCACAAGACTCTGTGGCCTTTAAAATATTTTCATAATATGACCTTTGTTTATAAGATCCAGCTGAATATGAAGCAGTATCCAAATATCTGGACATAAGTAACCAATCATCATTATTGGCATCAAAATACCTCATTATATCTTTTTCTTCAAGGATTAATATTAATTCTTGATGTGGATTTCTATAATAATCCTTCGAATCATCTGGTTCTTCTGTTATTACAGTATTTGCATATGAATTACCAGTATTACTGGTTTCTCCTTTCTTTGCCTTTAGGAATTCCATAAATTCTCCATATAATGGATCATCCTGTTTAATTGAGGAAGATGATGAAGATGCAGTATTACTGCCACTTTTACTGTGATAAGGTAATGGAGGAAAATTTCCTCGACCTTGTCCCCTATGAGGGTACTGGCCTCTTCCTCTTCCTCTGTCACGAGGAATCATTCCTGTAAGATATAAATATAGAAAAATATCTCTTTATTTAGAAGTTTTACAATAAAACTAACAAGTAGATTGATTAACGAATTTTCTAAAGAACTGTATTGAACTCTTATATGCTTCAATTTCTCTTGCTGTCATTACAGCTTTTATTTTCTTCTTTTGCTTGAACTCTCTTTCTACATGTTTTAACATATAAACATATACATTATCTTTGACCTGTAATTTGGAATCAGTCATTGTTCCTGCATAAAATTGTTGTGCAATTTAAGATTCTTTCTAAAGCTTTTATTTCTGAATTAATTACTATAGAAAACATCCTATAAAAGGTTGGGGAGTGTTCCTCAATTTCCTGTAAATCCCACATTGTAAATCTCATTAATTGGTGATTACCATTCTTTATGGCTTTTTCACTTTCTTTTAATAAATGATTTAAATATTCTCTATCTTCTAAATAGAATACTTCTCCCTTAATATAAACTCTCCATTTATTTAAAAAATCTTCTTGAGGTTTAGAATTGCTAGGTTTACTTGATTCGCCTGCTTCAAATCTATTAGAAATAGGACCAAAATTTATTTGAAGATCCATAGCTTCAATTTCATCGAGGCTCATTTGGATATTAGAATTATCCGATTGTGTGCTCATTGTAGATATTCTCTAGTTAAAAAATCAGGTAAATGATTATCTACTCCTTTTTTGTATTGGACTTCAAAATCAAAACAAGCTAGATTAGCTTGCCATCTTGCAAACATTTGTTTGGAAACATCATGTTTAAAATCTTTAGTAAGAATGAATTTTGCTGCTTGGCAATCTGTTTTAATAATAAAATGTTGATTGTATAAATCATCTTGAAATTTTAAAACGCATTTTACTAAAGACAATATTTCTTTGGCAGTGGTTGAATAATTTTTTTGTGCTGGATTCCATTTTCCAGAATAGAATCTTATTAAATATTCTTTTTTAGATTCTGGGCTAGTTTGTTTTAAAATTCCTCCATAACCTATTTCAGAGGCATCTGTTTCAACAGTCTTATCCCAATTGGGATTAGCTAAAGATAAGCATGGTAGAGTTTTAACTTTCTCTTTGATCCTTTTTACCGCATTAGTATGTGTTTCACTCCATTGAGGTGGATTCTTTTTAAGCCTTTCATATAAAATAGCAGTATCTTCTGATAGATTTTTATAGAATTGAGATATATAATTCAAACTTCCTAAAAATCTTTGTAATTGTGTTTTGTCAGTTATTTTATCAGGAAATTTAGATGCAAATTCAATACTCCTGTTAATCGGAATAATACTTCCTTTTTCTATATTGTGACCTAAAAATCTTACTTTTATTTGAAATAAAAACATTTTTGGTTGAGATATAACTAGGCCATTTTTTATAATTATTTGTTCAAATATTCTAAGATGTTGAAAATGTTGTTCAATGTTTTTAGAAAAAACTAAAATATCATCTATGTAAACTATTATAAAGTTACTATAAGGATAAAAAATATCATTCATTATATTCTGAAATTCAGAGGGTGCATTTTTTAATCCGAATGGCATGACATTCCATTCATATTGTCCAAATGGGACATTAAAAGCAGTTTTATATCTATCTTCTTCTGTGATTTGGATTTGCCAATATCCTGATTTTAAATCAAATTTAGAAAATATAATTGCATCATATAATCTATCAAGTAAATCCTTTTTATTAGGAATAGGATATCTAATCCATTTTAGAACTTTATTTAATGGTTTATAGTTGATTACTAGTCTAGGAACTCCTCTTTCCTTTTCTGCATTTTTATTGACATAAAAAGCTGTACATGACCATGGTGACTTAGAAGGCCTTATTAATCTTTTATCTAAAAGAGATTGTATTTCTTTTTTACAAATTTCTAAATAATTGGAATTCATTTGGCATGGCCTTGCTTTTGTTGGGATATTCTTTTCGCTAAAAGTTTCTTCATATGGTAAACTTACCATATGTTTTTTCCTATCCCAAAAGGCATTTGGATGATTATTACAAATGTTATTTGAAAATTGATTTTGTAATAATTTAATTTTTTCTTGTAATGTAGGATTTTTAAGAGTATCCTCTATAGTATGGATATTAATTTCTTCTTTTATATAATTAATTTGATTTAATTTTGCTATCAATTGATTTTTGATCTCATCTACCCAAATAGTTTGGGGAGGACTTATAAAAGGAAAACTTATTATTTGTCCTTCGTATAATCCTATAATTTTTTCTTTATCAGTTAAGAAAGGTATTATCATTTCTAAAAATGGGTTCCCTAAAATCATTTCATTGCTCATGTTTTTTACAATAGTAAAATGAACTGGTAAACATATACCATTTGTACATATTTTTGCATTTGTTAATTTATATGTGATATCCAAATCTTCTCCAGAAACTCCTTTTAATTTATTGGAAGTTTTTTGAAAATATTTTGTAGGAACTATTCCTTCCCTTATACAGTTATTATCTGCCCCACTAACTATTAATGCTGTAAATTCTTTTTTATAATTATAACCTATTAAAAGATTAATTTTTACATGCCATTTTCTAAAAATTAGCTTTTCAATCGATTGAAGGAATAAATTTTCATTACTAAGGTTTTCCTCAGCATATGTTTCTATGGGTCTTTTTTCAAGCTTAGTTATTCTATTATCTTGGATTATAGAATGTTTCTTCAAACTTTCAATTTCTAATTTTAAATTAGTGATTTCTCTATTTAAATCGTCAACTGTTATTGAATCAAAGGTAGTTTTAATATTTCTTCTTCCTTTTAACATTTGATCTAATTTTTTCATAGAATAGGGTTCTTCATTAACCACTTGTTTTCCTTTGTCAGTAGTTTGTAATTTGTCTATTATTTGATTTCTAATTTTATCATCTGATATTTCTTTAAGCAATCTTGCTATATCACTACTAATCATATTAATTTGTAGATTATTTTGAAATTGTGATTCAATTAAATATATCTCATCTTCAAATTTATTATTATCAGTTTCTAAATCTGTTTTAGTAATACAATTACATTCATCTTCACTTGAAGTAATGTCTTCATCATAATAATTTTCTGAATAGTTGTCTGAGCTATCCGAATCTGTTTCTTCCATTAAACTAATAAATTTTTGTTTAGTATCATCATTTAAATCTAATTTATTAATTTTCTTTTTTATCTTTTCTTTATTCTTCATTTTACATTTATTAGCATAATGACCAGTTTTTCCACATTTGTAGCATTTAATATTCTTATGAGATTTAAACGATTTTTTATTACTTTTAGAATTTTCTTCTCTTTTTTGTTTTTTAAAATTCCTTTTCTTAATTCTTTTATACTTTTTATCTTCAGGGTATTTACCTATTTTAGATTTTTTACTGGAATTTTTTATATTCATATCCATTCCAAATTGTTCACAAAATTCTCCTAGTTGTCTTTTCTCATTAAGACGTTGGCTTTTAATTTGATGATTTAATTTTATTTCATTGCATAAGGATAATACTTCTTGGATACATGTTCCTATTAGCTTCCCATAAGTAAGATCTTCATATATAATACTAGGATTATTTCCTCTTAATTGCTTTCTTATTCTTTCTGCAAATAAATTAGGTAATCCATCTATAAATTTAGCTTTCCAATAAGGACTATTACAATCTGGTAATTCCATTACTCTGCTAAGAAAAATATCCTTATACCATCTAAATGATGTTAAGGTTCTACATTTTAATCCATTTAATAGAACTCTTATATGTTCTGAATTATCAGTCCATCTTCCTGTAAAATGTTCTACAATTGTACAAGTTAAAGTATATACTGCACTAGAGATTTCATTATCTCCTTCTATTTTTGTAACACTATCATATATTAATTGTTGTTGTGTGGTGGTTAAATAATTATCCCACCATCCTTTTAATTGTCCAGTAAATCCTGCAACTAACATTTTTGCTACTTTAATATCATCATTTCCTGCTTGTTTAGCTATTGTGCTATACATTAACATTCTATGTACAGTATTATAAATTTGGCTTTCAGTGAGTCCATCTATATTCCATTCATAAATATTTTTTCCACTATAACTATTACTGATTTCGTATTCTCTTTCCTCATGCAGGACATCCTGTGGGCTTGGTCTAGGATAATAATACATCCCTTGGACTGGTTTTCTAGCAAATTTACTATTATAAGTTCCCATTTTATTAATTTCTATATTATCTTCTGTTTCAGATCTACTATTATCTGTATTACTTTTATTAATTGTATTTATACTTAATTTTTCAAATTTTTTAGATAATACGTCTTCTAATTCTTTATAATTTCTGAGTTTAAAATTATTAATTTGTGGAGGTGGTTGTATTGTAGCTGTTATTAAATTTTTGTTTGATAATTTATGATCCTCTTTTTTATCATTTTTATCTTCTGTTTGTGACTGTGATATTACTTTATCTATTTTGTCGTGTAGAGAAATCATTTGTTCATTTATTATGTTTGAACATAAGTTATTAAAATTTAATTGTTGAACTAGAGCATTTATATGATCTGTTATTATGACTGAATTGTTTGTAAACAGTTTTTGAAAAGATGAAAATTTTATTTTAATACCATCTTTTTCAATAAAGAATGGTTGTTGTGGTGGAAATATACTTTTTATATATTGGTCATCACCTATATGATAAATCCTTTCGAGAGCATTTATCGTGCCTTTTTGTCCATAGACATATTTTTCTAAGAACCATGGAGCAAAAAATCCAATTTTATTTATTGAAGATAAATAATCATAAAATTGATTTTGTAAAATTATTTTTTGTTCAGAATTAAATTCTTCAAAAAACCATTTCCTAAATGTTATCCATTTATTACTATAAAATTCTTCACATATTAATTTTCTTGCCTGTGATCCAGGACTAAAATCTATATTTTCTTCCATTAAATATCAGAAATCTTAGTTGTTGGAAAATCCATTTCTGATATAGTAGGATCATCATCTTGAAAAACAATATTATTTTTTATATTCAGATTTTTAATTTTTTCATCTATTCCAGATGTAGAGGCTCTGGAAGGTATCTCAACTTTATAATCTACTGGTGAGATATATGAACAATTAGATCTAGTTGACTGGCATCTTTTTATTAACGAATTATTATTATTTTCTTCTATTTCTATGGGTTTTTCGAATTCAATTTTTATATTTCCATCTCTTGTTTGTATGATACTTGTTAAATTATGTTGAGTTATTGGTGGTGGAGGAACAGCTCCTTCTATTATCCAATTTTCTGGAAATTCTATTTCATTCCATTTTATAGCTCTTCTTTTTGTAATTTTAGACATATCAAAATTACTTTCTATTAGTATAGTTTCATTAATTGATTTATTAACTCTTTTACATCTAGGATTCATAGTGAATAGTGGTTTATAATAAATCCTATAACATATACATATTAATTCTGATCCTGGCATATAATTATATCCATGTGTCGTAACATTTAATGTTAAAGCATCTAGTATATTAATATCAGATAATGATAGTTGTAAATTAGGATAAACATTAAAATATACCGAACCATGCGCCAAACTGGATTGTATAATACCCATTAAAGACTTTTTAAAATCTAAATTTCGAGCATCTCTTAGAACTGCTAAAAAACTTTCAGGTAAACCTTGTAAAGTTAAGGGTTTAAAACCAATTTGTACCAAACCTATATGTAGGTAATTATATTTTTGATTTCGATATCTATTAATATCCTGTGTAGTTAATAACTTTATAATCATTTCATCTTGATTTAAAGTTAAATTAGCTTCAGTTGTTTTTACTGTATGAGTAAATCCTATTTGTTCAAATGTCCCTAATTCATATATTACCTTAGGGTGTATTTTAGGAATTGTCCATTTATTAAGTAAATCTAATTTTTTTGGAATTTCATATTCCTCTATTAGCTGATTTTTAATAGAACTTTCATTATTTCGATTAAATATATTCATTTTTATTGATATATGTGTTGAACTCATCAAAGGCTTTTGAAATCATGGCTCTGATACCATAAGGAAAAGGATCGTTACATAATATAAATCATAAAACAAAACAAAAATCTGACCAGTAAAATAAAATCTGGGAAAGTAATTTTGAATTCATATTTAAGGTTCTTTATCACACTGTATGAGTAAGAATGGCAGTTAGCCGAGTCAACGAGTATAATGCCCTAAAAATGCCAATCCACGGCCTGAAACGGGCTAAAACGCGACTAATGGCTTTGTCTATACTTAAACATACACTGGGTAAAATGACCTTACAATATTAGGTTCAAAATATATTTTTCCAAATTCTAATTTTTCGAGTAAAATAAAACAAAAACAAAACAAAAATCTGGCCAGTAAAATAAAATCTGACCATTAAAATATAAAACAAAACAAAAATCTGACAAATCATAAAATGGGAACTTATAATAGTAAATTTGCTAGAAAACCAGTCCAAAGGATGTATTATTATCCTAGACCAAGCCCACAGGATGTCCTGCATGAGGAAAGAGAATACGAAATCAGTAATAGTTATAGTGGAAAAAAATATTTATGAATGGAATATAGATGGACTCACTGAAAGCCAAATTTATAATACTGTACATAGAATGTTAATGTATAGCACAATAGCTAAACAAGCAGGAAATGATGATATTAAAGTAGCAAAAATGTTAGTTGCAGGATTTACTGGACAATTAAAAGGATGGTGGGATAATTATTTAACCACCACACAACAACAATTAATATATGATAGTGTTACAAAAATAGAAGGAGATAATGAAATCTCTAGTGCAGTATATACTTTAACTTGTACAATTGTAGAACATTTTACAGGAAGATGGACTGATAATTCAGAACATATAAGAGTTCTATTAAATGGATTAAAATGTAGAACCTTAACATCATTTAGATGGTATAAGGATATTTTTCTTAGCAGAGTAATGGAATTACCAGATTGTAATAGTCCTTATTGGAAAGCTAAATTTATAGATGGATTACCTAATTTATTTGCAGAAAGAATAAGAAAGCAATTAAGAGGAAATAATCCTAGTATTATATATGAAGATCTTACTTATGGGAAGCTAATAGGAACATGTATCCAAGAAGGATTATCCTTATGCAATGAAATAAAATTAAATCATCAAATTAAAAGCCAACGTCTTAATGAGAAAAGACAACTAGGAGAATTTTGTGAACAATTTGGAATGGATATGAATATAAAAAATTCCAGTAAAAAATCTAAAATAGGTAAATACCCTGAAGATAAAAAGTATAAAAGAATTAAGAAAAGGAATTTTAAAAAACAAAAAAGAGAAGAAAATTCTAAAAGTAATAAAAAATCGTTTAAATCTCATAAGAATATTAAATGCTACAAATGTGGAAAAACTGGTCATTATGCTAATAAATGTAAAATGAAGAATAAAGAAAAGATAAAAAAGAAAATTAATAAATTAGATTTAAATGATGATACTAAACAAAAATTTATTAGTTTAATGGAAGAAACAGATTCGGATAGCTCAGATAACTATTCAGAAAATTATTATGATGAAGACATTACTTCAAGTGAAGATGAATGTAATTGTATTACTAAAACATATTTAGAAACTGATAATAATAAATTTGAAGATGAGATATATTTAATTGAATCACAATTTCAAAATAATCTACAAATTAATATGATTAGTAGTGATATAGCAAGATTGCTTAAAGAAATATCAGATGATAAAATTAGAAATCAAATAATAGACAAATTACAAACTACTGACAAAGGAAAACAAGTGGTTAATGAAGAACCCTATTCTATGAAAAAATTAGATCAAATGTTAAAAGGAAGAAGAAATATTAAAACTACCTTTGATTCAATAACAGTTGACGATTTAAATAGAGAAATCACTAATTTAAAATTAGAAATTGAAAGTTTGAAGAAACATTCTATAATCCAAGATAATAGAATAACTAAGCTTGAAAAAAGACCCATAGAAACATATGCTGAGGAAAACCTTAGTAATGAAAATTTATTCCTTCAATCGATTGAAAAGCTAATTTTTAGAAAATGGCATGTAAAAATTAATCTTTTAATAGGTTATAATTATAAAAAAGAATTTACAGCATTAATAGATAGTGGGGCAGATAATAACTGTATAAGGGAAGGAATAGTTCCTACAAAATATTTTCAAAAAACTTCCAATAAATTAAAAGGAGTTTCTGGAGAAGATTTGGATATCACATATAAATTAACAAATGCAAAAATATGTACAAATGGTATATGTTTACCAGTTCATTTTACTATTGTAAAAAACATGAGCAATGAAATGATTTTAGGGAACCCATTTTTAGAAATGATAATACCTTTCTTAACTGATAAAGAAAAAATTATAGGATTATACGAAGGACAAATAATAAGTTTTCCTTTTATAAGTCCTCCCCAAACTATTTGGGTAGATGAGATCAAAAATCAATTGATAGCAAAATTAAATCAAATTAATTATATAAAAGAAGAAATTAATATCCATACTATAGAGGATACTCTTAAAAATCCTAAATTACAAGAAAAAATTAAATTATTACAAAATCAATTTTCAAATAACATTTGTAATAATCATCCAAATGCCTTTTGGGATAGGAAAAAACATATGGTAAGTTTACCATATGAAGAAACTTTTAGCGAAAAGAATATCCCAACAAAAGCAAGGCCATGCCAAATGAATTCCAATTATTTAGAAATTTGTAAAAAAGAAATACAATCTCTTTTAGATAAAAGATTAATAAGGCCTTCTAAGTCACCATGGTTATGTACAGCTTTTTATGTCAATAAAAATGCAGAAAAGGAAAGAGGAGTTCCTAGACTAGTAATCAACTATAAACCATTAAATAAAGTTCTAAAATGGATTAGATATCCTATTCCTAATAAAAAGGATTTACTTGATAGATTATATGATGCAATTATATTTTCTAAATTTGATTTAAAATCAGGATATTAGCAAATCCAAATCACAGAAGAAGATAGATATAAAACTGCTTTTAATGTCCCATTTGGACAATATGAATGGAATGTCATGCCATTCGGATTAAAAAATGCACCCTCTGAATTTCAGAATATAATGAATGATATTTTTTATCCTTATAGTAACTTTATAATAGTTTACATAGATGATATTTTAGTTTTTTCTAAAAACATTGAACAACATTTTCAACATCTTAGAATATTTGAACAAATAATTATAAAAAATGGCCTAGTTATATCTCAACCAAAAATGTTTTTATTTCAAATAAAAGTAAGATTTTTAGGTCACAATATAGAAAAAGGAAGTATTATTCCGATTAACAGGAGTATTGAATTTGCATCTAAATTTCCTGATAAAATAACTGACAAAACACAATTACAAATATTTTTAGGAAGTTTGAATTATATATCTCAATTCTATAAAAATCTATCAGAAGATACTGCTATTTTATATGAAAGGCTTAAAAAGAATCCACCTCAATGGAGTGAAAAACATACTAATGCGGTAAAAAGGATCAAAGAGAAAGTTAAAACTCTACCATGCTTATCTTTAGCTAATCCCAATTGGGATATGACTGTTGAAACAGATGCCTCTGAAATAGGTTATGGAGGAATTTTAAAACAAACTAGCCCAGAATCTAAAAAAGAATATTTAATAAGATTCTATTCTGGAAAATGGAATCCAGCAAAAAAAAATTATTCAACCACTGCCAAAGAAATATTGTCTTTAGTAAAATGCGTTTTAAAATTTCAAGATGATTTATACAATCAACATTTTATTATTAAAACAGATTGCCAAGCAGCAAAATTCATTCTTACTAAAGATTTTAAACATGATGTTTCCAAACAAATGTTTGCAAGATGGCAAGCTAATCTAGCTTGTTTTGATTTTGAAGTCCAATACAAAAAAGGAGTAGATAATCATTTACCTGATTTTTTAACTAGAGAATATCTACAATGAGCACACAATCGGATAATTCTAATATCCAAATGAGCCTCGATGAAATTGAAGCTATGGATCTTCAAATAAATTTTGGTCCTATTTCTAATAGATTTGAAGCAGGCGAATCAAGTAAACCTAGCAATTCTAAACCTCAAGAAGATTTTTTAAATAAATGGAGAGTTTATATTAAGGGAGAAGTATTCTATTTAGAAGATAGAGAATATTTAAATCATTTATTAAAAGAAAGTGAAAAAGCCATAAAGAATGGTAATCACCAATTAATGAGATTTACAATGTGGGATTTACAGAAAATTGAGGAACACTCCCCAACCTTTTATAGGATGTTTTCTATAGTAATTAATTCAGAAATAAAAGCTTTAGAAAGAATCTTAAATTGCACAACAATTTTATGCAGGAACAATGACTGATTCCAAATTACAGGTCAAAGATAATGTATATGTTTATATGTTAAAACATGTAGAAAGAGAGTTCAAGCAAAAGAAGAAAATAAAAGCTGTAATGACAGCAAGAGAAATTGAAGCATATAAGAGTTCAATACAGTTCTTTAGAAAATTCGTTAATCAATCTACTTGTTAGTTTTATTGTAAAACTTCTAAATAAAGAGATATTTTTCTATATTTATATCTTACAGGAATGATTCCTCGTGACAGAGGAAGAGGAAGAGGCCAGTACCCTCATAGGGGACAAGTCTGCTCTCTTATCTTGTACGAAAAACATCTGCAATAAAAGTCTGCTTTTATATTTTGTAAGTTTTCATATTCTATCTTTATATTTTGTTTTCTGTATTTAAATTTTTATAACGCCTTAATGCAAGGCTAAATTCTTGTATGTGTTGAATCCATCATGGCTTGAGATTATGGTGTTTTTAAAAAAAAAATAAAATAAAAATAATAATAATGCACAAAAATTTGACTTTCGAAAAATTAGAATTTGGAAAAATATATTTTGAACATAATATTGTAAGGTCATTTTACCCAGTGTATGTTTAAGTATAGACAAAGCCATTAGTCGCGTTTTAGCCCGTTTCAGGCCGTGGATTGGCATTTTTAGGGCATTATACCCGTTGACTCGGCTAACTGCCATTCTTACTCATACAGTGTGATAAAGAACCTTAAATATGAATTCAAAATTATTTTCCCAGATTTTATTTTACTGGTCAGATTTTTGTTTTGTTTTATGATTTATATTATGTAACGATCCTTTTCCTTATGGTATCAGAAACCTTTCGAAAAATTAGAATTTGGAAAAATATATTTTGAACATAATATTGTAAGGTCATTTTACCCAGTGTATGTTTAAGTATGGACAAAGCAATTAGTCGCGTTTTAGCCCGTTTCAGGCCGTGGATTGGCATTTTTAGGGCATTATACTCGTTGACTCGGCTAACTGCCATTCTTACTCATACAGTGTGATAAAGAACCTTAAATATGAATTCAAAATTATTTTCCCAGATTTTATTTTACTGGTCAGATTTTTGTTTTGTTTTATGATTTATATTATGTAACGATCCTTTTCCTTATGGTATCAGAGCCATGATTTCAAAAGCCTTTGATGAGTTCAACACATATATCAATAAAAATGAATATATTTAATCGAAATAATGAAAGTTCTATTAAAAATCAGCTAACAGAGGAATATGAAATTCCAAAAAATTTAGATTTACTTAATAAATGGACAATTCCTAAAATACACCCTAAGGTAATATATGAATTAGGGACATTTGAACAAATAGGATTTACTCATACAGTAAAAACAACTGAAGCTAATTTAACTTTAAATCAAGATGAAATGATTATAAAGTTATTAACTACACAGGATATTAATAGATATCGAAATCAAAAATATAATTACCTACATATAGGTTTGGTACAAATTTGTTTTAAACCCTTAACTTTACAAGGTTTACCTGAAAGTTTTTTAGCAGTTCTAAGAGATGCTCGAAATTTAGATTTTAAAAAGTCTTTAATGGGTATTATACAATCCAGTTTGGCGCATGGTCCGGTATATTTTAATGTTTATCCTAATTTACAACTATCATTATCTGATATTAATATACTAGATGCTTTAACATTAAATGTTACGACACATGGATATAATTATATGCCAGGATCAGAATTAATATGTATATGTTATAGGATTTATTATAAACCACTATTCACTATGAATCCTAGATGTAAAAGAATTAATAAATCAATTAATGAAACTATACTAATAGAAAGTAATTTTGATATGTCTAAAATTACAAAAAGAAGAGCTATAAAATGGAATGAAATAGAATTTCCAGAAAATTGGATAATAGAAGGAGCTGTTCCTCCACCACCAATAACTCAACATAATTTAACAAGTATCATACAAACAAGAGATGGAAATATAAAAATTGAATTCGAAAAACCCATAGAAATAGAAGAAAATAATAATAATTCGTTAATAAAAAGATGCCAGTCAACTAGATCTAATTGTTCATATACACTACAAGAAAAAGGGTTATCAAAGACTGACAAAATCAGTCTTAGATGGTCTATAATCAGTCTCTAATGGACTTCAAGGACTGATTTAGCTAGTCCCTAGCTAGTCCCTGATACCTAGTCCTAGATAGTGGTTTTTTTATATATCTAGGACTGAAAATCAGTCCCTAATACATGTAAGTATCAGAGACTGAAAATCAGTCTTTGATACTATCACATTCAGTCTCTAATATGTTTTCTTTAAAACCCCAAATTAATGTCATATCAGTCCTTGATACGATCTTCTGAGGACTGAATATCATTGCTTAATATTATCTTATTCAGTCTCCGATATGTTTACTTCAGATCCCTATTTTAAGTCATATCAGTCTTTAATGCTATCTTTTAGGGACTGAATATCAATATTTGATACAACCTTATTTAGTTTCTATTATGTTTCCTTCAATGCCCCATTTTATATCATGAGTCTTGATATTATTTTTCCAAGACTAAATATCAGTATTTGATAATATCTCATTTCAATCCCAAATGTGACTTTTCAACAACTGAATATCAGCCTCAGATATTGGCTAGAATATGTAAATGCACAAAATGAGCTATTAATAAATAAATAAACAATAGTCAAAACATTGTCATATCTAAACATCCAACAATAAACAAAAATACTAACCAAAAAAGTCAATAAGTAGCCATATGAAGAAAAGAAATATATCAAACTTTAACGAAAGGTCATGACTACTATTATTGTTCCGATAGACCCGTTATGCCATCATGTGTAGGATCTCCATCTTTATTTTTTTTGGGGGGGGGGGGGTGTTGAAAATCTGGAAACTTTGAAAATCATAAATTCTAACATTTTGCCATATTCTTCTTCACTTTTTTGATTTTCTCCTTATTTACTCAAAGCTTTCCTCAAGTGCGACAATATGAATGTTCTTGAGTTTTCAACTTTTGAGGCTTATTTACCCCTGCAGGAGGTAACCACCAAAATTAAAAACAAAACCATACATAATCCTTCTAAAAACTTAATGTAATATCAAAATGAGTAGGATAAGGCATGTCAACATGGGTTTTAAGGTTAAGATACGTTATATCACCTTACAATATGCAAAAAGTACTATATTCTATTACTTTCACCGGTTAGATATGTTGTAAAGTCGGGTACCCGTAACCGGTTCACCAAAGCCGATTCTAACGGTTCTGGTGCTCGTACCAAATTATGAAGAAAATATGTAATTGATTCTAGTCCTAATGTTCCAAGAATCGACGGTTCAGGTTTCAGTTCCAATTTCAGTTCCCAAAAATTAGGTGAGTACCCACCTATGCAACATAGTCAACAGGTAACAATCTCAAATAATAACATATATTTGCAAAGATACGAAACATTTTTTCACTTACATGTAAAAGAAAAATCTTTGATATGTAACCATATACAAAAGTTGCTTTCTCTTCACCTATCAATCACTAAAAAGATATGAGGATATCAATTACTAAAAACGTACACATGAAAACAAACTTTTAAAATTATGATGTCATACCTGAAACCATCAATAGGCTCTCAGGTGTCTTCTACAAGACCATACAAGGCCATAGTTCTTCCGAGAGATCTAGTAATAGAAAAATAATACAAGTTAATCAGTTAAAAGTAAACAGCACATACAAGAGATCCCAATGGTTATCTTGAAAACATAAATAATATTAAGTGGGATTGGTTTCAAGCAAGGTTGTAAAAAATGCTCGGCGGTAGCATCCTAAGTTTTGAAATTTTAACATCCCACTTACATATGAAATTGCAATATCTGATAATATGCATAAAATACCATCATACTTTCTGCTATATTAGATTATAGCATTCTATCTCGATATTGACGACATAAAAGAAAGTAGATCGCGGTGGTGCTATGACCAAGTCCAACAGCAGTAAGGCTTCACATCTGGTAACTCAAAAAACATCAAAATATAACAATAGAACTTGTGAATTAAAAAAATAAATCCAGGCTTACGACTTTGTTAGATAAAGTGAATGTGATGTAGCTAACTTGCTGGTCTTTGTTAGCACACCCTATGCATATTTTAAAAACTTTTATATCCGATTGTTGGTTTTATAATAACTTCTAAAGAATGCATCATTGCAATCTATGTGTAAGGAATGTTACACAAAGCCACATCAAAACCCCCCACATTAAAACGGCAATACATAGCTCCAAATAATAGAAACGTAATTTGAAAGCAATTTGAAATTCGACATGTTACCTGGCCGATAAACGACAACACATAGCTCCAAATAATATAAACACAAATTGATAGCAATTTGAAATTCGACGTGTTACCTGCTGATATCTCTTTCACATTTACTACTAATCAAAGCATTAATGTCTTCAACAAATGAAATTGTTTCCTGTGTATAACTAAAACACAAAATACCAATGATTTACAATAGCATGGCGACGGAAGGGGAGAAGCACGGCGGTGGATTCCAGAAGAGCAGAAATTAGGTTTTGTAGGTGAATGAATTTGGGGTGAGGGCCCACGAGTTCTAATTTGATTTTGGGAAGAATGAGCGGCAAATGAAAAACAATTGCATATATGTTTAGTTTTTAGTTTATAATTTGTTTTAGGTTAAGTTTTTACTTTTAAAATTCATAATTCCATATTGTTTTATTTATTTAAGAAAAAACATGTAGAATAATTTAGCTATATATTTTAATAATGAATGTCCATTAATTTATTCTTTAATACGTGTGGGTATACAATTCGTCATGTCTTTTTTTTCTTTTTAATATTTTATTTACTTACATATTTACATATAAATATCTTGTGTTGGTAAATTTATAGAATTGCCTACATATATTTTAAATTTTTATGTATGTGTTGGTAATTTATACACACATGAATAGAATTTGCAACATGTTTTGGGTAATCTAACATGTTGTAAATCGCCAATTTCAAAGGAAAGTTTTCCACCAAAATAATAATTACAAAAAATTAGTAGCCAAACATTTTTTTAATGTTGATCGTCAATAAAAAAATATTATTGATAATTACCTTCACGGATAAAAATTTGTGTGGGTATCTATCCATACATTAAAATGTGTGGCTAATAGGTTTCATTATAGACTGAAATTTAGTATCTAATAGGTTTCATTCCAAATTTTGTGACTAATTCATCCATCTATGGTATATAGTATATGTGACTATTTAATATGTCTTAAATATTGAAATCCAATCCCTTATAAGTATTCCTCTGAATGTAAAATGATGCATGTTTATCAGAGACTAAAATCCAGTCTCTGATAAGTAACTCTCCAAATTAAAGATTGGTGCAATTCAATTAGATACTGAAATTTAGTCCCAAATAAGTTTTCTACAAAATCAAAATTGATGCAAGTCTATCAGGGACTGAAATTCAGTCCCTGTATAAGTTTCCGTCTAAAGTTAAAACTAAGGCATATCTATTAAAGACTGAAATTCAGTCTCTACTACATTTCCCTCTAAATGCAAAATGATGCAAAACATATCCAGGACTGAATTTCAGTCTCAAATAGGTTTGGTCAGTATTCAATGATTCAAACAATAAAATCAGTCTCCAATAGTATTTGGGACCGAATCATTAGTCCAAAATACATGGTATCCAGGACTGATTAATCAGTCTCTAATAAATTAGTCCCAGATGACCATTTTTCTTGTAGTGATATCTCACCAGTAGATTATAAAGTTGAGATACCTTCCAGAGCCTCTACATCTGGAATAGATGAAAAAATTAAAAATCTAAATATAAAAAATAATATTGTTTTTCAAGATGATGATCCTACTATATCAGAAATGGATTTTCCAACAACTAAGATTTCTGATATTTAATGGAAGAAAAGATAGATTTTAGTCCTGGATCACAGGCAAGAAAATTAATATGTGAAGAATTTTATAGTAATAAATGGATAACATTTAGGAAATGGTTTTTTGAAGAATTTAATTCTGAACAAAAAATAATTTTACAAAATCAATTTTATGATTATTTATCTTCAATAAATAAAATTGGATTTTTCGCTCCATGGTTCTTAGAAAAATATGTCTATGGACAAAAAGGCACGATAAATGCTCTCGAAAGGATTTATCATATAGGTGATGACCAATATATAAAAAGTATATTTCCACCACAACAACCATTCTTTATTGAAAAAGATGGTATTAAAATAAAATTTTCATCTTTTCAAAAACTGTTTACAAACAATTCAGTCATAATAACAGATCATATAAATGCTCTAGTTCAACAATTAAATTTTAATAACTTATGTTCAAACATAATAAATGAACAAATGATTTCTCTACACGACAAAATAGATAAAGTAATATCACAGTCACAAACAGAAGATAAAAATGATAAAAAAAAGGATCATAAATTATCAAACAAAAATTTAATAACAGCTACAATACAACCACCTCCACAAATTAATAATTTTAAACTCAGAAATTATAAAGAATTAGAAGACGTATTATCTAAAAATTTTGAAAAATTAAGTATAAATACAATTAATAAAAGTAATACAGATAATAGTGGATCTGAAACAGAAGATAATATAGAAATTAATAAAATGGGAACTTATAATAGTAAATTTGCTAGAAAACCAGTCCAAAGGATGTATTATTATCCTAGACCAAGCCCACAGGATGTCCTGCATGAGGAAAGAGAATACGAAATCAGTAATAGTTATAGTGGAAAAAAATATTTATGAATGGAATATAGATGGACTCACTGAAAGCCAAATTTATAATACTGTACATAGAATGTTAATGTATAGCACAATAGCTAAACAAGCAGGAAATGATGATATTAAAGTAGCAAAAATGTTAGTTGCAGGATTTACTGGACAATTAAAAGGATGGTGGGATAATTATTTAACCACCACACAACAACAATTAATATATGATAGTGTTACAAAAATAGAAGGAGATAATGAAATCTCTAGTGCAGTATATACTTTAACTTGTACAATTGTAGAACATTTTACAGGAAGATGGACTGATAATTCAGAACATATAAGAGTTCTATTAAATGGATTAAAATGTAGAACCTTAACATCATTTAGATGGTATAAGGATATTTTTCTTAGCAGAGTAATGGAATTACCAGATTGTAATAGTCCTTATTGGAAAGCTAAATTTATAGATGGATTACCTAATTTATTTGCAGAAAGAATAAGAAAGCAATTAAGAGGAAATAATCCTAGTATTATATATGAAGATCTTACTTATGGGAAGCTAATAGGAACATGTATCCAAGAAGGATTATCCTTATGCAATGAAATAAAATTAAATCATCAAATTAAAAGCCAACGTCTTAATGAGAAAAGACAACTAGGAGAATTTTGTGAACAATTTGGAATGGATATGAATATAAAAAATTCCAGTAAAAAATCTAAAATAGGTAAATACCCTGAAGATAAAAAGTATAAAAGAATTAAGAAAAGGAATTTTAAAAAACAAAAAAGAGAAGAAAATTCTAAAAGTAATAAAAAATCGTTTAAATCTCATAAGAATATTAAATGCTACAAATGTGGAAAAACTGGTCATTATGCTAATAAATGTAAAATGAAGAATAAAGAAAAGATAAAAAAGAAAATTAATAAATTAGATTTAAATGATGATACTAAACAAAAATTTATTAGTTTAATGGAAGAAACAGATTCGGATAGCTCAGATAACTATTCAGAAAATTATTATGATGAAGACATTACTTCAAGTGAAGATGAATGTAATTGTATTACTAAAACAGATTTAGAAACTGATAATAATAAATTTGAAGATGAGATATATTTAATTGAATCACAATTTCAAAATAATCTACAAATTAATATGATTAGTAGTGATATAGCAAGATTGCTTAAAGAAATATCAGATGATAAAATTAGAAATCAAATAATAGACAAATTACAAACTACTGACAAAGGAAAACAAGTGGTTAATGAAGAACACTATTCTATGAAAAAATTAGATCAAATGTTAAAAGGAAGAAGAAATATTAAAACTACCTTTGATTCAATAACAGTTGACGATTTAAATAGAGAAATCACTAATTTAAAATTAGAAATTGAAAGTTTGAAGAAACATTCTATAATCCAAGATAATAGAATAACTAAGCTTGAAAAAAGACCCATAGAAACATATGCTGAGGAAAACCTTAGTAATGAAAATTTATTCCTTCAATCGATTGAAAAGCTAATTTTTAGAAAATGGCATGTAAAAATTAATCTTTTAATAGGTTATAATTATAAAAAAGAATTTACAGCATTAATAGATAGTGGGGCAGATAATAACTGTATAAGGGAAGGAATAGTTCCTACAAAATATTTTCAAAAAACTTCCAATAAATTAAAAGGAGTTTCTGGAGAAGATTTGGATATCACATATAAATTAACAAATGCAAAAATATGTACAAATGGTATATGTTTACCAGTTCATTTTACTATTGTAAAAAACATGAGCAATGAAATGATTTTAGGGAACCCATTTTTAGAAATGATAATACCTTTCTTAACTGATAAAGAAAAAATTATAGGATTATACGAAGGACAAATAATAAGTTTTCCTTTTATAAGTCCTCCCCAAACTATTTGGGTAGATGAGATCAAAAATCAATTGATAGCAAAATTAAATCAAATTAATTATATAAAAGAAGAAATTAATATCCATACTATAGAGGATACTCTTAAAAATCCTAAATTACAAGAAAAAATTAAATTATTACAAAATCAATTTTCAAATAACATTTGTAATAATCATCCAAATGCCTTTTGGGATAGGAAAAAACATATGGTAAGTTTACCATATGAAGAAACTTTTAGCGAAAAGAATATCCCAACAAAAGCAAGGCCATGCCAAATGAATTCCAATTATTTAGAAATTTGTAAAAAAGAAATACAATCTCTTTTAGATAAAAGATTAATAAGGCCTTCTAAATCACCATGGTCATGTACAGCTTTTTATGTCAATAAAAATGCAGAAAAGGAAAGAGGAGTTCCTAGACTAGTAATCAACTATAAACCATTAAATAAAGTTCTAAAATGGATTAGATATCCTATTCCTAATAAAAAGGATTTACTTGATAGATTATATGATGCAATTATATTTTCTAAATTTGATTTAAAATCAGGATATTGGCAAATCCAAATCACAGAAGAAGATAGATATAAAACTGCTTTTAATGTCCCATTTGGACAATATGAATGGAATGTCATGCCATTCGGATTAAAAAATGCACCCTCTGAATTTCAGAATATAATGAATGATATTTTTTATCCTTATAGTAACTTTATAATAGTTTACATAGATGATATTTTAGTTTTTTCTAAAAACATTGAACAACATTTTCAACATCTTAGAATATTTGAACAAATAATTATAAAAAATGGCCTAGTTATATCTCAACCAAAAATGTTTTTATTTCAAATAAAAGTAAGATTTTTAGGTCACAATATAGAAAAATGAAGTATTATTCCGATTAACAGGAGTATTGAATTTGCATCTAAATTTCCTGATAAAATAACTGACAAAACACAATTACAAAGATTTTTAGGAAGTTTGAATTATATATCTCAATTCTATAAAAATCTATCAGAAGATACTGCTATTTTATATGAAAGGCTTAAAAAGAATCCACCTCAATGGAGTGAAAAACATACTAATGCGGTAAAAAGGATCAAAGAGAAAGTTAAAACTCTACCATGCTTATCTTTAGCTAATCCCAATTGGGATAAGACTGTTGAAACAGATGCCTCTGAAATAGGTTATGGAGGAATTTTAAAACAAACTAGCCCAGCATCTAAAAAAGAATATTTAATAAGATTCTATTCTGGAAAATGGAATCCAGCACAAAAAAATTATTCAACCACTGCCAAAGAAATATTGTCTTTAGTAAAATGCGTTTTAAAATTTCAAGATGATTTATACAATCAACATTTTATTATTAAAACAGATTGCCAAGCAGCAAAATTCATTATTACTAAAGATTTTAAACATGATGTTTCCAAACAAATGTTTGCAAGATGGCAAGCTAATCTAGCTTGTTTTGATTTTGAAGTCCAATACAAAAAAGGAGTAGATAATCATTTACCTGATTTTTTAACTAGAGAATATCTACAATGAGCACACAATCGGATAATTCTAATATCCAAATGAGCCTCGATGAAATTGAAGCTATGGATCTTCAAATAAATTTTGGTCCTATTTCTAATAGATTTGAAGCAGGCGAATCAAGTAAACCTAGCAATTCTAAACCTCAAGAAGATTTTTTAAATAAATGGAGAGTTTATATTAAGGGAGAAGTATTCTATTTAGAAGATAGAGAATATTTAAATCATTTATTAAAAGAAAGTGAAAAAGCCATAAAGAATGGTAATCACCAATTAATGAGATTTACAATGTGGGATTTACAGGAAATTGAGGAACACTCCCCAACCTTTTATAGGATGTTTTCTATAGTAATTAATTCAGAAATAAAAGCTTTAGAAAGAATCTTAAATTGCACAACAATTTTATGCAGGAACAATGACTGATTCCAAATTACAGGTCAAAGATAATGTATATGTTTATATGTTAAAACATGTAGAAAGAGAGTTCAAGCAAAAGAAGAAAATAAAAGCTGTAATGACAGCAAGAGAAATTGAAGCATATAAGAGTTCAATACAGTTCTTTAGAAAATTCGTTAATCAATCTACTTGTTAGTTTTATTGTAAAACTTCTAAATAAAGAGATATTTTTCTATATTTATATCTTACAGGAATGATTCCTCGTGACAGAGGAAGAGGAAGAGGCCAGTACCCTCATAGGGGACAAGTCTGCTCTCTTATCTTGTACGAAAAACATCTGCAATAAAAGTCTGCTTTTATATTTTGTAAGTTTTCATATTCTATCTTTATATTTTGTTTTCTGTATTTAAATTTTTATAACGCCTTAATGCAAGGCTAAATTCTTGTATGTGTTGAATCCATCATGGCTTGAGATTATGGTGTTTTTAAAAAAAAAAAAATAAAAAAAAATAATGCACAAAAATTTGACTTTCGAAAAATTAGAATTTGGAAAAATATATTTTGAACATAATATTGTAAGGTCATTTTACCCAGTGTATGTTTAAGTATGGACAAAGCCATTAGTCGCGTTTTAGCCCGTTTCAGGCCGTGGATTGGCATTTTTAGGGCATTATACTCGTTGACTCGGCTAACTGCCATTCTTACTCATACAGTGTGATAAAGAACCTTAAATATGAATTCAAAATTATTTTCCCAGATTTTATTTTACTGGTAAGATTTTTGTTTTGTTTTATGATTTATATTATGTAACGATCCTTTTCCTTATGGTATCAGAAACCTTTCGAAAAATTAGAATTTGGAAAAATATATTTTGAACATAATATTGTAAGGTCATTTTACCCAGTGTATGTTTAAGTATGGACAAAGCCATTAGTCGCGTTTTAGCCCGTTTCAGGCCGTGGATTGGCATTTTTAGGGCATTATACTCGTTGACTCGGCTAACTGCCATTCTTACTCATACAGTGTGATAAAGAACCTTAAATATGAATTCAAAATTATTTTCCCAGATTTTATTTTACTGGTCAGATTTTTGTTTTGTTTTATGATTTATATTATGTAACGATCCTTTTCCTTATGGTATCAGAAACCTTTCGAAAAATTAGAATTTGGAAAAATATATTTTGAACATAATATTGTAAGGTCATTTTACCCAGTGTATGTTTAAGTATGGACAAAGCAATTAGTCGCGTTTTAGCCCGTTTCAGGCCGTGGATTGGCATTTTTAGGGCATTATACTCGTTGACTCGGCTAACTGCCATTCTTACTCATACAGTGTGATAAAGAACCTTAAATATGAATTCAAAATTATTTTCCCAGATTTTATTTTACTGGTCAGATTTTTGTTTTGTTTTATGATTTATATTATGTAACGATCCTTTTCCTTATGGTATCAGAGCCATGATTTCAAAAGCCTTTGATGAGTTCAACACATATATCAATAAAAATGAATATATTTAATCGAAATAATGAAAGTTCTATTAAAAATCAGCTAATAGAGGAATATGAAATTCCAAAAAATTTAGATTTACTTAATAAATGGACAATTCCTAAAATACACCCTAAGGTAATATATGAATTAGGGACATTTGAACAAATAGGATTTACTCATACAGTAAAAACAACTGAAGCTAATTTAACTTTAAATCAAGATGAAATGATTATAAAGTTATTAACTACACAGGATATTAATAGATATCGAAATCAAAAATATAATTACCTACATATAGGTTTGGTACAAATTGGTTTTAAACCCTTAACTTTACAAGGTTTACCTGAAAGTTTTTTAGCAGTTCTAAGAGATGCTCGAAATTTAGATTTTAAAAAGTCTTTAATGGGTATTATACAATCCAGTTTGGCGCATGGTCCGGTATATTTTAATGTTTATCCTAATTTACAACTATCATTATCTGATATTAATATACTAGATGCTTTAACATTAAATGTTACGACACATGGATATAATTATATGCCAGGATCAGAATTAATATGTATATGTTATAGGATTTATTATAAACCACTATTCACTATGAATCCTAGATGTAAAAGAATTAATAAATCAATTAATGAAACTATACTAATAGAAAGTAATTTTGATATGTCTAAAATTACAAAAAGAAGAGCTATAAAATGGAATGAAATAGAATTTCCAGAAAATTGGATAATAGAAGGAGCTGTTCCTCCACCACCAATAACTCAACATAATTTAACAAGTATCATACAAACAAGAGATGGAAATATAAAAATTGAATTCGAAAAACCCATAGAAATAGAAGAAAATAATAATAATTCATTAATAAAAAGATGCCAGTCAACTAGATCTAATTGTTCATATATCTCACCAGTAGATTATAAAGTTGAGATACCTTCCAGAGCCTCTACATCTGGAATAGATGAAAAAATTAAAAATCTAAATATAAAAAATAATATTGTTTTTCAAGATGATGATCCTACTATATCAGAAATGGATTTTCCAACAACTAAGATTTCTGATATTTAATGGAAGAAAAGATAGATTTTAGTCCTGGATCACAGGCAAGAAAATTAATATGTGAAGAATTTTATAGTAATAAATGGATAACATTTAGGAAATGGTTTTTTGAAGAATTTAATTCTGAACAAAAAATAATTTTACAAAATCAATTTTATGATTATTTATCTTCAATAAATAAAATTGGATTTTTTGCTCCATGGTTCTTAGAAAAATATGTCTATGGACAAAAAGGCACGATAAATGCTCTCGAAAGGATTTATCATATAGGTGATGACCAATATATAAAAAGTATATTTCCACCACAACAACCATTCTTTATTGAAAAAGATGGTATTAAAATAAAATTTTCATCTTTTCAAAAACTGTTTACAAACAATTCAGTCATAATAACAGATCATATAAATGCTCTAGTTCAACAATTAAATTTTAATAACTTATGTTCAAACATAATAAATGAACAAATGATTTCTCTACACGACAAAATAGATAAAGTAATATCACAGTCACAAACAGAAGATAAAAATGATAAAAAAGAGGATCATAAATTATCAAACAAAAATTTAATAACAGCTACAATACAACCACCTCCACAAATTAATAATTTTAAACTCAGAAATTATAAAGAATTAGAAGACGTATTATCTAAAAATTTTGAAAAATTAAGTATAAATACAATTAATAAAAGTAATACAGATAATAGTGGATCTGAAACAGAAGATAATATAGAAATTAATAAAATGGGAACTTATAATAGTAAATTTGCTAGAAAACCAGTCCAAAGGATGTATTATTATCCTAGACCAAGCCCACAGGATGTCCTGCATGAGGAAAGAGAATACGAAATCAGTAATAGTTATAGTGGAAAAAAATATTTATGAATGGAATATAGATGGACTCACTGAAAGCCAAATTTATAATACTGTACATAGAATGTTAATGTATAGCACAATAGCTAAACAAGCAGGAAATGATGATATTAAAGTAGCAAAAATGTTAGTTGCAGGATTTACTGGACAATTAAAAGGATGGTGGGATAATTATTTAACCACCACACAACAACAATTAATATATGATAGTGTTACAAAAATAGAAGGAGATAATGAAATCTCTAGTGCAGTATATACTTTAACTTGTACAATTGTAGAACATTTTACAGGAAGATGGACTGATAATTCAGAACATATAAGAGTTCTATTAAATGGATTAAAATGTAGAACCTTAACATCATTTAGATGGTATAAGGATATTTTTCTTAGCAGAGTAATGGAATTACCAGATTGTAATAGTCCTTATTGGAAAGCTAAATTTATAGATGGATTACCTAATTTATTTGCAGAAAGAATAAGAAAGCAATTAAGAGGAAATAATCCTAGTATTATATATGAAGATCTTACTTATGGGAAGCTAATAGGAACATGTATCCAAGAAGGATTATCCTTATGCAATGAAATAAAATTAAATCATCAAATTAAAAGCCAACGTCTTAATGAGAAAAGACAACTAGGAGAATTTTGTGAACAATTTGGAATGGATATGAATATAAAAAATTCCAGTAAAAAATCTAAAATAGGTAAATACCCTGAAGATAAAAAGTATAAAAGAATTAAGAAAAGGAATTTTAAAAAACAAAAAAGAGAAGAAAATTCTAAAAGTAATAAAAAATCGTTTAAATCTCATAAGAATATTAAATGCTACAAATGTGGAAAAACTGGTCATTATGCTAATAAATGTAAAATGAAGAATAAAGAAAAGATAAAAAATAAAATTAATAAATTAGATTTAAATGATGATACTAAACAAAAATTTATTAGTTTAATGGAAGAAACAGATTCGGATAGCTCAGATAACTATTCAGAAAATTATTATGATGAAGACATTACTTCAAGTGAAGATGAATGTAATTGTATTACTAAAACAGATTTAGAAACTGATAATAATAAATTTGAAGATGAGATATATTTAATTGAATCACAATTTCAAAATAATCTACAAATTAATATGATTAGTAGTGATATAGCAAGATTGCTTAAAGAAATATCAGATGATAAAATTAGAAATCAAATAATAGACAAATTACAAACTACTGACAAAGGAAAACAAGTGGTTAATGAAGAACCCTATTCTATGAAAAAATTAGATCAAATGTTAAAAGGAAGAAGAAATATTAAAACTACCTTTGATTCAATAACAGTTGACGATTTAAATAGAGAAATCACTAATTTAAAATTAGAAATTGAAAGTTTGAAGAAACATTCTATAATCCAAGATAATAGAATAACTAAGCTTGAAAAAAGACCCATAGAAACATATGCTGAGGAAAACCTTAGTAATGAAAATTTATTCCTTCAATCGATTGAAAAACTAATTTTTAGAAAATGGCATGTAAAAATTAATCTTTTAATAGGTTATAATTATAAAAAAGAATTTACAGCATTAATAGATAGTGGGGCAGATAATAACTGTATAAGGGAAGGAATACTTCCAAATCTTCCAAATCTGGAGAAGATTTGGAAGTTTTTTGAAAATATTTTGTAGGAACTATTCCTTCCCTTATACAGTTATTATCTGCCCCACTATCTATTAATGCTGTAAATTCTTTTTTATAATTATAACCTATTAAAAGATTAATTTTTACATGCCATTTTCTAAAAATTAGCTTTTCAATCGATTGAAGGAATAAATTTTCATTACTAAGGTTTTCCTCAGCATATGTTTCTATGGGTCTTTTTTCAAGCTTAGTTATTCTATTATCTTGGATTATAGAATGTTTCTTCAAACTTTCAATTTCTAATTTTAAATTAGTGATTTCTCTATTTAAATCGTCAACTGTTATTGAATCAAAGGTAGTTTTAATATTTCTTCTTCCTTTTAACATTTGATCTAATTTTTTCATAGAATAGGGTTCTTCATTAACCACTTGTTTTCCTTTGTCAGTAGTTTGTAATTTGTCTATTATTTGATTTCTAATTTTATCATCTGATATTTCTTTAAGCAATCTTGCTATATCACTACTAATCATATTAATTTGTAGATTATTTTGAAATTGTGATTCAATTAAATATATCTCATCTTCAAATTTATTATTATCAGTTTCTAAATCTGTTTTAGTAATACAATTACATTCATCTTCACTTGAAGTAATGTCTTCATCATAATAATTTTCTGAATAGTTATCTGAGCTATCCGAATCTGTTTCTTCCATTAAACTGATAAATTTTTGTTTAGTATCATCATTTAAATCTAATTTATTAATTTTATTTTTTATCTTTTCTTTATTCTTCATTTTACATTTATTAGCATAATGACCAGTTTTTCCACATTTGTAGCATTTAATATTCTTATGAGATTTAAACGATTTTTTATTACTTTTAGAATTTTCTTCTCTTTTTTGTTTTTTAAAATTCCTTTTCTTAATTCTTTTATACTTTTTATCTTCAGGGTATTTACCTATTTTAGATTTTTTACTGGAATTTTTTATATTCATATCCATTCCAAATTGTTCACAAAATTCTCCTAGTTGTCTTTTCTCATTAAGACGTTGGCTTTTAATTTGATGATTTAATTTTATTTCATTGCATAAGGATAATCCTTCTTGGATACATGTTCCTATTAGCTTCCCATAAGTAAGATCTTCATATATAATACTAGGATTATTTCCTCTTAATTGCTTTCTTATTCTTTCTGCAAATAAATTAGGTAATCCATCTATAAATTTAGCTTTCCAATAAGGACTATTACAATCTGGTAATTCCATTACTCTGCTAAGAAAAGTATCCTTATACCATCTAAATGATGTTAAGGTTCTACATTTTAATCCATTTAATAGAACTCTTATATGTTCTGAATTATCAGTCCATCTTCCTGTAAAATGTTCTACAATTGTACAAGTTAAAGTATATACTGCACTAGAGATTTCATTATCTCCTTCTATTTTTGTAACACTATCATATATTAATTGTTGTTGTGTGGTGGTTAAATAATTATCCCACCATCCTTTTAATTGTCCAGTAAATCCTGCAACTAACATTTTTGCTACTTTAATATCATCATTTCCTGCTTGTTTAGCTATTGTGCTATACATTAACATTCTATGTACAGTATTATAAATTTGGCTTTCAGTGAGTCCATCTATATTCCATTCATAAATATTTTTTCCACTATAACTATTACTGATTTCGTATTCTCTTTCCTCATGCAGGACATCCTGTGGGCTTGGTCTAGGATAATAATACATCCTTTGGACTGGTTTTCTAGCAAATTTACTATTATAAGTTCCCATTTTATTAATTTCTATATTATCTTCTGTTTCAGATCCACTATTATCTGTATTACTTTTATTAATTGTATTTATACTTAATTTTTCAAATTTTTTAGATAATACGTCTTCTAATTCTTTATAATTTCTGAGTTTAAAATTATTAATTTGTGGAGGTGGTTGTATTGTAGCTGTTATTAAATTTTTGTTTGATAATTTATGATCCTCTTTTTTATCATTTTTATCTTCTGTTTGTGACTGTGATATTACTTTATCTATTTTGTCGTGTAGAGTAATCATTTGTTCATTTATTATGTTTGAACATAAGATATTAAAATTTAATTGTTGAACTAGAGCATTTATATGATCTGTTATTATGACTGAATTGTTTGTAAACAGTTTTTGAAAAGATGAAAATTTTATTTTAATACCATCTTTTTCAATAAAGAATGGTTGTTGTGGTGGAAATATACTTTTTATATATTGGTCATCACCTATATGATAAATCCTTTCGAGAGCATTTATCGTGCCTTTTTGTCCATAGACATATTTTTCTAAGAACCATGGAGCAAAAAATCCAATTTTATTTATTGAAGATAAATAATCATAAAATTGATTTTGTAAAATTATTTTTTGTTCAGAATTAAATTCTTCAAAAAACCATTTCCTAAATGTTATCCATTTATTACTATAAAATTCTTCACATATTAATTTTCTTGCCTGTGATCCAGGACTAAAATCTATCTTTTCTTCCATTAAATATCAGAAATCTTAGTTGTTGGAAAATCCATTTCTGATATAGTAGGATCATCATCTTGAAAAACAATATTATTTTTTATATTTAGATTTTTAATTTTTTCATCTATTCCAGATGTAGAGGCTCTGGAAGGTATCTCAACTTTATAATCTACTGGTGAGATATATGAACAATTAGATCTAGTTGACTGGCATCTTTTTATTAACGAATTATTATTATTTTCTTCTATTTCTATGGGTTTTTCGAATTCAATTTTTATATTTCCATCTCTTGTTTGTATGATACTTGTTAAATTATGTTGAGTTATTGGTGGTGGAGGAACAGCTCCTTCTATTATCCAATTTTCTGGAAATTCTATTTCATTCCATTTTATAGCTCTTCTTTTTGTAATTTTAGACATATCAAAATTACTTTCTATTAGTATAGTTTCATTAATTGATTTATTAATTCTTTTACATCTAGGATTCATAGTGAATAGTGGTTTATAATAAATCCTATAACATATACATATTAATTCTGATCATGGCATATAATTATATCCATGTGTCGTAACATTTAATGTTAAAGCATCTAGTATATTAATATCAGATAATGATAGTTGTAAATTAGGATAAACATTAAAATATACCGGACCATGCGCCAAACTGGATTGTATAATACCCATTAAAGACTTTTTAAAATCTAAATTTCGAGCATCTCTTAGAACTGCTAAAAAACTTTCAGGTAAACCTTGTAAAGTTAAGGGTTTAAAACCAATTTGTACCAAACCTATATGTAGGTAATTATATTTTTGATTTCGATATCTATTAATATCCTGTGTAGTTAATAACTTTATAATCATTTCATCTTGATTTAAAGTTAAATTAGCTTCAGTTGTTTTTACTGTATGAGTAAATCCTATTTGTTCAAATGTCCCTAATTCATATATTACCTTAGGGTGTATTTTAGGAATTGTCCATTTATTAAGTAAATCTAAATTTTTTGGAATTTCATATTCCTCTATTAGCTGATTTTTAATAGAACTTTCATTATTTCGATTAAATATATTCATTTTTATTGATATATGTGTTGAACTCATCAAAGGCTTTTGAAATCATGGCTCTGATACCATAAGGAAAAGGATCGTTACATAATATAAATCATAAAACAAAACAAAAATCTGACCAGTAAAATAAAATCTGGGAAAATAATTTTGAATTCATATTTAAGGTTCTTTATCACACTGTATGAGTAAGAATGGCAGTTAGCCGAGTCAACGAGTATAATGCCCTAAAAATGCCAATCCACGGCCTAAAACGGGCTAAAACGCGACTAATGGCTTTGTCCATACTTAAACATACACTGGGTAAAATGACCTTACAATATTATGTTCAAAATATATTTTTCCAAATTCTAATTTTTCGAAAATAAAATAAGTGTATTTATATATATGTGTGTATGTATAGCTAGGTGTGTATGTGTGTGCATGTGAATATATGTGTATGTGTATATATATGTATATGTGTGTGCGTTTGTATATATATATATATATATATATATATATATATATATATATATATATATATATATATATATATATATATATATATATATATATAGATATATGTTTGTGTGTGTACATATGTATAGGTGTATATGTGTATACACACCGACTTAACGTCGTGTTTTTATACATATACATACCCGTTCAATACTAACAATTGTATTGATGGTAAGTATAATAATAATAATAATAACAATAATAATAATAACAATAATAATTATAATTATAATAATAATAATAATAATAATAATAACAATAACTATTATTACTATTATTAACATGGTTATTACAATGAAATAAAAAACAAAATATAACAATGCGTCGATAAGGGACACCGTCGAAAATGCATCGGAACCCAGATGCATCGTTAATGCCTAAGGAAGGGACACATGTTAATAATGCAAGTGAAGGGTTATTGCATTAGAAATGGATATTGAATCTTGAAATTTGAAAATGTGAGAGTCGGGGTTCGAACGAGGATCTCCTCATTTAGTGGATGTTCTTGAGTTGTGGATGTTGATGTATATAGTCCAGTTGAAGAACCAAAACAAAATTAGCGATATAAAGCTATGTTGCCTTAGATGGATTAGTGGCCTCAGTTGATCAAGCGAAGCGGATCAATTAGTGATTTGAAGTGTGCAAATGAGTCAATAGCTAATTCAGCCACATGTGACTTGTCTTCTCTCCAGATGGATCAGGATTTCTCAAAGAAACATTAGCCTAGAGATATGTAGCTCCAGACGGATCAGCGGTTGTGAGCTTCAGATTGTTCAACAGCTGCAGGGATTACGAGTTGTGCAAGAGAACAACTTCAGCGGGATAGAAAAAAATTCACCGTCGAAGGCTTAATCACAACAAGAGTCTGTTGACTCTGATTAAAAGGTCTAACATGAGTGACATGTGAGAAAAAGAAACATATTCTATCCCACATAACCCATGACCTGCCCTGTCAGAGTTGACATTTGCAAGAAATCATGGCTGAAGAAATATTTTCATCATTCTATTAGATCTTATTGTCTACTATAAATACCTCTCGAAAGTGTAACCTACATATGCTAAATATCTTTAGTGTGTGAGTCAATTATTGTGGAGTGTAGCAAATACTTTGTATAACATTCACTATCGATAAAAGAAAATGTCTTTACGGTGGACGTAGCTTGATCAGATTAGATTAAATGAACCACTTAAATCCTTGTGTTTCTTGTTAGGTTTCTTGTGCTCTTCTTGTTGTTTCTGATAGTCATGATTAATTTGTGTAGAAAGTGTATTTGTTATCGTATTTAATCCTAACAAACTGGTATCATAGTTATTGCTAAAGAACGAGAGATTGCACGACCCCTTTTTGTTTAATTATCTAATTACTTAATTATTTATTTTAATCATATTTTAAGAGAAATCAATGGTTTAATTATTATAAATCGGCTATTATAATTTGTAATAATTAGAAAAATGAAAGGAATATAAGAAAATTATATTTATTTTAAATTAAAAATAAAAAAAGGAATTACAAACAAGTAATTATATAAGTTAGAAAAAAAAGATTGAGGGACTAAAAGTGCTCAAATTAGAAACTCAATTAAAAAGGGTTTTGGAGTCCAGGGGCTGCTTGAACATTATTGGAAGTCGGGGGATTATTTGCCAATTCTGATTTCCTGCATGTTAAACGGGATCGAGATAAGACCATCTCCGGTCCATCTCTATTTTTTTACTTTATTTTTGAAGTAAAAAATAGTGTAAAAAGTGAGTGATCACCAACCCACCTCTATTTTTACACTATTTTTACTTTAAAATGTATATTCCTAGAATATTCTGTTTCCTTAATTTAGAAAATTGTCAAAATCTCTCATTCTATTTATTACACATATAATTTTATATGAATTCGATGTATAAATATTTAATTTTTATAATTATAAACTATTAATATCATTTAATATATAACATGATTGTAAATATTTGTTATGGTATTTAAATTAAACTAGAAATGTATAAAAATAAAAGTTAAAGGACTAAAAATGAAAAGTGAATGTTAACTCTATTTTTGGTCTAAATGAATAGTATTACTGTATATTTGGAGTAATACTACTCATAAACCCAAACATTGAGTGGATTATAGAGGTGAGTTGGAGGAAAATAGAGTAAACTCATTTATAGAGTTGGTGTAAGACCCGTTCCGCCGAGTCGCGGCCCGAAGGAATCCGCGGCACGACTTTTGGAAGAATCTAGAATCGCGTAGGATTTGTACGCGCGGCGCGGTTCTAAAGAATCCGCGGCGCGGTGCGCCGCAGTCATGAAAAACCCTAAATCGGATTTAAACGCCTATAAAAAGGACCCCAGCCCTAGGGTTCGTGTTTTTGGAGAGTTCCTAGAGTATAGGTGTCTGGTTTCGGCAGATACTCTTTGGTCTCGAGGTGTTGAAGGTTTTGGGAGATTAGAAGAAGGAGATCCACGCGGGAGAAGGTTTAGAACGGATCGTGGGCATCACTCCGTCCTTCAGAAGTGAGGTAAGAAGATTTACTCTTCTGACTTTCTGTTTATCCCGTCATATGGTGTTACCAGTTGGTTTGTAGCTTTAGACGATTTGTAGCCCTTAGGGTTTGAACCAAGGACATGCATGGACTTGCATGTCCATAAGGAAGTGACCTGAGGGTAGTTCTGATCCCAGGAAGGGTGTAGAAAGGAACCCTAGCCGATTGATGTACTGTTAATCGCTGAAAAACATTTTTGGAATGTTACGAGCCGCGACGCGGACTGGCTAAGTCAGCGGCGCGGACTCGGCTGAAATCCCGTAATTGTGCAATGGTAGCCGCGGCGCGTAGGGCGAGGAGCCACGCCGCGGCGAGCGACTGTTTTTCCAGGAATTTAGTTTTGACCATGGTTTGATGGAAAATAGTGAGTCTAACCTTTAGGCAGGTCTGTAAGAGCCTAGTCAGTAATTGATATGTTGTATGTGTGTGGGATTTAGGTGTGTGGACGAGCTAAGTGGGGATATTAGAGAATATCTGTGCGGTTTCGAATCAGGTGAGTATCCTCATCTTACTATATGATGTTGCATGTTAGGCATCTTGTGTGCTATTTACAGTTATATGATTTGCTCTATATCTGTGGTTATTTGTTGTTGGGCTCAGTACTGATGCGTGTCCCCTCGTAGCTGTTGTATGGCGAGTTGGACTATTGCCTTGTCCCATAGCTGTTGTATGATGGGCTGGGCCATAACCGGGAACCCATAGCTGTTGTATGATGGGTAGAACCTTCCCGTGTCCATAGCTGTTGTATGATGGACGCCCGTAGCTGTTGTATGGCGGGTAGGGTCGGGTCGTTCTCGAGGACGGGTTGTTTAATGTGTGGGCATGTATGGTAACTTGTGGACTCACTAAGCTTTAAGCTTACCCGTTGTTTTTATAATATTTTCAGGTAAATCGATTGACAAAGGGAAGGGCAAGGCGTGACGGCGGCGCATCGCATACAAGAAGATTTATTTTAATGAATTATGCTATGATTTTCAATTGTTTCCGCTGTTGGTTTAATAAATAGGTCGAACGGATTTACTTTTGGAATAAATATTTTATTGAAACCTTGATAATAAATGAATTTTAGAAATTTTGAAATTGGGGCGTTATAAATTGGTATCAGAGCCAGGTTTGAGGGATTTGGATGAACTGTATTGGGAATCCAAACTCAAACTTAGGACTGAGCGATTTTGTTAAGAAAATGTTTTTGGAAGGTTAAGTTAAAGTAAAAGAAGATGTGATGCGAACCGTCAGCCGAGCTCAAGTAAGTTTTGTGATTCCCAATTACCCATGCCAAGTTTGTGTTATGTGATAAAATGTATTGTGCTAGGATGTAAAGCTGCCTGAATAATATACTCTGTAGACTGTTTTTGTACCATATGTGCTGCTTTGGAATTTTATGCTACTGTCGTTAGGTTGCTTAGTGAATGCTGGTAGGTTATATACAATTAGGGTAAGATAGCCTAAAAATTCTTGGTCTGGCCTTACTGGCTGTTCCTTGTTTGGTTGTGACTTTAGGGTAGATCAGTTATTCAAACGTCTATCTTATTCCTGATTGTGTACGGCTGTGCGTCCGTAAGGTAACTCGACGACATTAGCAATAGTTCTCTTAGGCACGTGTGAGATGGAGAGTTAGATCAAAAGATTAGGCACCACGGTGCCTGACCGCAGGAGTCATAGAAAATGGTTTAGTATGTGTGTGACATTTTGGGAGGATGATTGACGAACTTGGAACAAGGGCGAATAGGTGTGGAAGGTAGTACCAGGCCAGTATTACCGAAAGCACAGGATTCATGCTTGAGTTAAGAGTAGTCAACCAAAATCCTAGAAAGTCAAGTAGTTGGGTAGATAGGAGTGACCCGGGTATTGATATTGAAACTGTTGCGCATTTCAGAATGGCAGTCACTCGAAGTAACGGTGGACCAGATGCGGGTGCCTCGAGTGGGGGAGGACCGACTGATGAAAATCTCCGCAACCTGATAGCGGAGGAGGTTTCGCGAGAAGTGTTGGCAGCGATACCTCAGTTCTTTGGTACGATTAAGGCTAAGCTATGGGCAATACTCGAGGAGCGACTGGCTACTCAGGGCACATCCCGTGCTAGGGATGCAAGTTATAAGGACTTTTCGGCTTGTTCGCCTCCGATGTTCGATGGGGGCAGGGATCCGATTGTTAGCATGCGGTGGATTTCCGCGGTGGAGGGTGCTTTCCGCACATGTTCCTGTCCTGAGAACTCCAAGGTAACGTTTGCGGCGAATCTTTTAAGAGATGGTGCGAAGGATTGGTGGGAGATACGAACGAAAGATCTCACCCCTGCTCAGTTGGATGCCATTACATGGCCGCAGTTTAAGGAACAGTTCAAACTGGAGTATGTTCCACAGGTGGAAATGGAACGCTTGGCGCAGGAATACCTGAATCTGACTCAGACCACTGAAACGGTGACGGAGATCACCAAAAAGTTTAATGAACGAGCACTCTTCTGTCCAGAGTTTGCGGCGACCGAGCGAATGAGGATGACACGATACTTGGCGATGCTTCGCACAGACATTCGAGAATTTGTGTCTGCTGCTAGGCACCAAACTCTTACTGATATGATAGCGGCCGCTCGGGCCCGAGAGTTGGAGCTGGAAACTCAACAAAAGCAGAAGCGTCCGGCGCCTACTCAGACTCAGCAGGTGTCGAAGAAATTTCGAGGGGCAGATCAGGGAAAGCAAGGGCAAAGGAGCCAGGGTAAGTGTGATAAATGTGGAAGGAATCATGAGGGACGTTGCTGGGTGCTAATATGTCATAAGTGTGGAAAGGAGGGCCACTATGCTAAAGATTGTCGGCAAGAGGTCAAGATTTGTTTTAATTGTAATCAAGTAGGCCACTTTAAGGCCCAATGTCCCCGTCTGACTCAGGGAGTGGTTCAGAATCCGGCACCCACTACACTCCGGATTACCGATGGTAGGCAGGGGAAAGGGGAAGCCCCTAAGACCAAGGGACGAGCATTTGTCATGACCCCCGAGGAGGCACAGGATGCGCCCGACGTCGTCACGGGTACTCTTTCTTTACTTGCCTCGTGTTGTGGTGTGTGTGTAATTAATATGCCTATTATGCTTTGATTAGGAACATTCTTAGTCAACTCTACGCCTACCTTTGCACTATTTGATTCGGGTGCTAGTCATTCTTTTGTGTCTGCCGCGTTGGGGAAGAATTTCAGAATTGCTTTAGGAACTCTTCATCGGCCGTTAGATGTAGAAATTGCGGATGATAAAACCGTGCAAGCGACTAGTGTTTATCGGGGATGCGAGGTAGTGATTCAAGGAATAAAGTTTCCGATCGATCTCATCCCTATACCGTTGAGTGACTCTCGAGTCATCATCGGTATGGATTGGATGGGTCAGCATGAATCATGGATCGATTGTAAGAACAAGCGAGTGTGGATTCAAACCCCAAGTGGGGGAGAGCTGGTTGTGCAGGGCGAGAGAAAGAATCGAGGTGCAATTTTCTGTTCAGCTGCTAGAGCACGTAGACATTTTCAACATGGAGGTTTGGGATTTGTGGCTTATATGGTAGACACACGAGAAAAGAAGCCACAGCAGAAAGCAGGTGATATACCAGTAGTTCGGGATTTTCCTGATGTTTTTCCCGAGGACCTGCCTGGTGTACCGCCAGAGAGACAGGTGGAATTTAAGATTGACTTAACTCCCGGTGCAGCTCCGATAGCTAAAGCACCGTATCGTCTTGCGCCTCCAGAAATGCTGGAGTTGTCTATTCAACTTCGGGAATTGTTAGATAAGGGATTTATTCGACCCAGTTGCTCACCATGGGGAGCGCCTATTTTGTTTGTTAAGAAGAAGGATGGTTCCAATAGGATGTGCATAGATTATCGTGAGCTGAATAAGCTTACGGTGAAGAACCGATATCCATTGCCTCGCATCGACGACTTATTCGATCAATTGCAGGGCGCTTCGTGGTTTTCGAAAATTGATTTGAGGTCAGGATATCATCAAATGCGGGTTCGGGAGGAAGACATCCCGAAAACGGCTTTTCGGACGAGGTACGGCCACTTCGAGTTTGTAGTGATGCCGTTTGGACTGACCAATGCCCCTGCAGCTTTTATGGACTTAATGAATCGGGTGTGTCGACCGATGTTGGATCGGTCGGTTATAGTTTTCATTGACGATATCTTAGTTTACTCTCGGAGCAGGGAGCAACATGAACAGCATTTAAAGGAAGTATTGGAGACCTTAAGGAAGGAGAAGCTTTATGCAAAGTTATCCAAGTGTGACTTTTGGCTTCGGGAGGTCCAGTTTTTGGGTCACATTGTCAACGAGAAAGGAATTATGGTAGACCCGGCTAAGGTGGAGGCCGTGATGCGGTGGGAGGTTCCGAAGACTCCCTCTGAAATTAGAAGTTTCTTGGGTCTGGCTGGTTATTATCGTCGTTTCATCCAAGACTTCTCAAAGGTTGCAGTACCTTTGACCCAGCTAACTAAGAAAAATGCTGCTTTTCGGTGGGGTGAGGAGCAGCAGCAGGCTTTTGAGACCTTGCGGCGGAAATTGTGTGAAGCTCCGGTTTTGACGTTGCCTGAAGGCATGGAAGACATGGTAGTTTATTGCGATGCATCTATCACGGGATTGGGGGCAGTCTTGATGCAACGAGGCAGGGTGATTGCTTACGCCTCGCGACAGTTGAAGCCCCATGAAGCTAACTACCCTACTCATGATTTGGAATTGGGAGCGGTGGTCTTCGCTCTCAAGATTTGGAGACACTATTTGTATGGAGTAAAGTGCACCATCTTCACGGACCACAAGAGTTTGAAGTACCTGATGGATCAGGCAAACCTCAATATGAGACAGAGAAGATGGTTGGATGTATTGAAAGACTATGATTGTGAGATACACTACCACCCTGGAAAGGCCAATGTGGTAGCGGATGCGTTAAGTCGTAAGGCTTCGAGTGCACCCCTTCGGGGCATTTGTCTAAGGATGACAATTGTGACACCGCTGTTTGAGCTGATTAGGAAAGCCCAGGTGGAAGCATGCAAGAGCGAGAATCAGAAAGGTGAGAGAATTGTGGGTCAGTTGGCAGCTATGGTCAAAGATAGTAGAGATTTGTTAACTCGCCACGAGAGAATTTGGGTACCGAAGCTGGGCGGGGTTCGTCAAACCCTATTGGAGGAGGCACATAAATCCAGGTTCTCTATCCACCCTGGAGCAACTAAAATGTATAGGGATCTGCGTGAATATTATTGGTGGCCAGGCATGAAGAAGGAAGTAGCTTGGTTTGTCGAAAGATGCATGACCTGTCGTAAGGTCAAGGCCGAGCACGAACGACCTCATGGTAAGTTGCAGCCTCTTGAGATTCCAGAATGGAAATGGGAGCATATCACAATGGATTTCATCACGAAGTTGCCAAGAACCCCTCGACATATGGACACTATTTGGGTTATCGTGGATAGGTTGACTAAAAGTGCTCATTTCCTCCCCATCCAAGAGACTTACTCTGCAAAGGAATTGGCTAAGGTCTACACAGATGAGATTATCTCTCGGCATGGTATACCGGTCTCGGTGATATCCGACCGGGATGTCCGATTTACGTCTAGGTTTTGGAAGAAGTTTCATGAGGAACTAGGCACTCGCCTTCATTTCAGCACAGCATATCATCCTCAGACGGATGGGCAGAGTGAAAGGACGATTCAAACGCTGGAGGATATGCTTAGGGCATGTGTTATCGATTTTGGCGGGAGTTGGGATTCCCACCTCCCTTTAGCTGAGTTTTCTTACAATAACAGTTATCACGCGAACATCGGCAGGGCTCCTTTTGAAATGTTGTATGGAAGAAAATGTCGGACACCTATTTGCTAGGGCGAGGTTGGCCAGCAGGTTTTGGGTAGTACTGAGGTGGTGCTCAAGAAAACAGAGTTAATTCAGAAGGTTCGGGAGAGATTGTTAACCGCTCAAAGTCGACAGAAAAGTTATGCGGATAGGCGACGGTCCGATCTCGAGTTTCAAGTTGGGGATTTTGTTCTTCTTAAGGTGTCACCTTGGAAGGGAGTTATTCGTTTTAGGAAGCGAGGAAAACTTGGCCCTAGGTACATTGGACCTTACCGAATCACCGCCCGTGTAGGTAAGGTAGCTTACCGGTTGGAGCTGCCCGAGCAGCTTAGTCAGATTCACGACACGTTTCACATTTCGCAGCTTAGGAAGTGTATTACGGAGGAATCTACAATAGTACCTTTGGAGGATATTCAATTAGATGAACGTCTAAATTATGTGGAGCTACCAATTGCCATCATTGAAAAGAAGATAAAGACTTTGCGGAATAAAACAATAGGATTAGTGAAGGTTCAGTGGCAGCATCGAAAAGGGTCCGAATGGACTTGGGAACCGGAGGAGGAAATGCGGAGGCATTATCCAGAATTATTTATCGGCACTGATTTCGGGGACGAAATCCAGTTAAGTGGGGGAGAATTGTAAGACCCGTTCCGCCGAGTCGCGGCCCGAAGGAATCCGCAGCACGGCTTTTGGAAGAATCTAGAATCGCGTAGGATTTGTACGCGCGGCGTGGTTCTAAAGAATCCGCGGCGCGGTGCGCCGCAGTCATGAAAAACCCTAATTCGGATTTAAACGCCTATAAAAAGGACCCCAGCCCTAGGGTTCGTGTTTTTGGAGAGTTCCTAGAGTATAGGTGTCTGGTTTCCGCAGATACTCTTTGGTCTCGAGGTGTTGAAGGTTTTGGGAGATTAGAAGAAGGAGATCCACGCGGGAGAAGGTTTAGAATGGATCGTGGGCATCACTCCGTCCTTCAGAAGTGAGGTAAGAAGATTTACTCTTCTGACTTTTCTGTTTATCCCGTCATATGGTGTTACCAGTTGGTTTGTAGCTTTAGACGATTTGTAGCCCTTAGGGTTTGAACCAAGGACATGCATGGACTTGCATGTCCATAAGGAAGTGACCTTAGGGTAGTTCTGATCCCAGGAAGGGTGTAGAAAGGAACCCTAGCCGATTGATGTACTGTTAATCGCTGAAAAACATTTTTGGAATGTTACGAGCCGCGACGCGGACTGGCTAAGTCAGCGGCGCGGACTCGGCTGAAATCCCGTAATTGTGCAATGGTAGCCGCGGCGCGTAGGGCAAGGAGCCACGCCGCGGCGAGCGACTGTTTTTCCAGGAATTTAGTTTTGACCACGGTTTGATGGCAAATAGTGAGTCTAACCTTTAGGCAGGTCTGTAAGAGCCTAGTCAGTAATTGATATGTTGTATGTGTGTGGGATTTAGGTGTGTGGACGAGCTAAGTGGGGATATTAGAGAATATCTGTGCGGTTTCGAATCAGGTGAGTATCTTCATCTTACTATATGATGTTGCATGTTAGGCATCTTGTGTGCTATTTACAGTTATATGATTTGCTCTATATCTGTGGTTATTTGTTGTTGGGCTCAGTACTGATGCGTGTCCCCTCGTAGCTGTTGTATGGCGAGTTGGACTATTGCCTTGTCCCATAGCTGTTGTATGATGGGCTGGGCCATAACCGGGAACCCATAGCTGTTGTATGATGGGTAGAACCTTCCCGTGTCCATAGCTGTTGTATGATGGACGCCCGTAGCTGTTGTATGGCGGGTAGGGTCGGTCGTTCTCGAGGACGGGTTGTTTAATGTGTGGGCATGTATGGTAACTTGTGGACTCACTAAGCTTTAAGCTTACCCGTTGTTTATAATATTTTCAGGTAAATCGATTGACAAAGGGAAGGGCAAGGCGTGACGGCGGCGCATCGCATACAAGAAGATTTATTTTAATGAATTATGCTATGATTTTCAATTGTTTCCGCTGTTGGTTTAATAAATAGGTCGAACGGATTTACTTTTGGAATAAATATTTTATTGAAACCTTGATAATAAATGAATTTTAGAAATTTTGAAATTGGGGCGTTACAGTTGGATTGGAGATGTCCTAAACAGGGAGGGGTGGGGTACCACCAGTTCTTACGTAGCCATTCCCGTAAGTCTCACATGTCTTATTCTCATTCCCTGATCAGTCGGTGCACATCGAGATTGAACGGACCGAGAGATAGAAAAAGAGACAGAGAGATCTAGCAAAGGAACTATAGATCACCGAGGTGAAATTAAGCCGTTGGAGGAACTGTGCAGCCTTCGGAACCAGGGGAGTGGTCGGAAAACTAAAGCAGAGATGACGGGGCAGGAGGTAAGCACTGTTTCATTTTTTCTTCCTTCCCATTTTTCTGTTTGTTACAATTTTTCCTACTTCCCAAGAATCTCCACTGCCGGCTGCCAAGGTTCCCTGCTAGCCACCCAAAGTCCACTGTTAAACCACCATTATGTGGTCGTTAGGGTCGGTTGTTCTTGTAATGAAGCTTTTTGTTGTAAGCCTTGAAGTCCAATGTTGTTTCTTTTTATTTTTTCTGTTTTGTGAGACACCACCAACACCGGTAGCCGCTAGCTACTGGACTCAGCCTTGCAGCACCACTAGAGGCCACCATGTCTGGTGTCTGTGTTTTAGCCGATTCCTAATCATTTTCTTGGTCTCAATATTACCACCATCTAGAGGCGTCACAGGCCGCCTTGGCCGCCGTCCGACCACCACACCACCACCGTTGGACTGCCACCAACTAGTGCTTGTATTTAGTTTTTTACTTCAGTTTCCATGGCCTAGGATTGAATCTTGAAATTTTAGTGTTCTTATTTTTTCTAGTGGAATTTGGTGTGTGTGTGTGTGTGAGGGTTTAAACCATCATATGACCATCGTGTGGCCACCGTATCACCACCATTGAGTGGTGGCTATGGTTGGGTGATTGTTAAATCTGAGAAGGCGATTTGGGTGTTAATCGGTTTGGTTCCAAATCAAACCCTAATGTTAAACACATGATTTTATGTGAAATACTTCTATCTTTTGTCACTAGTTTCAAGACCTTGTCTTTACCCTTTAAGATGGTCTTAATGTACTCCTTAAACCCTCTGATCAGACCTTATTCCATGAAGTGCCTAATAATGGTTAATTCAAGTGAATGTTTAAGTAAAAAAACTAAAATAATGATAGATACCTTATAAGTTCGTAACAACAACACTCCCTGATACTACAGACCGTTTTATGAAACATAGAAATAGAATTTGAGAAATTTACGACATCTAGAATTTGTTGGAAATTAAATATAGTTTCCAGAAAGGTGTGACGCATGTCATTTGGAGTTACGGTTTAGAAGTTATGATCATAATGGTGGACAGTGGTCCAAATGATCTAAAAATGAAAATTTTGTAAAAATGGGATTTAAGAACTCGTATGTACTCGACCCTTAAAATACATCATAAAATAGTCTAAATTAGTCATAATAACATTAGAAAGCTTAGGTCTTAATGACTTATGTAGAAATAAATCACGAAGAAATAAGAGACTTATAAATAGTGAAAAAGAAGAATAAAGTATAATATATATAATTATTAGTATGCAACGAATGGAACTACAATCTAAGTTAATTGTGTATGATTGTAGCTAATCAGTGAAAGTTCTTAGTTCTCTGCTTGTGAAGATATTTAGACATCCAGTATCAGGTGAGTTGCATTAACTTATATGTTATGTTGCCTATGCGTGTTATGCAACTTATTCAGTATGTTTATATTATGTAATTAGACAGACTGGCCATGACAAGCCCTTAAGGGAAGCGACTAGTCGGGTCAAACAGGGTGGCCATGACAAGCCCTTCGGGGGAAGTGTTCTATCGAGTTAGACAGATTAGATAGAATGTCCATGACAAGCCCCTTGGGGAAAGTGGTCAATCGGGTCAGACATATTAGACAGCCTGGCTCTGACAAGTCCTTTAGAGGAAGTGGTCAGTCGGGTCAGGGTCAAGACAAGCCCTTTTGTGCTATGTGATTTAGTTTATGTGTTAAGAGTTATGTGTGGTAGACTTTGTGTCAAGTATTAGGTGGTTATTTTCTATATGATCAGTGTGACAACTATGTATGAGATTGATATAATGTGTAAGTAATGTGTAGGCGCACTAAGCATTGTGCTATGATAACGCCTAGTATTGTCAAGCATTATAGTCGTTATTGAGCCGAGTTTTAGTTAGTTTATCGCTCTTAATAGACTAATATCACACACTTTTAGTGCCAAGGGCTTGTGTTGCGTTTTATTGTAAATACAGGGTAAAAAGTGTACAAATTGATAAAGTTGGAATGCAATTTGAATTCAGTTCGAAGTAACACGCGCGGCACGTACCAATGAACAATGCGACGCAGACAAGTTTTTAACCTGGGTGAAAATTCAAAATTCAAAGTGCGTATAACAGGGGATAAGGTTGACCCGCATCGCTTAGAAGGTTATCCTGCGACGCGTATATGCCAAATCTGCAACTATAAATAGAGGCTCTCATTTAGTGATTCGGGAGCGAAGATCAGACCTTTGAGAGACACTCAGACATCTTTAACTTGAAATTTTGTAGCTTTGATAGTAGATTTAATAGTTGGCTAGTTTTTGGTATTTTTATTTGTTTTTCAGTTATTGTTTCTTGTGTGCGATCAAGGGTTCTGATCTGTAGAACACCATCGACCACATAGGTATGGATTGGTATCTGAATTCAGAAGCATTTGCCTCTGATCAGATTTGGTTTTAATGCAAGTACATTCGGTTCATTTCTTTATGCAAGTTTATGTTTTCGGTTTCAATAATTGTTCTTTAGTTATTGTTTTTGATTTGGTTTGCTTCTGATTTCCTGAGTTTGATCTAGGAATCATATCATTTGGTTTATTGTGATCTATTGCTTCAGCAAGGATTGATAGTTTAAGTTTTTCGGTATTTCGTGTTGATCGGAATCAAGTGTAAGAATAGAAGTCATCTATAGAGTGACACTATAGATTGATCATATTTGACACCAAGTGCCAACCACAAACTCCTTGGTTCGAACCTTACTTGCTATCAGCTAGTGAGTCGTAAGGTATAAATTTAGTATTTTTGACCGCATCAACGACTGCGACGTGTCAAAATTTGGCGCCATTGTCGGGCAGTTGTGCGCTTAACACATTGTGTCAGTCAATTGTTTTCTTTTTAGTTTGATTAGTTTAATTGTTTTTACGGTCGCTTGCATTTTGTGCATGTGCACACGCCGATGTGAAAAAACGTAACCTCTTTTATTTGATTCAGAAATCGAAAGAATTGCACCGCAGAAACCGTGTTCGTAAAAGATTATTCGACATGAGTTCTGAAGAGGTTTTGATTGAGGATGTTACCCATGAGCTACATGGCGAGGTAACAGGGGGCAGCCTATTGTTCCCCCGGTTCCGGTAAATACCAGTTGGGCTTCCACAAGTACTAGTGGTGGCAACACAATTTTAGCCCCTGTGTCCATTCCACCACTAGTTTAGCCTGTAATTCACCCAACACTTAACCCCCGTGGACCACCTGCAAGAGTTGCACAGCCGTGGGGAGTACGGAATCGTGATATCGTTCCATGCCAACGCCAACAGCCGCAGATTCCACAAACATAATTCCAACAACCTACACCACAACCTGAAATACCACAACAGCCCATACAACAATAGCAACCATCACACCACCAGGCTCAGCTGGGAGACCTGGAATACGAAGATGGAGACGACGGTTTGATGCCCAACCATAATTACAATAACAACCAATGGAATCAAGGTCGAGGACCTCCATGATAGCAACAACATTAGAATAACCGGTGGAGAGAGCAACAATACTACAATAATGAGCTTTACAACGATGGTAACTTCGTTCCCCCTCTTTACTTTCCACAACCGATTGGGCAGTCGGTTGCATCGCACTTCCAACCTCGGTAGTACGATGATGCATCGCGTATATTTTTTCCTGAAGAAGTACACTGTCAGGTAGAAATTAGGGCAATTGTTAGGTGTATTGCATGAGTTTAGAGGTTATAAGCAGGATGATCCTTATAACCATCTTTATGAGTTATTAGCCATAGCAAACGCAAACATACCTAGGATTAGGTTGTTTCCGTTCACACCTAAGGACAAGGCCAAGTACTGGTTCACATCGCTGCCAGCCAACAGTATCCCCACAAGGGAGCAGTTGAAGACTAGGTTCTTGTAGGAATTCTACCCTGCAAGCAAGACATGTGAGGTCTGCAAAGCCATCCAAGACTTACAGTAGAAACTTGGCGAAGAATTTCATGATGATTTTGAGAGATTGAAGGAGTTGTTATGCTCATGTCCACACCACAAGTTCTCACGATGATAGTTACTCAAATTCTTCTATGGTGGTGTCGATAGTACAAGCCAGGCGATGATTAATGCATCATCTGGAGGGACAACCATGAAGTAGGATAGCGAAACGGCATGGAGATTCTTGGAGCAGCTCAACAATAGATCCAAGACTAATTAATCTGCAAGAAAGAGAGACAGCACCACATCGGCCGCAGTAGTAGATAATAACAATGACTGTAGAAAGGAAGTAAAGAAAGAGATCGACGACCTTAGCGAGAAGTTTGATCGATTATTAGCCACCGTGCAGCAAGGACCATCAAATCAACAACAACACGTTCAATGGGGACGAAGGCCATAGGAGGTCAATCAAGTGTACGGTTAAGGACAATACCACAACAACAATAATGGACGACCATATAGGACAAATAATCAGGGAGGACATAATTACAGTGGTAATTACAACAAAAATAATCGGCAGTACAACAACAATCGACAAGGTAATTACCATGGGCCAGCACAAAATCAACAGCGAAAGTATCAGCCTGTCAACAATAATAATGGTCCGAACAACAACAACAACAACAATGGTCCAAGTAACAACAACAATACCGCTCCTCCAGCACAAGAAACTTAAGCACAGAAACTAGATATGGTACTGGACTTCGCAACTAAAGCACACTTGCAAACTCAGGAGAATGTGAAGTCCGTCATCAATATGGATCGACAAATCGCTCAGTTAGCTGAGGAGGTAGGAAAACGGGGTGAAGGAAAATTACCTAGTAACACAGAGGTCAACCCTAATGACAATCAACGAGCAGGGAATGAATATGTGAATGGTCTTGATAATGACGTGAAGGAAGGGGTGTTGACTAATGCAAAGATTGAGGATTCCCTCGAGCTAGAGGATGAGCATGAAGCCACGCTCAGGACATAGCAGCCAGCAATGGCAGCTATCAAGAAAAATGTTGCAAGGTCTAAAAAGATATGAACCACATTAAGAGACTCGACCATCAACCAACCTCTCTTAGAACAATTGGAACACACACCCGCCGATGCTAAAATTGTGAAAGAAATTTGCGAGGAGAAAGAGAAGACTTCAGCTATGGAGCCTAGCAAGATCTGCCTTACAGTAAAGGTGAGTGCAACATTGTTAGGGATACTGCCAGCAAAGAAAAAGGATCCTGGAACACCATACATCAAGGTGACCATCGGTGATGTTGTCATAAAGGAAGCCTTACTAGATTTAGGAGCAAGTGTGAATGTTCTACTGGGGCATCTTTACGACCAGTACAAAAATGAGGAGCTGGAACCATCTAAGACGTTTCTACATTTGGCCGACCAGTCAACTAAAACCTTTAGGGGCAAGTTGACTAACATGATCATAAAAGTCAGAGATTTCTTTTACCCGATAGACTTCCTCGTAATGAGTACGAGAATCCTCACAATGATTCACCACCTAGTTTGATCCTGGGACGACCATTTTTTACCACAGCTGGAGCAATCATAAATTGCAAAAATGTAGATGTCGATATTGCTTTTGGAACAAGAACGAAACGTCTAAACATGTTCGGATGTCCATTATCTCTTCCGCCAAGGTATGAGGAGCCTAAAGAAGTGACAAAGCCTCCGATAATGAAAGAAATGGATATGACAAAGCCTCCGATAATGAAAGAAGCAAGGATACAAGAAGAAGAACATCTTCGGAGGGAAGCAAAGGTGCAGGCACCTAATCTTACATGGGAACAAGCATTATCTTACGCCATAGAGATCATGGAAGGAAAAAGAATCAGGTACTCATGAAAGATATGAGGTACCGATAATCGAAGATGATCAAGGTTTGGGAGGAACAGTAGAGGCCTATAAGCAATATGGAGGATCAGATTGGCCGTTTAACAACACTCATTGCAATGATGATTCATGACATCATCCAGAAGAGGTTAAACTTAGCGCTTGATGGGAGGAAACCCATTCTCAATAGCTTAGGATTCTGGTGTTTAGTTTTTCTTTTAGTTAAGTGTGATTTTACGTACTATCATCACCCTAAAAGCCATGGTCCGGGCCAAGTGTGGGGTGAAATGAAGAAATTGAAAGGTAGAGTGAAAGGGAACAAAATTAAAGTACAAGCCACGGGCAAGTCAAGTACACGGCACGGAGAACAGGAGAACTTGATGCGTAGGGGTTTTCACAACAGCGCACGCCGCGTGCAAGCGACATCATCGCCACCGATTTGGATCGGACAAAAGGTTTTACCGGTAAACTTTCTTTCACTTTTATACCACCGCTACCGAAACACGTCGCGGTAACCAGAGCAATCGATTGATCGAAGTTTTTCTCGAAATTGTCTTGCACATTCTTGTTCTACTACTCAAGTACATCTCTTAGAACTACTTCCAATCGAGAATCACACGTGTTTAGGGCTAGGAGTGGATCAAACAATGAATTTTAGCAAAACATAGAAAATCTCAATGCCGAGCCCTCGGGTTTTCTTTTTGCAAAATTGACACCCAAGGGACCTTAATCGGACCCTGAGGAACCTTATACATGCTCTGGTTGGATTAAAACATGTCAAAATTTGGTTAGAATTCTTACAGCCGTTCGACGTGAGGCAGGTCATGATCACCTGCGTCGCGGCATTCAAACAGACAAGAAAGTCAAACCGCGTCGCGATTAAGGACTAATCTTGCAAACATTTTTCTGTGATTTGAAATTATGCAGATGGCTTAACCACGAAAAGTGAGGACAGAATACGTTCCCGAACACGAGTTCTTGAGATTCCCACCAACTCTAGACATGACACGAGGGTACAAGGCAAAGTTGAAGGATATCAGCACTCGGGTATTACAGCCGACACTACACTTTGACCGAGAGTTCATGATATAGGTCGGGCTCTGGGACCAGTTGCTGCCATTTCTCCACCGTACTTGGACACACTCGGACGGTACATTTACATTCACATGCAGAGGTTGGGAGAGGCTGATGGGTCAGGTAAATGACATTTCCTACCGCGAGCTGATGCTCGAGTTTTTTGCCACTTGTTGATACGATCCCGGATCTGATGAGCCCACTGCCCACATCATTACATTCGGACATGGCGGGTAGAGTCGATAGTACACTGTACGTGAGTTCGCCAGGCATACGGGGATCTATACCCGAGTTACGCTTTATTGGGAGACATCTGAGGATACTATCACCACCGACTGGTGGAGGCGACGGGGCTAGCCCATGTGGGATACACAATGTTGATGAGGACGATTGATAGTACTTTCATTTTATTCTTTTTGACAACTTTTTGTATAAAACTTTTAGTATTACATGTTTGTGTATATATTTTTCTGTTTGTTTTTATTTCTTTTAATAATTTTTTTAAGTGTTTATATGTAAGACAACTAAGGAATCAACTGAGGGAGTTGCATAACGCAAGTGTGGGGTCACCGTACCCTTACACTTTTGTTATGCCAACGTGTTCACTACTGCGCCTCGACTCCCTAAAAACTTTACCGAGATGATACATCCTAGTACATACGAGCCCGACAGTCAAGCAATTCACCGTTCCTAACGGGTAACTATTTCTCTCTTGTTTTGATTCTCTTTTTGTACAACGGGGACATTGTACAGTTTAAAGTGTGGGGTGGGACGGTTGAAAAGAGTTTTTGAAATTTCTACAGAAAAAGTCACAAATTCTAAATTTTTAGCAATTTTCAAAATTTTTAATAAATTGTAGCTAAGAAAAGAATATGTTTTGAATGTTATAGCAATATGGTATTTTTTTTAAGAAATAATATTTAATTGTCAGCATGCTTGTTTTAGTTAAAATGAGTTAAGTGTTTAGGAAGTTAGAAAAATTTCTAGACTTAGAACATCTTATGATTTAGACTCAGGAGGGGATTGTCAATCAGTGGCCTTTGTTGTTTGAGCCGGTAGGATCAAAAAGGGTGGCCCGTAGGGCACTTATGCACCTCACTACCTAAGATCGTCTAGTCTGTGATAGTGTTTTCGAAAGCTCGTTACACGGACAACATCGAAAATCATGGATAATTCATTAATGATCTTTAGAATCTGAATGAGTAAGTTTGCACAGTTGTGAACCGAAAATTTATAATCACGGGGTCTCTAGAAATTCGTGATTCCCAAAGGGTATTTTGGTCATTTTTTCCAAAAATCATTTTCATCTAACTTTTTGAACGCAATAAGCTTTGAAACTAAAAATGCTCAAGAATGCTCGAGTCTTCGTTAGAATTTGTTAAAAACTCAACTTGCTTGGGGACAAGCAAGACACAAGTGTGGGATGTTTGATAACGCCTAGTAATGTCAAGCATTATAGTCGTTATTGAGTCGGGTTTTAGTTAGTTTATCCTTTTTAATGGACTAATATCACTCACTTTTAGTGCCAAGGGATTGTGTTGCGTTTTATTGTAAATACAGGGTAAAAAGTGTACAAATTGGTAAATATTGAATCAAAGTTGAATTCAAGTCGAAGCAACACGCATGGCGCGTACCAATGAGCGACGCGACGCGCGCAAGTGTTTAACCCGAGTGAAGATTCAAAATTCAAAGTGCGAACAACGGGTGATAAGGTTGACCCGCATCGCGTAGAAGGATATCCCGCGACGCGTATAGGGCAAATCCGCAACTATAAATAGAGGCTCTGATTTCATGATTCGAGAGCAAAGATCAGACACTCAAGCATCTTTGACTCGAAATTTTCTAGCTTTGATATTAGATTTGATAGTTGGCTAGTTTTTGGTATTTTTATTTGTTTTTCGGTTATTGTTTCTTGTGTACGATCGAGGGTTCTGATCTGTAGAACACCATCGACCATATAGATATAGATTGGTATATGAATTCAGAAGCATTTGGCTCTGATCAGATTTGGTTTTAATACAAGTACATTCAGTTCATTTGTTTATGCAAGTTTATGTTTTCGGTTTCAATAATTGTTCTTTTGTTATCGTTTCTGATTTGGTTTGCTTTTGATTTCCTGAGTTTGATCTAGGAATCATATAATTTGGTTGATTGCAATCTATTTCTTCGGCAACGATTGATAATTTAAGTTTTTCGGTATTTCGTGTTGATCGGAATCAAGTGTACGAATAGAAGTCATCTATATAGTGACACTATACATCGGTCATATTTGACACCAAGTGCCAACCACGAACTCCTTGGTTCGACCCTTACTTGTCGCTAGCTAGTGAGCCGTAAGGTATACATTTAGTATTTTTTACCGCATCAACCACCGCGACCTGTCATTCTTACCCGTTATTAATTTAACTTTTTGGACCCTTCGGGGTAGATAGAGGGAAGAACCTTGTGTGACCGCTCACTGCCTGCATTCTCATTTTAGATAGTACTGTTTTGATTGTAACCTGGATTTTGACTTCCGCAAAGTGATTACATTAGTGAATTTTAAAAATCTTACGCATTTTTGGAAATATATTTTAAGAGTTTATTGCATGATTAAAAAAATTGCATCATTACCAGTGTTGCAAAAGACGCTAGGCGCTCCCAGGTAGGTGGACTAGCGAGTAGCGGGTACTTGGCTAGGCGGGGAGTACTCGGAGGAGTACTCGGATAACGTAATTATAAAGCTATTATTTTTTGGTAAATTATATATATGACAAATATTATAAGTTCATTGAAATTTATAACAAAATAGGTGAATATCAATAACAAGGACTCCTGTTTAAATGTTAAAGTGTTACAACTTTTCCAAAAATTGATATTCATTCTTTCGACTTTTCCATCAAATTTGCATTAAATTGAACAAAAACAAGATCGTTCAATTTAGTCGTCTCTAATCTATTTATTTTCTTTGTATGTGCCTGCAAAATAAATAGTTAAGTACATCATATATAAAAAATCGCCTCGCTACCTAGCTTATTTAACCGATTCTTGAAAAATCTCGAGTAATTCTGAGTAATTTTGAGTAATCCCAAGTAATTCCTAGTAATCCCGAGTAATTCTGAGTAATGTCGAGTCCAAGTTTATTTAAACGATTCTTAAAAAATCGCCTCCGTACCTCGCCGAATCCGATTACTTGGCCGAGTACTCGCCCAAGTCGGCCGAGTTTTGCAACACGGGTCATTACAAGTTGGAATCAGAGCATGGTCTGAGGTATTCAAACATGTACTTGTGAGTGTTTGAACTCAAACTAAGGCTCTAACTATATTTTTTAAACACATGTTTTTCCAAAATAAGCAAAGTTAGAAAGGAAGAGAATGCAAGGAGTGCAGTCATCCGAAGTTCAATGGTTAGTGAGTACAAATGTAAATGTTATGATTATTATGATTTGTATGATTAGAAGCTAATGGTTATGTAACGATTGATGCTATGTATGCTCGAACTGCCTAGTAGGAGTAATTGCCTTCTATGTTATGTGCTTGTAGTTTATGATGAGATAGGCAGAATTGAATGTTATATGTATACGCATGCAAGCTGTTTACTCGTTATTTACGACATGTGATTTAGATGTTTCTAAGTGATGTAAGTATGATAGTATGTATATGCCTTGTCGACCTGCAAAGTGAGTACTTTAAAAAATGTGCATAATTAGAATCACATAGGTTTATAATTGTTGATTTTTCCCAATTGCATGTTCTTATTTGATTGTTGCATTGGAATATGATCAATTATTCGACTACCTATTTGGTTTCAGATCGTGTATAGTAAAGTATTCATGATGCAACTAGCTAGATGTAGCAAAGTTAGGAATAATATATGCCAATACAAGAAAGATCATGTATGCTTAAGTTGGAATGTATGTGTATAGTTAATGATAAAGGATGATGCGTAGTTTAAGAAATGTTTTTGTGCATGCTTTTTGTCTATACTCATGAAATTATGAAAGTTAGAATGCCTATAGATGAGATAATATGCCTAAGACAACATAAGTTATATGAGATTGCTATATGAAATCAAAACAATGTATAGTTATGCATAGTTAGTATCAATGTTGGCAATTTACAAAAGAAACGCCTTAAGTTATGCATAACTAGAATCACATAGGCTTAGAATTTTTGACTTGGCCTTCTTGCATGTTCTTCTTTGATTGTTGCTTTAGGGCAGAGTCGATTATTCGAAGGCCTATCTGGTTTGGTGTTATGCATGGTTAGGCATGCATGATGCACTTTGCCATCAATGGTGAAAACGTGAAAGATTGTAAACTTTTAAGATGTACTCTTAGGACAACCTAAGAATATTGGTAACATGTATACCTAAGTAGTAGATACGTCCCCAAATTTGAACCTTTGAGATTGACCTTATCCATGTCTCAGGATCATAATGATATCTTATAGAACAAAGGAATAATTGATCACTTATCTAAGGGTCATCTCTTGACTTTGATCAGAGTTCATCAGTTGCATTGGATGACATACTCTCAGCTTATTATTGGAAAGTATTGGACCACACAAAGTTGATGACTTGTCCAAGTGGGAGAATGTTGGAATTAGTGTCCAAGGTCATTAACTGTTGGTGATATTTTCTAATAATAGCAGGGTCCTTTTGGGTTGCCCCACGACCCATTAAAAACAAATAGTGATAGAAATAAATTGGGAAAAATTAGTTTCTAATTAATTAGAAACTAATTAGTAATTAATTGGAAATTAAATTGGAATTAATTTTGGAAGAAATTCATTACAAGGAAGGGATGTTAATTAATTAAAGAAGTTTAATTAATGGAAACAGTATAGGGGTGAACTATAAAGAGGCTCCTTAAGTTTGAAACCCTAGAGAGCCTCCACTATAAATAGAGGCTTGGGGATCAAATCATAAGCATCTATTCTTCAGTCAAAGGATTCGCCAATTGCTCCTCCCCCTCCCTTTGGCAATTTTCACAAACCCTTCTAGGTTTTTGTGCCTCTTGCCTCCTCTCTTATGGAACCTCTGTTAGTTTAGATTTCTGGTGTTCTTGGGTGTGAATCATTAATTCAAACAAATGTATGAATTCATAATTAATCTTGTAAGTTGCAACAATTTCTATTAATTGTATGATCCTAGTTATGAACATGATGATCCTTACTTGAATTTTGCATGAACTTGTGATTTGATCTTGTTAAGTCTTTCCTTGTGCAAATTGTTTTTGTTATTATGATCAAATCCCTTTGGTGGTATCTAAGCCTGCGTCCATAGGTTGTATGCACTTTAGATCCAAATTGATTTGTGAATTCTTGTTTGCATGATTGTTATTTTCAATTATAGGGTTTTTTCTAGAATCCTTTTGAATTTGATTATTATGTTTTTCGAAAATTGTTATGGTTTATAGGATTCCTTTTCGAAAATTGCTAGGTATAGGCAGTATCCTAGGGCCTTTTCCTTGAACTAAGGCATGACGGCTAGGTTTTGCAACCTTTGCTTGCTTTGAAAGTTTCCTAACTTGCTTTGCCTCCAAGTTAACCCTTATTGCCTTATATCCAAACATGAATAATTAGGGTAATGTTTAAATTAATAATTAACATTGTGTTAAATGAATTAATAGTTAAACATACATTTTAAAATGTCTTAAATTATTAGAATAGTATCTATATGTATAACTTAAAAATTAAACCAAAAATATTGGTCAAACCATGACTAGGCTCGCCCACTTTTAAGATCTATTTAGAAGGTTTAAAGGAGGTTTCTTATGATTCCTAATGAGGTCGGTTTTTAAATAGCATTCATTGCTTTAGCACCCTCACCGTCTGCCACATTTTTCTTAAGTGGAGTTACCTAAAGTAAGCAGAAGAGTTGTTCATTTCATTATTATTTGGCTGAATAGCCAGAACATACAATTTAAACATACCCCTTTCAGCATAGTCGTTGCCCACATACATACCACTCTTTGTAAACACAATATCCGACTCAAACACCAAACGAAAACCATGCTTGTTTAACAACCACATAGAGACCAAATTCTTCCTAATATATGGAACATACAACACACCATTCAACGTCATCTCCTTTATTGACATCATCTTCAACACAATCTTCCAGTGTCCTAGTCGGTCATAGTTGCGACAGTTACCTTGAAACTTATTTCGAAAGTTCCACCCTTTTACTCCCCTATTGGCACCCTTCCATTTCTTTTGGAAATTTCATTTTCCAAACTTTTTCTTCCTAGAAGATTCACCATGTGCAACCACGTTGGCTTTTTTAGAAGTAGAATTATTTATAGCTACTCGTTTAAGCTCCCTTATTGTCATCCTTGATTCAGTTTCTATCAATTAGGTCCTCGATGGTCATTTCCTTTTGTTATGCTTCAAATAGTTCTTGAAATCTACCCAAGTCGGGGGTAGCTTCTCGATTATAAAAGAAACTTGAAAGGTATCAACTAGTCACCATACCCTCAGCATGAATATCGTGTATCGGAACATGTTGTTCTTGCACTTGTGTCATAACGATCTTACTATCATTCATTTTATAGTCTAAAAACCGGGCAACCACAAATTTCTTGGCCCCGACATCTTCCGTTTTGTACTTTTTGTCCAATGAGCCACATAGTTCCTTAGCCATCTTTGTTACACAACACACATTATGTAGTGAATCAACATGCCATTTAGAATATAGTTCCTACACAAGAAATTATTATAATATTTCCAAGCATCAATGGCACTCAAGTCTTAAACATCCCCCTTCTTGTTCGGGCATCCCTGAAACCTCTTCGGTCAAGAATCACGCGAGATTCAAGGGAGTGAGGTAGAAGAACATCTTCTGCTACCACCTTTTGAAGTGCAGCCAGAAAAACGTTTTTGGCTTCTCCGCATGATTAGTTGGCATGCTAATCATGGGAGTCTCATTAGAAATGGGAGTTGGTTGGTTTGGTTGGGAGGCTAGTTGTCATTCTACAAACACAAACTTGTTAAATCAGTAATGTGTTGAAATTTAGAAATATTGAGCACAAACGTTTGTATACGGTTTCTAAAATATTAAATAAAATTGGTTTCAGAAATCTGCTTTGGAAAAAAACTGACTCGGGAAATCTAATGAAGAAACTGTTGCAAATATCAGAAAACTTATGCAAAATGAATCACAAAACGGATATTAGAAATTCTGATGTTGAAAATTCGATGAAGAAAACAGATGCAAAAATCAGAACTTCTGATGCATAAAAGCAACGCAAAAATTCTAAAACTGAAATTTTGATGCAAAAAATAGAATTGATTTCTTTTGTTTGTTATGGCAGTTAAGCAGTTGGAGGAAGAAAAGAATTGGTTGTTTTTGTTTGTTTGCTTTAAACATGAGCAATAGGAAAAAAAACAAAAAAAAAAACTTAGTTTCGTCGTTCGTTTCATATAAACGGATTTGTTTTATGTCTATTAGAAAAAAATAACAGAAATGCACGAAACATCAATTGATAGTATATGTTGAACACAGTGTCCTTAATCCGCTATCAAGTGTTTGTTTCTCATGATACAACAGCTTTAGAAGATTGTTCAAGATTGCCCGAACCTAAGTTAACCCAGATTGTAACTTGATGGTTGCAAGAAATGAAGAATAAGAAGAGATAGACAGGAATTTTTTCTGCTACTTTTGCACCCCTTGCATGTGTAAAAGAGAGTCTTTTTGCTTTAAGTCTTACAAGTCTTAGAAGCCCTATTACTTATACATTAATTTTCTTTTCATTCTTACACCTTTGTGGGATGAACTAAAACCTATTACTTTCTTTTATTAACTTCTTCAACACCTTCACTTTAATGATTAATTTTTCATTCATCTTAAATCCGTTTTGGATGTGTGGTATACCAAAACGAATGTATCACGGAGGAGAACACAAAAATATAACCATTTAACCTTTTTAGTAGTATTTTAGGGTTCATATTTCGTTTTCAAAATAAGAAAAACTCATTTTCTGAAATTGGTTAAGACCAATTTTAATTTCCAACAGAACATGCGGTATATGTATTAGCCTATCGTGTATCCAACCCACGATGAGCCAATAACATTTATTGTATTGCTTAAAACCAATTAAAGAGAAGTTATATGAAAAGCTCAATTTCATACTTTAAACAAAATGGTTTCCGGTATAAAAAAAACAATAATAATAATAAACTATACTCTCTTTTTGTGGGAAACGAATCCTACTCCGAATTATGGCTTTTTGGGTGAACAGCATATGCTTCTAAAAAATTTTAAGAAGTGGTTATCGTAGCAAATTAAGAAGGATGATGATGGTGTTGTAAAAGTTGGAGGAGTCACTTGTCGACATAGTTTCCATGGCCAAATGATTTTGAATACCCCACGAATGTCGTCCATCCATCAATCATGGGCCAAAAGAAATGCATACTCCTCCCTTTCCCATAAAACATAAAGAATCTTGATTTTGCGTAGACATTCCAAGATTTTATGCGCGACTTTTCGAGGAGAAAGAGTCATAAACATAATTATCCACTCGACTAAGGATTAAAAAGAAAACTAATCAATCTTGTTATCATCTTTACAATTATTGATCACGTTATTTCTACTATATATAAGAATCCATATTTGCTGGATGGATATGTAGCGTAGACTACTTGGCTAAAAATGTTAGGTACCAAGGAAAAAAGGACCTAAATTAACTAATATTTTATTCCAACTACATCAAAATTCTATTTTTATCAACCAACGTTTAAAACATTAACTTGATTTAAAGAATCATGTGTATACGTTCTATTCCTGTGCTTTATTACAAGCACCATTGATGTTTTGTGCCAACTTTCTATATGTCAATTATGTAGATACTTTATCTTATTTCTTTATAAAATAGCATATCTTATCATTTATCGAAGAGTATATTAAATAGTATGAAAGTCTATTGAATCAAATTAAAGAGTAATCTAGAAGTTTGCTATCATTCTTAGTTTGTTAAAGCTCCAAAGGTCAACCTATGTATAGTAAGGATTATACTATTTCCTTTTTCTTTTTGCTTGTGCTCATTTATATATTCCTTTATTGTTTTCTTGACCATCTTAATTCCACTCCATAGACCATATTCCATTTTCTACGGATTCATTCATCTCGTTTTAAAGCACATCATAGCTTTCCACACCCCACACCCACCGCCTTACCAATTATTTTTATTTCATAATATCTTCATTGAATTCTCTTCTTCTTATACATACATCAACCTTCAACTGATTCATTAATCCAACAACCAAAATGAGTTTTGACAGTATTTGTGACGCAGGACTTGTCCTAGGTCTAAGCCTTAACTCATCACCGTCCATGGTCAAATCCAACACCATCGGTTCCACAAAGCAGCCGTGTGTGACCGAGACCATGACCAGTTTTGAGCCATCGTTAACCTTAGCTCTTTCTGGAGACCTTAATAAGAAAGTGGTAGTCGGAGGTGGTGGTGGTGATCCTGGTGGTTTGTGTCGGCAGGATAGTACGGTAATCAGTGGTGGGGGTTCTTCGTTTTCGAACGTGAGTGTAAAGAGGGAGAGAGAAGTTGGGAGCGAAGAATCAGAGAGAGTTTCCAATGATAACAATTATTCACGAGTGATGAGCACATTAAGTGTCGATGATGTTGAAGATGATGACGGTAGTGTTAATGGTAGGAAGAAACTCAGGCTCACCAAACCCCAGTCTGCTCTTCTTGAAGAAGCCTTCAAACTTCACAGCTCTTTAAATCCTGTATGTATAACACCTCTCTCTCTCTCTCTCTCTCTCTCTCTCTCTCTCTCTCTCTCTCTCTAAGGAACATAGTAACACACAATAAACGTCTTGGTGATTAACTAAAGGTCAAGAATGAAAGCTAATGATGATTACTGTTGAATATAAGCAGAAACAAAAGCAAGAACTAGCAAGAGAGCTAAAGCTGAGGCCCAGGCAAGTTGAAGTTTGGTTCCAAAACAGAAGAGCCAGGTATTTCTCGTGCCTTTGATTATTTATTATAAGATTATTCTTAGTTCAGAACCTTTTTAAATTTCTTAAGCAAGATTTTCTTTGGTAAATTAATCCAAAACTTTACCATTTTGTTTCATATCCTCTCTAAATTACTTGAACAAGTTTCAGTTAGTTCAGAAAATTCATAATGACTTATTTATTTATTTATTTATCTATAAAGGAAGAATTATAAATCAATAAATGACACGAAATACATGATAATAAGAATTTGGAGATTTTAGATGACCCACAAAAATATTTTGATTCTTTCTTATTTTTTTTATAAATTTATATTTATACATTATTGTCAAATTTCTGTAAGAAGATCGTACTAGTATGTTGGGTACATATGTTCTCCTCTTCTTTCTTTCTTTTTTCAACAAAATACAATGTCATCAATAGATACCAACCACTGTATAAATATTAGTCACTGTATATTACACGTAATTTTCCAAAAACTACACACGAGGTATAAAACTTTTTCAATGCTTGATATACATATACTAAATTATTTTGAACAAAATGGGCATATATTATGGATGCTTTATCCTTGTTTCCAATGCGTTCTTTGTCTTGTTTCTCCTTTTAGAAAAAAAAAAGAAAAAAGAAAAGTAAGATAAAAATAAGTCTTGATGATTGAAGTTGCAACAACAGACCAAAAATATTAATGTGGGCTCTTTTGGTCTGCAGTTGATTGCAATATATAACCACAATTATTCCTAACACTATTCCTACCTTTCAACATAAGCCATATATCATAAATTCCTGAGAATATTAATTTAAAATTATTAACTAAAAGATTGCAATAATTTAATCAACTTTATTTCATTAATATAAGCTTAATTCTGATTATGCGATTATGTGTTAAATTATAAGGACAAAGCTTAAGCAGACGGAGATGGACTTTGAACACTTGAAGAAATGCTGTGAGACGTTAAGGGATGAGAACCGAAGACTTCATAAAGAGCTTCAAGAACTCAAAGCACTTAAGTCGTCCCAACCCTTTTACATGCAGCTGCCGGCAGCGACCCTCACGATGTGTCCGTCATGTGAAAGGATTGGAGACACCAAATCCACCGCCCTTAAGAGCCCTTTTACTATGGCTGCTAAACCTCACTTCTTTAATTCCTTCACTAATCCATCGGCAGCCTGTTAATCAAATAATTAATTTTCTAGTGTGGTTATCTAGTCACAAACACATATATAGTTTGAATATATATGAAAAATATTACTTAAATCGCCCATGCATAACCCTACCTTTTTTGGAGTCGGGTTTGGCTTGATTTGATAATTAGGGAACGCGTTTCGGTACAAATTTACTAGAATTTCTACCTTTTTGGCTTTTTTCATGTGATTTCTGTGTGTAAAAAACTAGCTAGCATATGTCAACGAAATGGATATATTATCTATTATTATGTCTTTATCTGTCCAACACATTTTTTGTTACTTATGGTTTGTAAATTCGAATACATATAATTTTTAAGTTTAAGGGATTACGTACGTTGTTCCGGAATTATCATTTTTCATCAGTTTTACCTTCTTTTATAGCAGAAAAAGCAAGAAATATATGGAGCATTGTTTTTTGCTAGAAATCCAATGTTTTTTTTGCTAGAAATCGATCGGGTTCAATTATCCATTGCATGATGGATATTGACGGCCAATCCAATCCATGGACGTTTCATACATATTTTGGGTTGCGGTGAGAGGAAAAAAACAGTTTTTCAAAGACACAAATAGAATCAAATTTTTAGTCGAAAAAAAATTGAAAAAAACATTATTCTACTAGCTTGTTAGAGATAACTTTTTTAACAATAGTATCGATAACACAAATATAAGCACACCTGTAACAAAATTCTATCAATTTAAAGAAAATTATTGCTTCTAACTTTTTAAGATGCAAAATCATTAATAATAGTATCAATATCAGTCTTGTGTAACATATATTTTTTTATACATAAACTATTCAAACCGTTCAACCATTCTTGGGACATTGATGACCTTAAATAATTCTTCAGTAACTTCAAGTTTTAATTACAACAAGCATGTTATGTGTCACTTTGTATCAGGATCTAATTATAGCATTGTACTTTGTATGTTGTTCTAATTGAAGCATTGTACTTTGTATTTCCTATATTATTTCATCATACTTTGCAGTTATCCAAATTAATTAATCTACCACTGAAATAGCAATATACTTGGAATCTGTCACTGAAATAGCAAAGTACAATGTTGTAACTAGATAGACATCCAACATACAATGATATAATTAGATACACATTTAATTATCCATATATTAACTCCAATTGCTTGTAGTTGTAGTCATTATGTCAGCGTGAAGTGATATACGATAGATGTACAAAAGGAAAGAATATTGATATCCTAGTGCAACATGTTAGGCATCCGTTAACAATTTTTTAGATGTTGCTTTTTCCAATGAAGCATTTGTGACAAGATTGTATCAAATGTCCTTGTTTTAATTGGAAGAATATACTGTATAGAGCAAATTTCTATGTAAAACTTCACTTGTTACAATATGCGTTCACCCCTAACTTCACAAGTTGGTGGGTACATTGTGAAAAAGCTACAATATTTTAACATGAGTTGCAACCTTCTAATCCAATTGGAAGATGATGAACTAGATGGTGCGTGCATATGGTGATGCATACAATGGGTCCTCTATATTATATTTCACATGATCTTGAAGAAGAAGTGCCAAATCAATCTGCGAAGAGGTTCTATGATATTTTACTTGATGCCTATGAACCATTGTGGGAAGGGTGCCAAAATTATTCAAAGTTAGTAGCAGAAACATAATTGTTGAATTGGATGTCACAATATAATATATTTAAGCGAATTCTATCTCATACGTAGAGGGAAGTCGCATGTTTGTGGGCAACTAATCCAACCCCAATATAAATAATTTTTATTGAAATACAATGCGAGTGAAAGTAAGACAGTTCTTGGAAAAATATTTCCTAAAACCTCCAAGGTGATGACTCGGATTGACAAAGTTTTTAGCCCCTACAGTACTCGATCATGTTAATTGAAGTGTCCTTTGGGGTTTAGAAGGGGACTACTTGTATTCATTCAGCCAATATGTCAACTTGGAATCTCAACTTGATAAATCATGAAAATTCAAAAGAATATATCTTCTAAACTCATATGAAGACACATAACAACTTTAAAACGAGGACATCTTATGCAACATCAAGTCTCGATTCACACTAAACTATGAATTATTCAAATCTGAAAAAAGTATAGTCAATGGCGGCGGACACGAAATATGAAGACATTCCAAATATGAAGAAATTCCTAAAACTCGAATACATTAATACGAAGTAGTTCAAGTCAAAGACGGGCCGCCCCACAACCGAAGAAACTATGTGATGCAAGTGTGATACCCTCAGATTAACCAAAGCATAAGGGTCAGCAACTAGGGTGGGCTGGCGGTGCCAACAATTGTTGGTAAGTCTTGGAAGGAGGCACGAGAAGTCAAGTCGGGTAGTCTTTAGGAGGTTCCATGGAAATGGGTTCTTAAAAATATGTTATTTTACAGACAATGCAATTCGATATAAAGGTTATTTACATTTTCAAAATATATGGATTATTGGTGTTTGCACAAACTCACACTTCTCTCTTTCTATGGATGTTTATTTTAAAGTTTGAGTGTTCAGAAGAACGTCAAAGTATGTGACTTTCTTGAGCGTTTCTCAGGATGAAAGTTATTTATGCACGTTCTAAAATGATATATATATATATATATATATATATATATATATATATATATATATATATATATATATATATATATATATATATATATATATATATATATATATATATATATATATATATATATATATATATATATATATATATATATATATATATATATATATATATATATATATATATATATATATATATAGTAGGGATGTTTGATTATTTGAATACTCGACAGCTAAAAATAAAATAATTTTTAATTTTTATTTCCTTCTTTCTTGTCATTTTCCTTTTCATAGTTTCATTTGCATATTAGGTTCTCTTAGTGTTCATTCGTTTTTCCTTCTTCGTTCCTTTTAGTCGTAGAAGTCATCCTGGGTTCATCCATCCCTTTCTTCTTCCTTGAGGACAAGTAATGATGTAAGCTGATACGTTTTATACAAATAAACAAAACTTAAGCCCTAAGTTCACATGCAACCTAATTGGATATATGTTTTCACTATTTGAACATATAATAAATACTGAAAGGCCAAATCGAAATTTACTAAAAGATATAAAAGAAAATACTAACCTTTTGTTGATCTTCTGGAAACTAGCACCACAAATGTCATGCCTCAAATGGAATCACACCTAAGCAGCAATTCGAAAAACCAGAGAGAGAGTGGAGAGTAGGAATAATGGCACAGAATGGGGCTGGCCTGGGACCCATATTTATAGGTTCTAAGTGGTTACCAGATAAACCTTAGAGATAAATCTTTTTGAATTCAAATAAGATAAACATTTTATCATTTAACTCAAACTCTTTTTATCCGCTATATTAATCTCGATTTCAAGGATAAATATATCCTTAAAATCGCCAACTTCCACCCTGCCAAAACTATCACTACTCAACTATTGAATAATTACAATTCAGCCCCTACACCTTTAATTAATCCAATTAATCACCAAATTAATTCCAATTAATTCATGATTAATTATTAATTAAATAATACTATTTTTAATTAATATATTATTTATTTCATTTATATTGATTTATTAGTCACATAATAAATCAATCTATCTCTCTCAAGGTTATTCTACCAAACTGCCAGCTATGAGGGCAACCCAAATGGACTTTGCTACTATCAATTAAATATATACTAAGTATAGGCATGGCCTAGACATCTAATCCAACATAAGCTTGGGGAGGTTTGTTAGATTTATTCTTCCACATGTAATTTGCTCTTTTAATTTTCGCACTTGTAACACATTTTATCTTAGTTTTCGTTAAATTTTTACTTTTTTGTTTGGATAATTTATGTTTTGATGGAGCGTCTTGTATTTCATTATTTCCATGGCATTTTCTAGGAAAAAGGCGGAGCGGGGAGCTTGTAGCAAGAAGCATGGAGTTTAGGAGGTTGGGAATGGAAAAGGATGGAAATAGGCATCACACTTTAGAATTGAATACTCCTGAAATATGGGGATAAAAAGTTATGTGAGTTGTGTTTCTTGTTACAAGGACCGCGTTTTCCGAAAAACTGTCAAAATAGGCATCACACTTTAGAATTGAAGACTTGCGGTATACACTAAATGCACGGACCATGTAACTATTACACAGGTCGTGTTTTGGGCTTGAGATATGGGCAAATCAGTTTTTCGTATCCGTAAATTGAGGATCTAGAGTTCATTTGAGTTCGGTTCGTTCCAGAGGCAAAAAGTGGGGTTTTCCGAAGGATTTTGAAGGTTTCTAAAGCCCGAATTACATCATTAACATTTGGTTTATTTGCATTAATCATAAGTGTTTAAGATTTGATTTTTCTAAAAGACTTGCTTTGATCTTTTTTGAGCCATGTCTTGCTAGAATCCCTAGTTTTAGTTCTTTGTACAGACATGTTTATCATCTAGATTTAGGCATATGACTTGATGTTTATCCATGATTTTATCCTGGTAATCATGTTCTTGTTTCAATTTAAATCTTGAATTTGGTTTCTTTTTTATTGGCTACTTAAATGAATTGAATCCTTGCAAATTTAATTGGCTAGTAAAACACCTAATAATTTTATGTAGTTAATGATTGGTAACAAATAGAAATATTTCTTGCTATAGAACTTGATCACATGTTTTTAGACTCTCGTGCACGTGAAAATAAATTAACTTTGTTACAAGACTTCTACAAACACTTAATGTAGTTTTTTATATAGTCTAAAGGTGTGTTTAGGTTTCATTAGGGAAACTAGATTTAGTCAAAGAGTGAATTTTGGTTAAATACATTGACAAGTGAAAAACATAAGAGCATGTTTTTGCTTTTTTAGTACGAACATAGGATAAAAAGTGATATACTACAACAAAGCATGATCAATCTTGTATGGTAAACATTACGAACTTAGAACTATACTCATTACAGTTATTGTTACATGTTCAATTTAGAATGGAAGCTATTCTTTTCAGTATTCTTTGATATTACATCTACAAAAAAACCAATTATGTTACTTTTGTACCTTGTGTAAAGAGGTATAAGCCTTTATTCTTTCGTCTATATGGTTCAACCTTTCTTTCCATGTTCTTTATATTTGATGTTGTATAACAATATTTTCTAGACTTATTCTATATTCTCTTTTTATTTGTGAAGCTTGACTAGCCTAACATGTTGTATGTGACAAAAACATGGCGAAATAAATGCCTTGGCACTCTAAACATTATATAGAACCAAGTTTGATGGCCTGTCCAACTCATGGTCGTGCATGGAATCAATTTGACTCAATGCATCCAAAATTTGCGAGCTATCCACGGAATATCTGCCTTGGGTTATTTATCGATGGGTTCAGTCCAAATAACTTAAATTCGAGTACCTATTCATCTTGGGCCCTATTTATTTTAATATATAACTTTCCTCCTTGGATGTGCTTAAAAGACTCATATGTTCAATTAAGCAAGACTATTCCTCGAAAAAAGGGCCCTCGTTAATATCTTGATGAGTTTCTCGGGCCATTAATAAACGAGTTGAAAATGTTGTATAACAAGGGCGTTGCTACTTATGATACTTCACTCAAAGAAATTTTCACCATGAGAGTTATACTTTTGTAGACAATTATTGACAACGCCTAGTAATATCAAGTATTTTAGGCGTTGTTTAGCCGTGTTTTAGTTAATTTATCCTTATTAATTGGCTAATATCACTTACTTTTGTGTCAAGGTGCTTGGAAATGTTTTTAGTTTAAATGCAGGGGTTTTAGTGCAAATTGGGAGAAGTTACGGAGCAAAACGGACAAGAAAAAGAAGTCAGCAGACATTGGCGTCGCTAACTTTTATGGTTAGCGTCGCTAATGTTCGGAGGAGGGAAAATCTACAAATTCAAATTTCGAACGCGCGCTAGAATATTCTAGAAGCCCATATTACCGACGCTAATTTATAGATTAGCGACGCTAATGTCAAAAAAGATAAAATCTCCGTTTTTGACTTTTAAATTCCGAAATTTCGGGCTTGGGACGAAACGCGCGACGCGGGAAAACCTTGGCCGCGACGCGGCAACCCTAATTTCGCACCACTATAAATACCGGAGCCCTGTCCGACTTTTGGAGCATCCAGGGACGCGAAGGAGGGATCTGAAGGCACAATTTCATCAGTTTTTCAATGGGAATCAATATTTTGGTTAGTAATTTAGTTTTTCTCTTGTTTTATCAACTCGGTATCAAGGTATTCTGCAATCGGGATTTCCGTCGATTACTCGATGTTCATTTAGATTCATAGTTTCTGATTTCAGTAGTATTAGTTAGTGGTTAGATCTGATATTTGATTGTTTGGATATTGGTTTGATATTTGGTTTTTGAATTATAAAATAATCATTCGGTTTGATGTTATTTTGCATTATTGATGTTTGGATGTGTTTGATTGCACTGGATTGATTGTTGCTTCTGGATTTTGAATTTAGTTTCTGATTTCAGTAAGGAACTTTAGTCTAGGATTTGATTTGGGTTAGCTTAGTTCATGTTTGATTTGGTTTTGGCACTTGTTTGGTATTTTGCTTTTATTGGCTTTTGGGAAAGTAGAAACAATACCGCTGGCTGTAGAGTGACACTACAGTTGGTATACTGTCGTTCTATCTTGACCATCAAACTCCCACGTATCGACCCTTGCTACCGCTATACTAGTGAGAGTGACGACCTATGCGTGTCAGTTATCGACATTCCTGCTTATGCAATGTTTTGTGGATGGAGCACGGATGGCAAGTTAGCATGCCCATATTGTATGGGTGAGGCTGGGTCGTTTTATTTACATAACAGAGCTAAACCATGTTGGTTTCATTGTGATTGAAAACTTTTACACATTCATATAGAATAGATAGACGAGAATTTCCAGCTCCAAAGGCCATGCGATTTTATCCAACACCAATGGTAACTGCATTACATTTGAAAGAAAATACGACACTTCCCACCTTTTACGAAGGTATTCCTTATAGAACGCATAACATAAAATTTCTTGGTTTTAACAGTACTCCTGATTGGTTAAAAAGAAGCATATTTTGGGAGCTACCATATTGGCAAACTTTGTTAATCCGACACAACCTTCATGTAATGCACATTGAGAAAAACATTTTTGGCAATATTTTTAATACTGTCATTGGCACTGCAAAAAGTAAATAGAATATTAAGGAAAGGAAGGCTATAGAAAGGTATTGAAATCAAGAGAATATGTATATTTATTAGTAGGGGAGTAAGGAAATGAAAAATAGGGCACCATTCACTTTGAGCAAACCACAAGTGGGTAAATATATTCATGGTTGACTAAATTTAAATTCCTTGGCGACTATGCTTCAAACTTGGGGGATGTATTAAACATGAATATAGTATCTTTATAGCTTCAAGAGTCATGAATGTCATGTGTTTACGCAAATATTGTTGTCAATTGTTTTGAGAGGAATACTGCCAAATCCATTATGGATTGCAATAACAAAACTATGCACATTCTTTCGTGCAATATGCTTATAGTTGTAATGTGTGGATAATTTAAATTGCTTGCAAAATACAATTGTTAAAACCATTTTCAACTTGGAAAATTTTCCCATCTAGAACCTAACTCAATGGAACACCTTGTTATTTATTTGACTCCCAAAAGTATTCTAGGATGCTCGATTCAGTATAAATGGATGTATTATTATGAGATGTGGTTTCTTTTAACTTACAAAGTATTCAATCATTATCATTATAAATAATAAAAAGGAACTCTATGGAATTGATAACAATTATTTTCCAACATCTATTTAGGAAACTAGGATCAATAAAAAAAAGAATGATTAAAAGCCATGCCAATGTAGAGGGGTCTTTGCTCAAGCTTACAATATCGATGAAATATCTTACATTTTGCTCCCAAATACTTTGAGCCCACAATAGAAACACTATTGAATTGTGAATCGTGCAATTTTGCTCCATACATTCACAGTTATAAGAGGGCTAACTCTCAATTAAGCATTTTTAGAGTTCCATTACATAAATTATTTGAAAAAGGTGGTCATCGGAGGGTCCTAAGTGATGATGAGATGCGGATTTCTCAAATTATATATTGATTAACTGTGAAGAGGTTTACCCTCCATAAGGTATTTCAAGATCATTTTTTGTGATGCTATAGTATTCTAAAATTTGGTTTATGATTTTCTTTCAAGGTTGTTTGAAAATTTTGCAAGCCAAGGACAACCACATATAGTGGAACAAACACTTGCAAGTTTTAGGGATCAACATCTTATCGATTGGTTCAAAACATGTGGGATATAGAATATCTATATTAGCTAATGGTCTAGTATGCAATTCAATTAATTATTATCTTTTGATCGTAGGTTTTCTGAAGAATCATATGATATCTTAGCATATTAAAGGCCTTAAATAACGACCTTTACATCATGGTTTATCTCATAATGCTATTTTCTCAATAGTTACAAGTTCCACACTAAAAAATATGGTAATAAATGGGTCACGGAATAGTGGGGTATGTGTAAAAGGGACTTGTTACGACGAGAATGAGCATGACTATTATGGGTTATTAGAAGAGGTCTATAAGGATAATATCAAGGTGTAGGGTGTTGTGCTATTTATATGTTCAAGTATACATAGTTTAGTGCATTCTATAGCAGCCCAAGTACAGCTCTTGACAACTTAGTGGTTTGTTTTTTATTTAACTTAAATGTTGAAACAAAGTGCTGGTCTAGTAGTAGTTTAATGTATGTTGTTTGAGTCAAGTTAAAAGCATGTTTTGCTAATGTCTATCAAATTGAAAGTAGGTTGCCAATTCCTAACAAATTGAAAGTATGTTGTTACTTATTGCTTTTTTAAACATGTGTATCTTAATCGAAGTGGTGTGAAATTGAAAGTGTGTTGCTAGTTTTCTAGTCAAGTTAAAAATAGGTAGATATATGTTGTTGTGTGTTTTTGTAAGTGTATCTTTTCTAAGTGGTGTCATTAATTAAGATAGTGTAAAGTTGGAAGTGTGTTGCTAGTTTTTGTCAACTTAAAAGTAGGTTGATATTTACTATTTATTATTATAAGTATATCTTATCAAAATGGTGTGGAGTTGAAAGTATGTAGGTATTTTTTTTTTCAAGTTGAAAGTATGTCGCTATTTACTATTTTATTATAAGTTTACCTTATAAAACTGGTGTAAAGTTGAAAGTACATTGCTATTTTTTTCAAGTTGGAAGTATGTTGCTATTTACTTTTTTATATGTATATATATTATAAAAGGTGTTGTCAAGTTGAATGAACATTGTTATTTTCTACAAATTTTAAAGTACCACTATTAAAAGTTTATATATATTTTTTAATATTTGTAGGTTATCGTTGATCGAATACATGAGGAGATGACGGAAAAACTAAAGACAGAACGTTAAGAAATAAAGGTAGAAATAATGGAGAAACATGAAGAAATAGAGGCCGAAAAACAAGAAATTGGCAAGATGTATAATGAAATCCTAAAACTCATTCAAGGAAATAACCCGCGACTTTGACACTTTTGGCTTTTGTGACATGTCTTTTGTGATATGGTTTCGATACTATAAAATTTAATATGAAGTTTCAATTTGGTTGTCGAATATTATGTTTTGGATTTGGAAATCTAATGTTAAAGTTTGAATTTCATTTGACAAATTTGGTTATAGTATTTCAACACATTTGAATCATAATATACCGTTGTTAATTATAATAAGAATAAGAACCAATTTTGGTTAACAACGGAAGAGTGACAACTTTCCAACCTCTTTCCAAATAACTACTGACAAAAAATAATTGTTGCAAATGCATAATCAGCAGAATTTCAACACCATATTAGCAAGAGAATAACGACAAATATAGTCTTTTGTTGTATCAGTGACATGACTTTTTTTATCGTTGATCCATTGTTGTTGGCTTTTAGCGACAAATGTCTCACATATTTGTCAGTCTCTAATACTATAGTTTTTAGTATTGTGCGAACCAATTCAACTAAACATTTGATTGAATGGTTTTATCAATTGGAAATATATTTGATAAAAATATCCAACATATCCAATTGGATCCTTCAATAGAGACATCTAATTTATATTTAATTACAACCAACAAAATATAAAAAATAATTTTAAAATAAACACGTCTTTATGTATGTGCACGCCTGTGTGTGTGCGCGCGCTTGTGTGTGTGTGTGTGTGCATGCGTGCGTACGTGTGTGTATGTGTGTTTTAAAGATATGTATGGTACCCAAATGCGACTATAAGGCGGAATCGGGAGGAGTGACTTCGGTGAGATAGGAAACCATCTTAGATATTCTTCAAACCCATCTTTATTTTTAAGTTTTATATTATATCTAAACCTATTATCTCCAACACAAATCTATTACTATTCTATTTTGGGGTGTATAAATATTATTTGTTTTATGTTATTATTATTATATATATATATATATATATATATATATATATATATATATATATATATATATATATATATATATATATATATATATATATATATATATATATATATATATATATATTAAAACCCGTATTTTTTGGATGGGGAGTGTACGTTTTTTGTGTCACACGGAATTTTTGGATCCGTTTTGATGCTTGTCGGATCTTTGTGTATATGGATTGCCATTATCTCTTTCGCTTTCTTCGCCTCTCCGACTCCCTTCTCTCTCACGATCTCACTCTCTCATCAAAACCCTAGCCACTGAAATCAATTGAAATCATGTTATCGTCGGCGGCTCTCGCCGCCGCCTGATTGCAAACCCTCTAGAATCTGTCTTTCATTCACTTTCACGTAATCGGTAATTTGCAATCACAATCAAATTCCCCATTCAGATTCCCGCTTATTGTGACTGCGATTGCTTCTCATATATCACCGCCACTTGTCGTCGACAGAAGTGAACCACCACCGCCAGTTGGTAAGATTTCTTGGTCTCCGATTGCTTCTCATATTTCCGATTTTAGTTGCTTTCCAGTTGGAGTTTCCGATTGCTTGCTACTACTGATTTGTTGCTTGACCTTCTACTGATTTCTGATTTCTTAGTTCTTACTGTCTTGCTACTGATTTTAGTTTCTTGCTTTTCGATTACTGTCTTGCTCATTAGGTAAAAGGGGTAATTTTAATCTCCTCGGTTTTATCGGCAATCAACTCAAATAATCCAAGGCTTCGGTTATAAATAATGTAAGATCTCTCTTCTGAATTACCTGCGTTTTTAAAGCAGTTATTTGATTTCTCTACCCGGTTTTCCGCTTTGTTTGGTGTAAGATTTGAATCGTTTGAGTTTTTGATTGGCTTCAATAGTTCAGTTTATTTGATACCCATTTGTTGGAATATGGTTTTGATGCTTTCATTTATGCATGTATGTTTGTCTATGCGAACTTGTAATTATATCTGAATACAGAATACTGACTTCGTTTTTCAATCATTATTGTTGACATTTTCACTTTACTTGTCCAACTAAATATTTACCAATTGCAATGTAAATATGTATCTATTGGAATTTTAAGACCACGAGTTTTCAGATTATATTACTTGTGATCAGTATCACTTAATTCACCAAAAAAACATCTGAAAGGTTTTAAACGCATGTAATTTTGATGTTAAAGAGGAACCTATTTGACCTCAAAAGTCAATATCTAACACTTTTTTCATGTAAATATGGGCCATTTTGCTTGATGAAATAGATGCTTTATTCTGTATGATATGCTCTATTATTGTTTATCAGTCCTCTTTTATTTTCTTACACTTATTGATCCCTTAATAACGGAAGGCAAATGAGATGTTATAAATTGCATAATTTACCTTAATCATGATGTTAATGACAGGTTTTAATTAAATAAGTCATTTTGATAACTTACTGCTAGAAATTTATACGATTGTCTATTTAATTTTCAGAATGGCTGCAACATTTCGTTAATCTCTTTAAAATGTAAGTATCTTTATCTACATGATGCTTATTTGTTTTTGTGGTTGATATTAATTGTGCTTATTTATGTGTGGGTTTTGCAGATTAGGTAGTAGACATGAAGGTGTTTAGATTTAAATATTCCCTCTTCTTTGGTTGTAGTTACTATATACCATTTTTTAAGTTATTGCAATTTGAAGGATTCTATATGGAATAAACCACTTACATTTGGAAATAAAATTAAAAATCATGAAAATCATAGTCAATTATATAGCATACTGAATTTGATTTTCTAAAGGTATATATCTTTTGAATCTTACAGTTTTGATATCATTTTAATTTGGTCATAGATCTTCAGATGCTATTACAAGCAACTCAACTAAAGTACGTTGCTTATTCTCGCATTCAACATTAAATACAATTACAAATAGTACAACTGGTTTTATTTTTTGTTAATTTTCTAAGTTTTTCCCATTTCAGGTAGACAATATATAAGTTTATAACATACATCTAACTTTATTAAGATAAATGGTCTACAATATTTTTGTTATTAGGACATTATACTTTGAAAAATTAAATTGCCTAATGATAGTGAAAGTAGCTATGTATTTATATGCAATTGCTATAATTGAGCAATTTTATTGATGTATAATGATGTAATAGGAAAAAAGTACAAATATGGTTCTATAATAAACGTGTGTGCTTTCTTTATTGGCTTCTTATTCAATTGTTTTATAATTGAGGCAATTTTTTGTTTTTTGTAGCTTTTAATTTTTTAACATACTTTTTTAATCACAATTTGTTGGTTGTAGGTATCTTCGGTTTCAGCTCATGCCAGTGCACAAGACACGGGAGCAAAAGCAGCAGACTTTGATGTTGATGATGGTGGAGGTTTGGTTAGTCGACATTTATAATTTTATCTTTTTTTTGTTCGGTGGTTAAATTAATAGTATTGAATAACATAATTTCAAAGATATTAAACTTATTCATTATTTGAAGTCTCCTTTTGTTTTGTAAAAACAATTTTTAACATATTGATTTGCTACACCATCATTATCTACATTTTTTTACAACGCGACAAAAGCAGACATGCCCATAATTGTAAATTTTTTTAATTTGTTTTTTACACAATCATGCTGTTAATTCATTTTCTGTTTTTTTACAGGTAGTAAATGCTAAACAAATGCAAACACAACGAACAGAAAAACGAACTAACCTTTGCTAATAACGAAATCTAAAAGTACATTGCTAATAAAGGTATAGATACAAATTGAAAACGCAAATTTTCTCCCTAACCCGTGTATAGCACGGGCCGCACACTAGTTGTTCTTTAATTTCCATTGTAATAATTAAATGGATATTCAATTTGATGTTAATTGAATACTTGGATATCCAATCGGATATCTAGTTGGACAATAATTGTATATCCACTTATATAATAATTGGATATGATCAGTTTGATATTTAATTAGTTGGATTTGGATTGTCATCAAATAACACATCGATCTAATTTGAATACTGAAATTTCGAAACAGATTTAATTTAATTATAATTAAATATTCAGTGCATGATGATCATTTTCTATGTTCATTTTCTGTTTTTTTTACAGGTGCAAGATAGTCTTTTCTTTGGATTAATTAAGGAAACAAGAATACTCAATTGAGTACCTCAATTGAGTATTCTTGTTTCCTTAATTAATCCAAAGAAAAGACTACCTTGCACCTCGTCGGCAATGATCTTATGAGACACGACAACTGATAGTGAGCTTTTAAGAGTCATGCATTTGAATATTGACCACACCATACATTGAACGCCAGCAACAAAATTCTTTGTTTTATGATGTTCATATAATTCGGTTGTGCTACATATTTAACGCTAAAAGTATATGATATATGAAAGCGTCTTCACGTTCTTTATTATCGATAAATATAATTTGGCTTTTCAAATTTCATAGTTAACTCGATAAATAAACGAGTTGACCCTTGCGAACTTTGGACTGTTGTCAAATCTCAAGGGACGAAGTATTTGGTCCTTTAGTAGGTGAGTTGGCGGTCGGGATTACTCAATACCGTCCTATACCAAATTATTGCTCTATTTAATATAGGAATCGATTGTCACTAAATTAATTTCTAATAGTAGGACTGTTGGAACTGTATGAAATAATTGTGCAATATATGTAGGAACATGTATTGCGTCAGTTCTACACGTAACTATAATAATAAATTATTGCTCCAAAAAGAAAGTGAACATAGAAAATGATAGTGATAGTGACAATAATGGATTGTCTTCTCATCATATACGAAAGGCTTATCCTATGAAACAAAATATTAACTTTTAGTAGAATAGGTGTCGTATTAATACTTCAAACTGGTACTAGTTTCTTTGAAAGAAGCATAAGATCAGACCCGGTGATAGAAACTTATGCAAAAATACACCATTTAAGCTTACGTCAAACTAATTTCAAATATTTGGAACTCTTTTTGAAAGCATGCAGTCTTGGTTAGATTATAGATTAATCGCCTCATTTGCTTAAGCATTATACTCCCTTGTCTAAGGTGTGCTTGCTGATTGATGGTCGTTTTTTTTTTTTTTTTTTTTTTTTTTTTTTTTTTTTTTTTTTTTTTTTTTTTTTTTTTGAAACGGCAAATAAGCATTAAAAGAAGCCACGAATAGCAAGACGCTATCGAGCCCGAAATAAAGTACAAAAAGTAATACAGGAGCACCAAGTTAGAGAACAAGAAAACAAAACATAAAATTAAGACAAAATGTGATCAAAAGGAGAGCAGCTCCAAGTCGTCCAATCACCACATCCGAATGAGCTCCTGTGAGTGCACCAAGCAAAAGATTGGGCAATGATTGAATCAGCCACCTTCGTTGCGGGAGTATGTAATTGTTTGAAGATCTTGTCGTTCCTATGGATCCATATATTCCAAATGACGCAAAAAAGAATAGTAATCTCAATCTTTTTCTTCTTTGGATGATTACCCCATAGATGTGCCCACTCAATAAATTCAATTAGGTTTGAAAATCTCCTAGGTTGGAGCCCACACCACCGAAAGATCCAGTGATGAACCACCTGCGTAAATTCACATTGCAATAGCAAGTGTTCTACCGTTTCCACTTCTTTACTACAAAAAGGACACATTTGAGATGCTGAGTTTACACCTCTCACAGCCAGCGAGATCGCAACAGGGATTCTGCCTAAGACTGCTCTCCATACAAAGCATCTTACTTTCAAGGGAACTTCCTTAATCCAGCTAATGATCGGACCAGATGAAGTGTTAAGTTGGGCCTTGATTAGGTTCCGTAATCGTTTGACTTCATATTCGCCATTTGGGGAGAGGAGAAACTGAAAACCATATTTTGATTTCACCTTAGTGTCCATATCGCCAATAATATTGTATAGCTGAAGCAATTCGTTTAATTCCTCAACATTTGATGGATGTTTTTTCCACTTCCACGAAAAACCACTAGGAGATAGCCCACCTCATTCCTCAACATTTAATGGTCTTTTTGTTGAAGCGGGAAAATGAACGATACAGCCAATGAACCAACGTGGTATGGCACCTGCCCCAATGTTTTAATTGAAGAATTTATTTTATTCATTTTCCAATATGTCTTGGAGACTGACATGTAATATTTTCTATAGGGTGGATCCAAATTAGGTATGTAATTAATCTTTTTTTAGGGTGAATCCATATTAGGTAGACATTGGCAAATTTTAGAAATTTAAAATTGATGAACAATTATTAAAAATGGAGATGACAACTAATATAATATGGAAATCACACGATTTTACCGCTAAAATGGGATAATTTCAAATCTCGTCTCTTTCTGAGAGGTGGCCAACTATGTCCGATTGAAATCTCGTCCCTTTATGTCCCTTTTGTGGTTCTCTCATTTATTCATATGGGACTCCGTCAACTCCTCAATATGCTCTGCATGAATGAGGTGGGCGATATAGATGACTAACTTCAAAATTGCGCATGATGCCAAGTTTTAGGTTCAAGCATAATTTTTTCAACATGATGTGCTCTTGATTACCGATTATGGGGACATGTATTATGATGCAACCAAGTCCTCGAGGGGATGGATTGTAAGAAATGCATATCTTCTTGAGGTTCTTGTGTTTCTCCTGGACCCATCGATCACAAAGGATAGTTGGGGTTAGTCTTAATCTGGGGGTGTTACGGATTATGATTTGACACTCAAGTTAGGGAATTTTGCTCAAAAGAGTGTTGGGAGCTTTCGAGCAAATTTTAGAGCTGAGAATTGCTTACTAATAACCAAGGGAGGAACTGAATAAGTGCCCATAGTAACATGGGCCCCACCTCAAAAATTCCTTAGAAATAGCCCACACCCAAATACTTAGTAATGGTAAATTAGTAACCCATATTTATTAAAGCCCAATTTCCTAAATTAGAAGAGAAATATATATGTAAATTGAATTTTGTTGCTGCCGATCACGATTTCATGAATTCACAACAAAAAAAAAAACGCAAGTCGTTGACTTGCTTGCTGGCTCGTGCGGATATTTAATCATCAAAAAAGAACGTACGCAAGTCGCATTGTTTCAAAGTAAAAATTAACATCTTGTGGTCTCTGATTTTGTGAAAGTTGAAATTACAAGAAAGATCTCTCTTTAAACCGATTTTGAGCTCATCCCAAACCCTAGAATGAAACAAGTAAGTATGTATTTTTTTAAAGGTTTATGAAATAAGTTGTTTATTTGATTATTTATAGAAATTAATTTTTGGATTGGTGAAATTAGTAATTGTTTTGCTTGAAATTAGTGCATTATTTATTGTTGACTTGTTTGGAGAGAGGCTTTCCATTTGTTGTTTCCATTGAAATTACTTTGTTGTTTCCATTGTAGGGTACCATTGGGTCTTTTTTTAGGAGACTAAGAGAATGTTCTAGTGAAAGTGTTGAAGGATCTTCCAAAAGACTATGTTCCAATGAATCAATTGCTTCGGTTTCTAATGTTATTCCACAAATACCACAATGTCCACAAATACTCCAATTCCAAGTGTTGAATTGAAGGATCTTCCAAAGGACGCGAGTGATAGACCTAGGATAACAACTTATAATCCAAATCAAAACGATGAAATAAGAAGGGCATATTTGCTTCAAGGTCCTCATCAAATAAGGGGTCATACATTTCCATCAAAGACAATAGGTAAGAAACACAGACGTTTTGTTGTTGAATGGTTTCCCGAATTTGATTGGTTAGAGTATAGCAAAAAAATAGACAAAGCTTATTGTTTATTTTGCTACTTGTTTGGAGACATGGTGGGACAACAAAGTGGGAGAGATGCATTTGTTACAGAAGGTTTTAATAATTGAATTAGAAGAGAAGCATTAGGGATTCATGTGGGTAATATTGATAGTTTACACAACAAAGCACGACAAATGTTCGAATTTCTTATGAAAGAAAAACAATCTATTGGTGTAGCATTTAAGAAACAAACCAAAGTTGAGGAGATTAATTATAAACTTTAGTTACGTACTTCAATTGGTGCTTGTATATTTTTATTGAAAAATGGTTTACTGTTTCGTGGTCATAATGAGTCGAGTGGTTCTCTTTCTAGAGGGCTTTTTATTGATACATGCATTATTGTGTAGCATTTAAGAAACAAACCAAAGTTGAGGAGATTAACTATAAACTTTAGTTACGTACTTCAATTGGTGCTTGTATATTTTTATTGAAAAATGGTTTACCGTTTCGTGGTCATAATGAGTCGATTGGTTCTCTTTCTAGATGGCTTTTCAGTTATACCTTATGTTTCATTTGAGAGCATAATGAAGTCATTTAGTGATTGAGTTGAAAATTTGTAATCAAGAGTTCCATAATAAGTCACAAGTTTCAAAGGTACAAAAAGAAAAAAAAAGTGATTAATATATTGGTAATAAGCAGTACAACATAAGGTCTTCTAGCTCTAGCATAAAAAAAATTTAAGTGTGCATAAGCTATTGGAAATAAAGTGAAAAATAATATGAAATGGCAATATAACAATCAGCTCGAATAATTAAATAAAAAGATGTATTGTAAATGTATGCAAAGATTTCAAATGAAACGTGTGGTACAATGGTAATCTTGAAATTTTGGCAATAAATCTTGAGATTATGTGATTTTTAAAGGGTATATTTATAGGTGATGTAAAAATGAGTGACTAGTACATTATAGATTTGTTGCTCACAAGAAGGAGACTTACATGGGGCATGAACAGTTAATGTGGATGTGTACACAGTTTTGTATATGATTCTGAATATAAGTGTTGTATTTTTTTTTTGTTTATTATTTTAGATATTGGTGACAAGCGTTGATATTTACCTACGATTGGAATGTTTTGAAGTAATTACTTTACTTCATGTGTAAATTCTAGTTTGCTTGAGGACAGGCAAAGTCCAATTGTGAGGTATTTTGATAGCACCTTATTTATACATATATTTTATGCGATATCAGGATGAAGCACCAATTGAAGTACGTAACTAAAATGGGTTCATGGTTTTTTGAAGCAAAAGGAGCTGAAAATGGGTTGACTGCATCAAAAACACGACATGTCCAAGAACACAACGAGACGCGTGGGAGGAGATCGTGAGGCTTCCTTATACCCTCGCGATAGGAGAGGATAGCAACAATGCGTTGACGAATAACTATGAATTGAGGATTTGATTCCTAATGCGACTCGTCGGAGGACCCATTGTGACGCGTTTCGAGTCGGCCGAAAGAATATAAATGCGGTCACAGGTCAGATTTTACATAGTTTTTACACCTCTAAAGGGTTGGGACTGAGGAAAAAACCTAAGATTGACGTTTTGAGAGAAAGAAGGTATTTGAGAGGCTGGAAGGCTGACATGACATCGAGCATGATTCTGGAGGATCTGCAGAGGTTACTATTTTGTTGGTTTAGTGTCTATATTTATCACACATTATAGTTTCTTTCTGCATTTTGATTTCAGATTTGGAGTTACACATATTGTTTTTATTTAACTTTGAATAAACCATAGAATTATGAATTGATTGATATTTGGTTATTGATTTGCACGCATCAAAGATCAACGAAAATGATGTTTCCTAACCATGGAGTATATCATATCTAAGTAGAAAACAACTTTTAAACTCTTGGAAACCTTAAATCACACAAACCCTAACATCTAGAAAAATATATTTTCAATGATTTTGAAGGTGATCAATAACACTAACTTTCTCTTAACACATATTGTACAAGATCTAGCTAGAAAATAGATTTTGAAACACCTTAAAAGCCTAAATTTCTTTAACCCTAACATCTAAAATGTTTTCAATGAGGATTTCATTAAACCAATATCATAGCTTCCACTGAAACTCCAATCTCGCATTATTAAAAAAGCATATCAAGTGAAGTGTGTAGAACACATATTTAACTACAACTTAAAGAAAATAGTTGTAGATTATACAAATTGTTTTGGAAAATAAGAACGTCTTATTGATCACAAAATAGAAACATATCAACTATTACAAAACACTAAACATTTAAAGAATCATGAAAACACTCAAAACCCGATTATGGTTCTAAAATGAATAAGATGAGAGGGCTCTCACAAATTATATTGGTGTATTATGAGATAATGTTCAAAAAGAAACTCATACATAGTCCATTCCAGCTGTATCTTCGATATGCATCAACAATTTTCATTCATTGACACTCTAGCCCCTCAAATGCAGATATATCACCCTCACATCCCATTAGTTTCAGCTACGTTCTACTTATGAAAAAATCAATAAATCTGCACATAAACGTCATTAGGATTTTAAAACATTAAGATGATAGCCATTTCAAGTGTCCCTTGGAAACACAATTGCATATAAAAAGGCGCGCTTTTACCAAAATAATTTACTTTAAATCCTTCTTAGTAGAACATAAATTAAAATCGGGACGTTATAATATCTATATAACTCTTATAATAGAGGCCATTATGAATATGGTTCAAGATATGTCTCATTCTTGCACCATATTCATTTGAAACTTACAAAGCTTTTCACTTTCATATAATTAAACATGTACAACTCAAGAGTCTTTTAACCTATGATACTTAATTGTTACTTATTACACCTAATTAATCTAAGAGTCATATAAGTTCACATATAAATTCGATTCTATCTTGGAGAATATGATGGAAGAAAAGTTGACTTGAGAGCACACCCACTTTGAAATTTCAAATTTTCATATTGTATTACAAAGGAGAAACATGAAGAAACTAAAACAAATCATAAGTCATGAGGCAAGAGGCAAGAGAGAAACGACATGGTTGCTAACACATACTTTGGAGGTACATATGTTAATATTGTATTAAAAAGAAGAAGCGTGAAGAGAAAAAGTGCATATTGGTTCTACCTCAACATAATGGTAGAAATATATATAATACATTTAGTATAATTGATTATTCTTTGTAATTAGTGATTTTCAATGCTTCGATAATCTATTGTTGATCCACAAGTATGTAACTAATATATATATATATATATATATATATATATATATATATATATATATATATATATATATATATATATATATATATATATATATATATATATATATAATGTTTTCTAATCCATATTCATCAAAAAAATGTTTTATAATGTTTGAATAATTGGGCTTATGTTGTTTAATGAAGTATTTAATGATTTGGTTTGTAGAATTTTTTTAAGATTAATATTATTTAACAAGAAAAATGATATAAAAGTTGACATTATTGTCATGTAAAAAATTAAACATTGAAAAGGTAAAAATCGTCACATAAATACAAGTAAAAAACTTTAGCTACAAAACATCTTAATACTTTAGCAATAAAACATCTTTTACGCTTTTAAGATTATAATTATTTGGCAAGGAAAATAATATTAAAGTTGTGACATTATGTATTATTGTTAATACATTTTATTTGTTTGTATTAGATTCTAACATAGTTCATGTCAATGTGTTATACTATATTTTTAATGTTGGATTGTTCATATACACTTAACTTAAAATAGATGATTATATTATATTGTTTGACTTTTAGTTAAAATTTTTATTATTGATGCAAATTATCGATTGCGATGAACGATTTATAATTATTTTTACATTTATTGAAAATTTTTTACTTTCAACATATTGATTTGAAACTCTAACCATTCAACTTCTACCCTTAACTAATTTATTAAATATAAAATAATATCATCTTAATGATAGACTTTTTTAGTTATTAATATAATATAATTAAAATATACTACATTGAATTTGTTGATTGAAATATGATATTAAGTGCAAAACCAAAATCAAAATATAAACTAAACTTAGACAATGATTATTCTTCAACTTCCTACTATTACCCACACCATTAATTTATTTTAATACTAAATCTCTTCATCTTCCAACTAATTAATCACTATAACTCAAAAGTTTTTAACTTATGGTACTTAATTGCTATTTATGTGGTTATATATATATATATATATATATATATATATATATATATATATATATATATATATATATATATATATATATAGTTCACCTATATATGACTTGACAATACACAAAATTTACTTTAGAAACGTCTAACATTATCTGATAACAAATGATATAAAATTTTGAGGTTGTTGTGAAGTTAGTTGTTAACGATTTAAAAAATTTCATATAAATACAACAAAAATGAAACTTTAGGATAAACGGTCTTAAAAATATAGATAGTAAAAGCGAAACTTGATTACTATTTAATAATATATTATTTCTAAAATTAATATAAAAGACTGATAAATAGACTGAAAGCGAACACTTATTACTTTTTAATCAAAAGAAACTAAAAGTTACGATGATATTTAAATTTTATATAAATTCACATCATATTCTAAATTCCATATTCATATTATTTTTATTTGACTCATTAGTCTCTAAATGGTTTTTGTATTTTTATTTTATTGAGAAAAATAGATAAACTCATTTTCTTTATCTTATATTATTTGTTTATATTTTTATGATTATGTTACTTAATAAGATATATTTTGAATTTAAAATTATATAACAAGGAAAAAATAAATATACAAAAATTTAAATCATTATTATCTATAAATTCAAGTGTATGTCTAAACATTTAAGGTTTCAAATTTTTTATGGACAATTTGTACTAAAGGAAGATGTAGAAAGATAAAAAATTACAATAGAAGTAAGTTTTTTATAAATGAAAGTGAATAAGGGATTCAAAACTGATTGGAAATTATTTCTTGAATAATAAGTTTAATAGAAACATATTCATATATTTTATTAGATATTTATAAGCGAAAATTTTTTTATTTAAAAAATACAATATTATTTTTGTCAATATTATTGAAGTATTATTTACACATATGAGTCTGACGGAAAATGATCCACAACAATACGTTTCTCAATGACTATCTTTATGTTATTATTAGTATGTTTTATTTTATATTTATTTTAAATTTTGAGATGATTTATGTAAATATATTTCCACTTATTTATAACGTTGGACCGTCTATAATAATTGACTCCAAAAAGGTGATTATGTTTTTACACAATGTTTGGATGAAAAATTATTATTGGTATATATGTCATATGATTGATTTATTTATTTATTTTTTTTTGCAAATTTTGGTTAAATCTAAAAGTATTTATGTTTATATTTGATCGTCTAATACATTATTACTATATTAATTTACTCATACGCAACGTACAAGAATACACCTAGTCTTTAAGATAATTGTGGCAATTTTAACATAAGGAGCATGATAGCCCCTATGCTATGTACAATCCTGCATTGGGACAAGAATCATAGCGTCAGCATGGCCTATGAATAGACATCCAACATTATGATACTCCAAGACAATAAATAAAAACATTGGATTGTTAATGGGCCTCGTGGACCAAATAATATTAAAATCTCTTTATCAACATTTTTCTTTTCTCTTACTTTCATTATCTTTTCTAACCGTTAATGTTACATTAAATTTCTATATTAAAAATAATTAAATAAATTAGAAAAATAAAATCACATTTAATTTAATTATTTAAAAAGTAATAAATGAAAGAAAAAACAAATAATATTTATTTAAAAATTCAAACCATTACAAATTAAAATAAAAATCTTAAAACGATAATTTCAATCCAAAATACGAGGAATTAAAACCTAAATACAATAATTAAAACCTAATACGATAATTTAGTACATAAAACGACCAGACCACCTAGATGAATTTTTCACAGCATTCCAAGCTTCAATGTTCGTAAATATTTGTTGTATGCAGCCGATATTTGTCTAGAGCTTGATTGAAAATCCTATTACTGGTTGCCCCGTTATGTCGGTTCGCCAATAAGTTGAAGTGAATTGTGTTAAATTTTACCACTTTGAGGTTTAAATCCTTCCATTTGTTATTAAGTTTATCTCTAGATCGATAAGGCTCATTATATTGTGGAACAATTACACCATAAGTTTCCAGAATTGGCCGTTGGTTGCCAACGTCGGCTCCTCATTGATGTCGACGAATGTGGTTGCCAAAACCACCTCCTTAATTGGAGTCCATGCCCGACGGTTGTTTTCTAATGCAGCCATTTTTAAAAAAATTTAGAGAGTTATTTTATGATTTTTATAGAGTTGAGAAATGAGAAATGTGTTATTTTTAAATGGGGTAGAGATGAGTATTTATAGGGTTGAGGGGGTAAACTTTTTAAAGAGATTTTTGTTTTTTTATTGGAAAAAGCTTCATTCCAATCGGTTTCGTGAACCCGGCCAACAACTATCTCTCTCCATCTTTCACTCGAAGGAGTGGTTTTCTGGCCGGTGCCGGCGACCCCGTGGCCGAACTTGCGGCTACCATTCGACTACTTTGTCTGGCCTCACATGCTTTAATAATTTGTTCAGATATTCGTATAACATAATATAGAGAATTTTACAGTTAATATTAGGACAAATCTTAGAAAAATCATATATATATATATATATATATATATATATATATATATATATATATATATATATATATATATATATATATATATATATATATATATATATATATATATATATATATATATTTGATAACCGAGGACCTCACCCGACCCATCCTTTGGATGACCCTGATGAAACAACCTCGGGGCCCATGCACACCTAGCAGCAGGGTGGTCCGAGTCAATCACCTACAGGGGTAGAGAGGTGGCCAGTGGTCATCCCCTGATTGAAACCTAACACTCACTATAGGGAAAGGGAGGGAGTGTGATTATATTTTTATTATATTCTTAAAAGAATCACTATATTATTTTTTAGTATATTAAAACTCATATATTATCTGAAATGACTCATTTAAGTTTTCCGATCTAAAAAAACTCATATATTTTCATTAAATCATTAAAAAACCACTATATCATATATTTGTTTAGTAAGTTAAAACTACTATATTTTCTGAAATTATGTAATCTAATAGATTGTAACCATCAACACGTACGAATTGGTTACCTAGCAATTGTGGTTGTCTAAGATATACCGATCTGAAACCTTGAGTTAAACATTTCAAAAAAAAAAATATAAGACTTTTAACACACTGAAAAAATAATATAGTGTTTTTTTATGAATTGAACAAAAATATATTGTTGTTTTTGTGAGATTTGTCATTAATGTTAGGGTGAATTTCGTATATACTCTTATTAAAGAGTAAAATATAGTATTCGTCCAACCTAAAGTCTAAATATCGTATATACCATTGTTAACGTTCAAAATATCGTATTTGCCAAAAAACAAAAATTTAATATTTTTTTAAATATTAAATTAATTTTAACCTAAAATACGTAAATGAATTTACCATTCTACCCCTAAATACTATTAGCCCTTGAGATAAATTTATAACGCTTCAATGCTTCAACCTTGTTCACATTTCCATCACGATTCCGGTGACAACCACCATAAGAGTCAATCTTGATGTTTGACTTTCCAAGGCCTTCAAGGTAGTGACGAATTTGCAGTCAACAGCACAAGATTTCCACCTCCATTGGGCAGCCCAAATGCAACATCAGCCTTCTTTTGGTCAAACCCAAATTTGCAGTCAACAGCACAAGATTTCCACTCCTGCTCACCACCAGTGACGAATACAGGTTCCTTTTTGAAATCCCTAGAATATACTACAGAGTCTTCTTCTCTCTCCAACCAATGCTCGCAACTCTCTCCACGATCGCTAGAATCCAACACATCCAAGGCGGCGCCAGACAACCCAAACATTGAGACCTCATCGGCGGCATCAAGAGAAGAGGAGGAGGAGAAGGAAGATGTAAACTGGTAGAATGAGTCGGTCCAAGAATTTAAGAGATCGGCATTCTTAATCAAGTCGAGTCGACCTAAGAAACTGATCTCGGCTATGAAAACCAGGACTAGGAATAGAGGCAACAGATTGGACCATTTTTCCTAGAATTATGAATATTGGTTGTTGATGATGACGTTGATGCGCTGTTGTTGCTACTGCTGCTAGGTACATGATGATCTAATGGAATGCCTCTTGATGGTCTTTGATTAGGGTTTAATAAAGCCATATTTCTCTTGTTAATTAGAGAAAGATTGAAGCAAATCTGCAATCGATTATTCTGTTGATGATCTTGTAATCTTATTCAGGGGTAGAATGGTAAATCTACTTATTTATTTTAAATTAAAACTAATTTAATATCTGAAAATTGATTACAAAATTAAAAAAAATGTTTAATTAGTTTTTTTGGGCAAATACGATATTTTGAACGTTAACAAGGGTATATATGATATTTAAACTTTAGGCTGGGCGAATACGATATTTTACTGTTTAATAAGGTATATACGAAATTCACCCTTAATGATATATAACTTTATAACAGGGGCGGCCTTAGCCAAGTCGGGCAGACCTGCACATTAGGACCGATTTTAGAATTTACCTAGGGACCGAACTGGTCTGAATCACTCCTGGATCGGTCATTAAATTGTCCATACCACTTGTCAAGTGAAGTCCCACTTTTCAATGAACTACCAGTCCTAAGGTAGTTTTGAGTCAATATCGGTCAGATCTATCCCAATTGAATTGATCTAAAACAACTAAAAGTTGGTATAACCGATTCTAAAAAGTAGGTTTTTTAACTGTTCGAAAAAACGAAAAAACTTTAAACGAGTCTTGTTGCTTTGGCTTAAGCTTCCTTCTATCTTTAGAGGTTCTCTTTCTCTAAATATGATGTGGGACGCCCTCACACCTCTTTCTATCTATAAATTATGTATCTCATTATCTTCTCTCATACATATGTAGTTGGTTTTAAGAATTTTTAACTTTTTTTAATATAGGTAATTTTTGTTTTTTCCACTAATTCATTCTCTTCTAACTTGTTTTATTCTTTACCAACAAAATGATACATTCATAATCTTTTAACTATAATAACAACCTAAGAGTATTTATTTAGAAAATATTAACATGGTTAATAATAAATTTATCAAAATGGAAGGTGTGACAGCAATTCCCAAATCGTTAAGAAAATTTGTCAAACAGATAAAACCTTGCATCCACACCTATCTATAACTAGTCTATATTAATCTGGACCAAAAAAAGCGAGACCAACACAAAAGAATCAAAACTGAAATTAGAAACTAAAATCAAACCAGAAAAACCCGAATCTGAGCCTAAAAAGGCAGACGAAAAGACCGTGATACCTAGTCAAGGTTGGACTGAAAAAGAATGGTTCGAGAAAATACCAAACCGAAAAAAATACCACTCGAGACCGATCTAAATAAAAGAACCAAACGTTTTAGGATTGATCACAAAATAGACCTGATCTTTTCAAGACCACTTGGTGTAGATTGGGCAACAATCCTATGCCACCAGGGCCCTAAATTCAGGACCTACACAATATAGGTTGGACAACAATCGCCCTGGACCCATGAGACACTTTGGGTCCTCAATATTTAATAATATATAAATATTAGTACATAATAAATAAATCAATAAATCAAACGCTAAATACAAATTAAATATTTCTATAGGCGAGATAGAAGCGGTCTTTTTCTTTGCGTTTTTAGAAGTTGCGTGCTCGAATACATGCCCATACATGTAAAAGATTTAAGCCATCCGTTTGTTTTATCTTACATAATAAAAGTTGATTCTTTTTTTAGTTCATCCGGATAAAACATGTATTTATAATTTAAAGATCCCTGTCCAAAGGGTCTATTTTTCTTGTTTTCGTTCCGGGCCTAAAAACAGTTTAGACCGGCCCAGCCCAAATCCTAAAACTCATTTTACATTGTATAGAACCCCCATTTGGGTATAGTTAATTTTTATACCCCAAATCTCAAAACATGTTACGTTAAAACGAAATTCGGCAACGTATTTTATTATAGCCTAATGACACGTCGCTCCATCATACATGGGTATGGACTAGAAACTATCTACATGCCATCTATTCTCATGTTATATTAGAGAAAGTAACTGATTCGTATATCGCAGTTTTTTGCTGTATACAGTCATTTATATTTTACATAGGTTGAGCAATATGTAATAAAAGCATGTTATTATTGTTTATGGTAAATAATTATGAGAAAATGACTAAAATAGCCTAATCCCATAAGGGTTTTCCTCAAAACAGCCAAATTTAGGGGTATTCTCCGAAATAGCCAACGAAAACGCAGCCAAGGGAGGCTAGCTGCGTTTTGCTCTCCTCCACTGCGTTTTCCTCCTCCTTTTTCCTCCCCTGCGTTTTGCTCTCATCCTCTGCGTTTTCCTCCCCATTGGCTGCGTTTTTCTCCATTTTCTTCTTGAGGATCTTGGTGGTTCATGTGTTTAGTTGTAATTTTTTACCAACTTTGAACACTCGTCATTTGTTCATACGAACTCGGATTGAGTTGAAGTTTTTTTTCGGAAAAAAAAACCACCATTTAGCAGCTACCGGGCATCAGCTGGGTTTTGCTCAGAGGAAAACGCATCTAAGGGCCTTTTCTGCGTTTTCCTCTAAGCAAAACGCAGTTGATGGCCCTTAGCTGCGTTTTCCTCTAGGCAAAACGCAGAGCATTGCGCAGCTAAGGCCCTTAGCTGCGTTTTCCTCTATGTCATCTGCGTTTTGCTCTCTACCAGCTGCGTTTTCCTCTATAACATTCATAAACCCAGTTTTTTGTGCATCGAAAGCTTGTACGTTGAGCATAATATTTTGTACATTCACTAATCTATCACCTAAAACGATATGTAATACATAAAAACAACATGAAATTTGAGACTTACCTGTTTCCATAAGGAGAAATCTTGCGAAGCCATTTCAGAGTGTTTCTCGTTTACGAAATTGAAAAATTTTGTCGTTTTTTTTTCCCCGGTTTTATATACCTGGGCTGAGGGGTGGGTAGCCAACAAAAACGCAGCCCGCTAGGACGAAAACGCAGCCGCTAGGACGAAAACGCAGCCCATGAGTGGCCCAAATGGGCAAAACGCAGCCCAGGTGATGAAAACGCAGCCCGTGAGGCTTGCCTGCGTTTTCGTTGGCTATTTCGGGGAATACCCCTAATTTTTGGCTGTTTTGAGGAAAACCCTTATGGGATTAGGTTATTTTAGTCATTTTCTCAATAATTATTGGATATGGATTAGCTCCCATTAAAAAAGTAACAAAAAACTAGCAATGTGTGTGAGCATGCTTCCTTGCCCGATTAATAATTCATGTTGACCGGTGATTTAAAATAAAAAACATATGGTTCTAATAAGTGAAGCTGATTAAAAAAAAATCAATAATAAGGTAGATTTTATAACTTTTTAAAGGTAGTTTTTAAATTTTGTTCTATATAAATTTTAAATAAATTTAAGAAATTAGGTTGATCATGAAATCTACCTTGCTATAGCCTAAATTCGCCCTCGCTTCCAATGATGTTCATGTGCAAGCTTGATATTACTACAAAAATGATTCTATTCATACACTCGTATTCTTAAATGTATACCCCTAAAAGATTTTTTAATATTTTATTTTATTAAACTTATTATGTGCCCTGATTGATGCTTTTGAGATGTATATTTAGTAATAGCTAGGATGTATGAATAATTGAACTTTTTTATCAAATGATTATGAAATTAGCATTTGACTTCGTTGTCTTCAGAAACATTCTAAAGCATATTGGTGGAGATAAGGAAAGAAATCTGTGAAGAGTGAAAGTTTGAGCAAGAGGAAAAATTGCATTAAAAATTATATAAAAGAAAAAAAAAACTTTAAGAATTGCTTGTTTTTTATGTTATTGGGAGGTTTATTCATTAATGTAAATAATCTATTAAAGATGGAGAATATAGTTTGTGGGCTTCTCTTTACGTTAGAGAATATCAGTTGCAACACCAAAATACGGATGAAAATAATTCAAATAAAAATTATAAATTGTTTCAGAGTTGAAGCCTTGAAGGTGTTGATATGAAGAAGCGAGAGGCTAGAACTGACAACCGGTAAAATGATAAAACATCAATATATAAGAGACCTTGATGAATACGATTTACCTTTTTTCCTTATATTTAGAATCCAAACATATATATTATCTTACATGTTTACACAACATAGTCATATACGTATAAGCTGAATTCACATACTTGATATTTAAAATATTGCAATTTCTTTCGGCCTTTCCTCATTTTCTTTGAACATAAAATACATTAAAACTCTAACAAGAAGCGTGAACAAACAAGAAGTTAAAAGGCTCATGTAGCTAATTAAATTGGGTGCTTTGACCCACTCTGCCCATCTAAGAGTATGGTTGGAAATTGGAATAAATGTGTAGAACTAGAAATATGAGTGTCATTTTATTTTTCCGCGTTGATGACAGATACACAAACAATGTACCCTATTTATACTCTAAAGAACATAACAAACAATGTTGAAAAGCTGGAACTTATTCAATCCTAATGACTCCTAAAATTACTGCCTTAGACAATGTCAGTATTCAAATATGCATACTCCTTACTTGTCCTGAAATATGTGAACTTTGCAACAGGTATAGCATTTGTAAGTAAATAAGCAAGCTACTCATGAGTACTGCAATGCTTATCATAAAATTCACCATTTGCTAATGTAGTCAAACAGTGTGTCTATGTACTTCATTCGACTGTGTACAGCCGAATTCTTGACCATAAAAATTATAGACTTGTAAAGCACCATTCCTAATGAAACACACATCTTTTGCATTCCTAACAAATGAGATTCGATTAAAAGGATTTACTGTACCTAAGTGAGATTAAGTTTTAATTCTAAAAATTTTGATTAGAAACTAAAACGAGCTGATCATTTGATAATTCAAGGGCTGTAGAAAATGAGAGAGAGAGAGAGAGAGAGAGAGAGAGAGAGAGAGAGAGAGAGAGAGAGAGAGAGATCTAAAAATGCAATAATATTGATTGGAGAAATTTCCATGACATTGATTTATTTCACGAAAGCATGCACAAATATTACTTGGATCATTCAAAATAGCATAAATACATACACAATGATATCATGCTAGAGAGGACACTTTGTATGGTTACAATTACAAATTTTACCCTCTTGCGCGTATAAAATATTCAATGACTTTATTTTAAACACACAAACATAAACAAACTTCTTGCTCCCTCCGGCCGGCCAACAGACATGGTCTATAGCCATATATAAGCGTTGAATATTCAATAAAATCAAATTCCGGCTAGACATTCCGGTGGGGTGACGGGGTAGCGTTGTCTATCAGTGCAATAATCATAGACCATGTGGTTCATACGGACCCATCTGTAACGACGGGCAGCGATTGGGTCAAGTTGTTGGTAGCTCGAACCCTCCCACCAGTTGGAAGGGTTCGAGGCACAGCTGCCCGGACCAGGGACCGGGCAGCCCTCAATGTCAAAGTCCTTGTAGTATGCGTAAAATGGTGCTTTGCTCCAATCAATTTTTTCTAGCCCACCCCTTGTTGCCCAATCATCAGCTTCCCATAACGTAGAGTACACTCCCATTGGTTGGAACTTGGGGAATGGGATCCCTCTGGCTTCATTGTTCTTGTATACCCTTATTGGCACTTCATCAACAGAGAACCTGTATCATCACATTTTCATTGGTTAGTTGTACCGTACAAGTTATGACGCATCGAATCTGGCATACACAAAGGATACTTAAACGTACATGTTGTTGAAAATAGGTTAAAAACAAGTTTGTTTCAAACATGTAATTTGCTTAACACGATCGAAACGGGCCCGGAAGGGTCGGGCTAGCTGCCTCACCAACATTTGTGTCGATTTCATAAATTTAATATGTAGCTAGCCAATATATGCGGTTGATAACTAAGATTATTATTAACACGATAATCAATTTTCTTTATAAACCGGCTTAATAGGTTGTAAGTAGTTGAGTACATTTCAGGTGTTTGGTATGTCTATCTGTAGCCAATCTATATCATTTATTCACTTTATCCATTACGAACGTTAATAATAAAACTATAACCTAGATTGATTCATTATCAACTAGTGTGTCTGTCGGCGCTCTTTTTCTTTTACAGTAAAAATGCTGACATCCACTATTTTAATTCCTAAAAACTGTTGTGTAAACGTAAAATAGGTCACTGGAAGGGCTGTGCTTTACTGTGTCAAAATTTAATAGTTGTGGTTGCTTGTGGTTCATATATTATAATATTAATAATATAATGTGTATATATAGTTTGAAATCGCTCATCTACTTACACAACATGGTGATGGTTCCACAAGATGGAGTACGTGTGAAAGTCAGCAGCAGGGTCGAACCATAGGTTAACCCTTTGTTCCCTATCACCCTTTCCATGAGCGTACACATTGGTTTGTACAGAATAAGGTTGCCCGGTGCGGTTCCCTAAGAACTCAAAATCAAGTTCATCACGTACTTGATCAGTATCCGAATTCATCTACAACAAAATCAAGAGCCAAAACCCATGTAAATATTAGGAAAAATAAAAAGAACACGTCATGTATAACGTTATTTCTATAATCGTACATAAAACGCAGTAACTGTGCCGGCAGAGTCTCCCGGAATAAGCTTAATCTTCATGCTCACACGTCCAAATAAGTATTGGCTTTTCGAAGCAAACCCACAGCCTATATCAAATAATCATACATGTATAATTGTAGCGTTTCAAGTTTTATAAAAAGTAAGCATATATATGTAATAGTACCTGAGTTTTGGTCAAGAACAAGTTGGATTGCCTTGCCACCATCGAGTTGCTTAATGTGGGAATCAGACCATGTTATACGAAAATCCTGGAGGAATGTAGCGGGCTTGGCATCGACCACTGGTGATGGTACCAAGAACACGACTAGAATAAGAAAGAGAACAATTTTATTGGAGAATGTTGTCGACGAAGGTGCCATTTTGACCATGCGCTAATGCAATCTTTGTCTTGTGTGTAGTGTGTGCTTTTGTGATGAATGTAAGCTAGATATATATATATATATACATACATATATAATATAGATTTAGATAGTGTAGGGTAGTTAATATATTATACAGTCAAGATAGTGGGGCCTTAGAAAATTGTGTTCGCTTTCCATACAGCTCATTTTATGCTGCCAATAAGGCCAAAGTTTTTCACCTTCACTCTGATTGTATATGGATTAAATTCGGATGAAGCTTCTTGTATCAAAATTGATGTAATAATAGATTTCAGAAATTGTGGAGTACATTTGTATATTATATGTATACTCTTATATATTATCTCGCAAGATTGTAGTCTAATTTCCTTATTTTCAAGCTTCTTTATATTTCAATCTAATACTGTTTCCGGTACCTTGACCTATCTTAACGGATCATTTACAACTAAATTTTATAATAGGATGATGGTCGTCTCGTCGGCCAAAAACTTCCACAAGTACGACACGTAAAACTTGTTATAAATTCTTGCCAACTCGCTTGGCAATTCTAATTCCTAGCTTGATGTCTCTAGTAAACCTTCGACCTATCTTTCCTCGTTTCCTTAATCAATTAAATAATCCCTTAACAAGGAGATACTTATAGTATGCAAATTGTCAACATGAAATTTAATCGGTCTCCTACGCTTATCTGTGTACCACTTGTGGTTGTTTTTTTGTCTTTAAAACTCTCTAAATTTTGGATCGTCGCTTGCACAATCTCCGGCTCTACCAACTACATTTGTACATTTTTTTTGATCGCGGAACACTTCAAATGGCACAATGTTAGTTTGGTAACCGCTATTGAACTAATATTCCACCGGCGATGAATGACTTTCCAAATTTCCATTCAAAGGAATGACACACGCGAAAGCATGCTTTCCAACATTTTAATCTTTCTCCCACCCATTCATTTGAAGATGATAAGTTGTACTTCTCGTCACTCTCACTTAATACTACCACAAAAAAGAACTTTTACACCAAGTTCAGCGATGCAAAATATATGTCGTTATTAGCAACGAATTTCCTACAGAAAACACTTACGGAATTCTAAAAGGCATTTTGACAGATTAGTGACGGATTATAGGTCATGGCTAGTCCATCATAGGGTGAGCAAAAATCGCAAAAAAAAAAAAAAAAAAAAAAAAAAAAAAAAAGAACGCGAAAAACTGCAACCGATACAAAAGAATGTTATACAACCGTGTTTGTGGACCAAGACTGTGACTTCACCAGACTTTTGATTGTGGACTAAAAATGTAATAATCAAAAATTATTTCATGTTTCTACGACATGTCGTGTTGGATATATGACTAAAACCTAAAATTTTAATAGAAAAATACTTCACTTTTGGTCTCTTTCAATTTTAAAACCACATCATTTCATTGTGCGGCTTAATAACCGAAACCACACCATTGGGCAAAACCGCACCACTCGAAAAACCGCATTTTGCGGTTTTAAAATTACAAAAACCGATTCTTGCGGTTTGATTTGGCAAAAACAGCACCAAACCATACCATGCTCATCCCTAGTCCATCACAAAATTTAACAATTTCTGCCACGGATTAGCCACTCAACTTAACATTGTTTGGAATATGTCGCTAATCAGACACAAAATGGAATTTAGATTATTAATTGTTTCACCGGTCTTTTTATGTTGGTGTTTGAATGCATCTAATATATATATAGTTATGTGTTTATTATATAATTTGTTTGAGAAGTGATTTGTTTGTGGCATTCATATGGTCTGCCCTATATTCTTCTTTTTAGTTCAAGTGTTTTGATTTGTATTTTGTAACGGGAAACCCACTTCAACATCAAATTAAGTGATAAAACTTGATAGACTTCATAACTATTCAACCAGAAAACAAGTAATCCTCGCTACATAACATCTATGGAAATTGACATTGTAGCACAACAACGTTATACGAAATGGTTTAATTGGTTCCTAACCTTTTTTTTTTTTGCCACATAAAGGAACAATATCTTAAAACCGGTTAATATTAGCCCCTTCCAATTTGTAACCAGTTACACTCACACCTGGACCATATGTGGCATTTACTTTGGTGACCTGGATATAAAAAAGAAGAACCTTGGGGACCAAGGGTTCCACAGTGGATTGTGGTCCCCTTCCCTATAAAACACGACCAATTCTCATCATTTTCGGAAACCATATTACCCAAATATCGAAGGCTCAAAAACATAATGGTATCGTCGTCATGATCGTCCGGATTCCCCATGGGTGGTATAAATTTGGAGGGTCTCAACACACCACTACATAGTGCTAGTGATCGTAGGCATATGGTTAGTCGAAGCGAAGCCAGCACTATGCCGGTGCATTCCCCATCTCAAGTTCACTCATCTGGAGCCCCAACGTCCGGATTACCGCCGGCTGGAGGACCACCGTCTGGACTGCCGAATGGAAGCCGAACAGTGAGCACGCAAGACTTCGATCGCGTCCAGGCACAACTGTTGGCCCTGCAGAGAAAGGTAAACGTCGCCATAAACGTTGGCGTTTTGGTTTTCTTGTTGCAGTGGGGTGGTTTGTCCGTTCGTCTGCATTCAAGTGACGAAGACGACGAAGATCCGCCAGTGGAGGTGTAAGGGGTTAGGGTTTGTCTGGGGGATCGATAATATCTAACTTATTAACATAAAATTGGGTTTGTTTGCCGATGAGTATCATCTGCATCTTTTGGGGGTTAGTGGGATAATGTTTGGTGCTCGTGTGGTCGTAAGGATTTTGATCCAACTTTTGTTAACTACGGTTAGTGCCTTAACGGCTTAATGGATAATCTTATCTTAGTAAATATCATGTTTTGTTCGTTAATATTCTGTTGATTGGGACCAATCGTAAATGATGTTTTGTTAGTAAAGATCATGGTTTCTGCACAACCCTTAACGAGTTAATGGCTTAAGGGCTTAATGGATAACGATTTGTGCGTTGTGCAAAATTGTATTGGGACCATTCGTAAATAAATGATGTTCATGAATGGTAATTGATCCTGGTTTGAATCCAAAAAAATTTACTGGTATAAGAGTTAAGTTAAATCCAAGAGGAACTTTGTAGAAATTTCGTAGTGTAAGCATAAAAATGGTGTATGTCTTATTGGCTTAATGGAATAATCGCAATGGCTTAATGAAAAATGATAACCAAACATGCAAACATAAACATTATGTGTTAATGGCTTAATGGATTACTAAATTTGAGAAAACAAAATGATAACCAAACAAGAAAAGTTAAACAATATGTCTTAATGGATAACCAAACATGCAAGGTTAACCCATTCACAATCAAATTCATACCAAACCAAGTTGTTCACATAATCCACAGACTTAACAAACATACTCAGAACATAAGTTTCAAGTTTCGACTCATAAACATTTCTAACAATTTATTGACACACAAACAAGTGTATAAAACGAAACATCTAATCTAAATCTAGTGGGAGGTCAGAAATGTTGCCTTCACCATTCTTTCCTTCAATTCTTTTAGCCAATTTCTTCGTCACTATCCTCTCTGACCTTTTTGGCATACGTTTCCCAAGGGTTGTGCTTTCCTGTGTCATCAAACCAATAACATCCTCCTCATTTACCATGATACTTTCATTGACTCCAATTCTATCCTCAGTTTCATTGACTCCAATTCCAACCTCAGTTTCATTGACTTTATTTGCAGTCTCTGTAGATGGATTGACTTCTTTTTCATTACCTCGATTACCTACTTCACCTTCATCATGCACATTAGACTTTCTGGTTGGTCCTTTAGTTACTCTGACTTTAGAGGGCCTTTGAACTTGCTTACATGTTGTCTTGCTATGGCCAGGCTGCTTACAGATCCCACAAGTACTCTTTTGCCCACTTTGGACACAGTATGTTTTCCAACTTTTTCTGAAGCATATCTTCTTCTTTTAATAGTTGGCCTACCCATCATTCTCCTTTTAATTGGTGGCAAAGGAGGAGTATAATCTGTAGATGGCCACATGTCACTTCCATTCATAGCTAGCAACGGATACTTGTAAGCATTCTTGTAAAATGTAGCTAGATATGATGGGTCCACATATGCTTCAATTGTTCCGTTTATGTATGATATTTTTACAATAGAATGCACACAGCCGTATCCATTGAGTTGCCATAGCCTGCAGGTGCAAGTTTTCTTTTCCAAGTTAATAGCATAAGATTCTCCTAAGGTCCCAGTTTCAAATTGGAGAAGGCCACTAGGAAGCACTTGCCAATATCTGTAAATTCAAAAAAAATGTTGTATAAGTATCATATATAAGTAGCATATAAAACCAAATATACATACCTTTGCTGGATTTTTAGCTCATTAATTTTATGTCTAATGACAGGGCAAACTTGGTAGTCAGGCCAATTGCAACCTTTCAATTTCATTTTATGCATCCTTTCCATCACATAAGTATGTATTTCTTCAAGCATTGTTATAATTAGTTTTTTCCTTTGCTTCAACAATGACACTATTAAAGCTTTCAGAAATTCCATTTTCTACAGCATCACACATACTGTCTAATCTAAAAAAAGCCCTTGACCATGTCTTAGGATCCCTTTCCATTAGATGTTCATGAGCTGCAGGGTTTAGCAGCTCAATTTCTTTCATTACTGCTTTGAAATGAGGTTCAGTTGTAGCCTTGCTTGCTTTCCAAAATAAGTTCTCAAAGTGAGCACCAGAAAATCTCTTCTTAAAGTTAGCATAAATATGCCTACCATACTGCCTATGTTTAGTCGCGGGTAACACTTCCTTCACAGCCTCTAATACACCCTACATGGCAAATGGCAACATTATGAAAAAAAAATACATACTCAATCAAAGTTACACTTAATACATACATTGTGTTGATCTGACATTAAAGTCACTCCAAGCCCACTTTCAAGGTGCAGATCTTCTGTAAGGTTCTCCATGAACCACTTCCAGTTTTCTTTATTTTCCACACAAACTACAGCCCAAGCAATTGGGAAAATTTGATTATTTGCATCCCTTCCAACTACACTTAACAACTCACCAGAACATAAACCTTTCAAAAAACAGCCATCAAGGTTAATCACTCTTCTACAACTAGTTTTTCAACCCTCTTTTAATTCCTGAAAACATACATAAAACCTAGTGAAGTAATGTTTCCCATCTGGCATGGAATTTACACCCACTTTCACATTAGAACCCGTATTCGATCTTCTAATCTCCTCTCCATATGACCAAAGTTTGGCATAGTGTTCAACAATGGTTCCCTGGATAAGAGTCAATACATGCTTCTTTCCTCTCCTACATTGACTCATGCTAACCTCTATCCCAAATTTTCGTTTCACATCTTCCCTTAGTTGCCTAACAGTCAATTTTTGGTTATGTAGAATCTCAGTAGTGTAGTGACTACCAATCCAAGCATAGTTGACAATTGAACCAAACTTGAAATTCCTTGCACAATTATGCTCATGGATTAGAGACTTTATTTGGAATGAGTGCTCCTCGGTCATCCATGAAGCCCACAACCTAAATGAACAATCACCACCACAACAATTTGTCAATAAACTCCTACTATCATTCTTTTTATAACACAATTGATATCCATTTGCAACAGCATAGTTACAAAGCATATCTTTCAACTGTTTCCGACTTTCAAAACGCATACCTAGTACAGGCTTCTGTTTCTTCCACTCAACATCTGCATTAAACCTTGTTTGCACATCAGCTTGTTTGTCAATGTCATCAACGTCAACTTGTTCTGGATCATGCTCACCCATCTGAATTTGTACTCCATCTACCATCTCCGGTGGCGTTGTAGTGTTGTTGACAGGAGTGTTGATGTCAATTTTGTCAATCCCCTCTACCATTTGGGGTGAAAAACCTCCTGCTACTCCCACTCCCGAATGGTGATCTTCATGGCTAATTACTTCCTTGTGGTTTTCAACTATCCAATCCTGCACATTGACACCGGTATGATCAACGTACAGAGGCACAACAGTTTCACAATGGTATGTTATCTCGATGAACTCAACGTATTCCATCTTGTCTGTAATCATCTTCAGTTGTTCTACTAGATCGCACTCAAGTAAACAGAAATACAGGTTCCTGCACTTCTCTCCCGTAAATCTTTCAAGAAACTTTACACATTATTTTAAATCCATCCCAGCAAAACCTATATCTTCAAACATGTGATGCATTCCCTCAGAGTAGCTTAAGGGTTGCCTTGTGAACACTCCATAGTAGTGCACATCGACTTTGCAGTTTGATTCCATTATCACAAAGAACAATGTGATCGGGGAGAAGGGTTTGGTGGGAAAAGCTCGAAAAGGATTTTCGACAATATTTGAACCTCCTTTCAAGTTCTCTTTAATACACAATATAATGGAACATGGTGACATAGCAGGTGACTAGGATACGTAAGAATGAACACGACGACTGAATTTGATGACATGGTTGATCACTGTGATATGTTAACCAGATGACTCCTTTAGTATGGTGTCAATTGTGTTTTTAAACTGTTTTTTAATATATTGTTCCTTTATGTGGCAAAAAACGTTAGGGACCAATTAAACCATTTCGTGTAATGTTGTTGGGCTACAGTGTCAATTTCCCTAACATCTAAACTACACTCAGAAGTACAAAATCACAAAAAACTCTTGATCGATCATAACGATTTAGATGAAAACCCTCGCAGAACGTTAAGAGAGGAAAACTGTGAAAACCCTAACACTAATCGAGGAATGAATGACGAATACGCAACTGCAACTCCAATAAATACCACCGGGTCAACCCATGGATCTCAGCTAGATTCGTGTGCCTTTTCCCTCATCCGACTTCCAGCTAAGTAAGCTCCAGTCCTTTATCTTTTAGCTTCAAACCCTTTACCCCCTCCAACTCCTAAGTTATCAACCTTTACACTTTTTACCCTTATATCTGCAACTTCAACATTCTAAGTTAGTAATATGTACTCATTTGTTAAGTTTGACGGGATATGTTCATATTTCAACACCCCCCCCCCCTCAAACTTAACAAACAAATTATTCAGCCATTTTTCGAAAACGGATCAAATAATCTTATTTGTTTACACAGAAAATCATGTTGCGGAAAACACAAAGACTTTGTCAAAATATCAAAATGCTGATTTTATGACTCAATCTTTTTTTATCTTTATAATACCTTTTGCCACATTTTCTCTTATAAAATGCACATCAACCTCAAAATGTTTAGTTTTTTCGTGAAACACTGGATTCAAAGCTAATATAGTTACAGATTCATTATCACAAAAAACTGTTACCGGCAAAAGGTTTTCAATTTTCAAATCAAAAAAATTTTCAAAATCCAAATAAGTTCACAAGTAACTGAACCCAACGCCTAATATTCTGATTCAGTAGAAGAACGAGAAACAGTAACCTATTTCTTGCTCTTCCATGAAATTGACGATTCTCCAAGATAAACACAGTATCTAGTTACAGACCTCCTTGTTTCCAAACATTTAGCCCAATCAGCATCCACATATCCTTTTAAGCCAAACAAGTCAGACTTTACAATTTTAACACCTTTTCTAGGATTTTGTTTTAAAAGCCACAAGACTCTAAATGCAATATCTAAATGAGACTTACAAGGACTATGTATAAACTGACAAAGCGTCTGAACTGCATAAGAAATATATGGTCTTGTAATAGTCAAATAAATCAATTTTCCAATCATTTTTTGAAACTTAGTTACATTTGTTAAACGACTATCACAACCATCAATTCCATCATTTTTAACAGTAACATTAGAATCTAGAGATGTTTTAACAGGCTTACACGCTAACATCCCAAGTTCATGCAAAAGTTCTAAACAATATTTTCTTTGTGACAAAAACACAACACCTTTAATATCAATAACTTCTACCCCGAGAAAAAACTTAAGTTTTCCCAAACCTTTAATCAAAAAATGATATTTTAAAAAGTTCTTTTACTTTATTAATTTCATCGAGACAATTACCAGTTAATATTATATCATCAACATAAACCAGCAACATAACAATACTGTCAGTTTTAGTTCTAACAAACAGGGAGTAATCATTAACACTTTGTTGAAAACCAAAATCAAATAAAGACGAACACAACCGTTCATTCCATTTCCTATGTTCCTGTTTTAACCCATATAAGGATTTCAATAACTTACACACACGAGTATCATTTTTGTAAAATACCCTTGTGGTAGAGTCATATATACATCCTCATCCAAATTTCCATACAAAAATGCATTGTTTATATCTAATTGAAAAAATGTCCAGTTTTTATTAACAGCCAAGTCAATTACAACACGTATTGTAACCATTTTAGCAATCGGTGAAAACGTTTCATCATAATCTATACCTTCTCTTTGATTATACCATTTAGCTAATAATCTAGCTTTATACCTCTCAATCTCACCATTAGATTTATATTTAATTTTATACACCCAACGACATCCTATAGGCTTTCTATTTGTAGTCAAGTTTGTTATTTCCCATGTATTATTCCTATATAGAGCCTCCATTTCCTCATTCATTGCTTTTACCCAGTTTAGGTCAGCAGCAGCTTCGGAGAAAGATTGCGGCTCAATAGTCTTGTTTAAATTTGAGATAAAACACTTATTTTCATTATTTTAATAAAGAGTAGTTTATTGATTTTTCAATTCCATATTTATATTTGCTATGTACCACATAATCATTAAATCTAACTGGCAACCTAGACTCTCTTCTAGGTCTAACACTACTAGAGCTATGACTGTCAGATGGTTCAAAAACATTTTCAGAAACAGGTTGCAAACTTTCCTAAGATAGTCTTGAAACACTAGGTGCTGTCACCATCGGTTGTGTACCATATGCCTCACACTCCCTGTTGCAACCAATAGGACCAATACCAGAGAAATTGCCATCCCCGGGCTGGAATGCACCGGTTTCACTAACATCACGGGTTGCTCATAGTAGTTCAAGATCAGACCTTTAATCATTTAGTCATGTATATCTAGCTCATCATCGGAAAACAGGTCCCATGAGTTTGAAAAAACACATTTGTTATTAGAAAAAACCACGATTAGACTCCACATTATCAGAATTCATCTTGAACAGAAAAACAGATTCATAAAACTTCACATCCCTAGAAAAGAAAGTAGATCTTAAATCAAGACTAAGAAGCTTATAACATTTTTTATCAACAGCATATCCAAGTAAAACACATTTTTCAGCATGCTCGGAAAATTTATCAGATTGATTAAGTTTAGTAGCAAAACACAAGCAACCAAACACTCTTAAATGATCCAACTTAGGTGGTCGTTTATAAAGTATTTCAATGGAGTTTTTCCTTTTAAAACCGAAGATAGTGTCCAATTAATTAAAACAACAGATGTTAAAACTGCATCGCCCCAATATTTCAGTAGCAACCCAGCTTCAAAGACAAGAGATCTAGCAACATTAAGGATGTATCTATTGAAACGACCAAAAATTTATAATATAAATATGTAATATAAGATGTGTGTAATTTCAAGTTTTATATGTAATATTATGAGAAATTATGGTTGAAGGGGTAATTTAGTAATTTTTCATACAAAGGGTAAATTGGTCATTTGACCAATTGTAGAAATTACTATAAAATTCATTTATGATTTAGGACTAAAAATGTAAGAACTATAGTTCCATGTGGCCAAAATAAGTGTTAGTGTTAAAAGTCCAAGGAATGCAAGCCTAGGGACTAAATATGCAAATATTTTTATAAAATAAATAAACATAAAAGAGTGATTTATCACTCTCATCTCCAGAAACTTGTAGAGAAATCGAGAGAGAGCAAGAAGATACGGGAAGAAGAAGAAGTGTAGAAGATTTTTCAAGAAATTGAAGAAGGAATTGAAGATTCCTTAGTAATCAAGGTAAGAACTCCTACTATTCATCATCTTCTTCATGTGGAATCTGGCAATTCGAGTTAAGAAGCTCATGGAATGTTTCCAGAAAGTTATTTCCACCAAGTCATACCAAAGCATCAAGGAGATACACATAAATTGTAAAGAGTTATTGGAATTTTGGTTAAATCCTTGGAATTGGGTTTTGAGCTCAAGAACCCTAGAAATTGGGTTATGAGTTTGAAACTGATTTCAATTGATTTAGCAAGTTCAAAGAGTCATAAAGAGTGTAAGAAATCAGTTCTATACTTAAAAATTTATCAAAACGATTTTTGGTGATAAAATGGGTATTACGGGAATGTTTTAAGCCAAGGAATGGAATTGATGATTCCATGGTTTAAAACTATAAGTAAGCTGCTATTTTAGGCCTAAAATGACGTTAAAATGATTAAGATACGTATTAAGGACTTAACCCTCGGACTAAAGGACCTGCAGCACAAAAATCAGCAAAGAAGGAAAGTCCCAGGAGGAGCACGAGTCGTGCTCCCCATAGAACAAATTATGCACGACTCGTGCCAACACTCTGTGAAGTTTCTGTCCATTTTTGAGTTTGGAACTTGATGCTAGACTTGTCCGATTGATCTATAATTCATACCATAGGCTTAAAATGGTATGAAAACACATGGAAAATTGTTAAATCGAGAATACGACCTCCCGGGGGTACTGTAGTAAAATACGTTCAATATACGAGTTAATTAAAATTGGGTATTCAAGAATTATACACTTGTTTTGACCAGAAATGGTATCATAAGGACTCTAACATGTATTAGAGTCAAGTAAAATGTAAATTAATGTATCATATACCATATATAGGTGCGAGTCAAGTAATTCGACACCGAAAGGGTAAAGAACCGAGGAACGTCTAAAAGACCTTTCAAGAGTTATAAGGTGAGTACATGTAGAATTTTTACCCATTTTGGGATACATGGCAAGCAAGTAAGTATTTTTCCGATTTTATTTATTATTTTTATGTGGAAAAATATTTGCGAAAATGGTACACTTTCTAGCTTAAATAGAGAGTTAACTGCTATATTTGAAAGTATGATTTCTGGCAATAGCCTAGATTATGTTAGAAATATGTTTGAGTCAAAAGCTTGGCATTTAGCCATTTCTTTTGCAAATAATGTTTTAGTTTCAGAAAAATATTTTATGTTTGACTGGTATTGTGGCTAGCATTGTTAGTAAGGGAACTATGTTCCAACCTACCCGGGTTAGGTAAGGAGTCTACTGGGGAAAACCCCTTCGCGGAGTAGACTGCCTCAGCACTTCTACTGTTAGTATTGATCCGTTCTTTCTAGCTGTAGAGACTTGGGGTATCACTTATAGTGATTAACGCCCTAAGTATAAAAATTCCAGCAAGTTTATAAAACCAGTCAAAGAAAGTAATAAAAGATGTTATTTTTACAAAGATTGATATATGATGATTTTGAAAAGTAAAAAGGTATAGTATGTTTATACTATGAAGTTTTGACTATGATTTATGTTATAAATTTTTATAAAAGCTTGGAAAAGAAATTTAAAGTTGAGTCTAAAACTCATGTAACTCACGAGACATTTTGTCTTATGTATTCTATGTTTTATGCCATGTATTCCAGGTTCAAGTACGAAGTTGTGAGAAAATTTGAAGTTTGTAAAATAAGTCCTAGAATGCAAAAGAGTGGAGCTGGATACAGCTATCATGTATTGGTATTGATTAATCCTTTCCCTTAAACTTATGGTTGTTTGATATGTTATTGTAACACCCGTTTTGTTGTGTTTAAACAAGTACAATAGTTTTTGTTAAACTGTATTTTGTAAAATATACTTTTATGTAATTTAATGGTTTGAAAAAGTTGGGGCGTTACAAGTTGGTATCAGAGCCATAGTTTAAGCGAATTAAGATTGGATCATTCCACTCCTAGGCTTAGACTAGTAAAATAGTCAGTTAAAGTTAGTTACATAATCTGTTATGTCTTAATGAATTAGGACATTATTTGTTAATGGAATTATATGAGCATATTTATGAGTTAAAAGTAGTAAATGGACACCAGTGAACAGTAGAACCAAGTGGAAACATTGGGAACAACATGTGTAGGTGATTATGGTAATATGGGCCCGTATTATCATAATCACAGGAGACGTATTGAGCCTAATGTAACTGTGAGGGAATACTGGGAAACTGGTGAAAATGTAGTAAACTAATATTATGATGTATTATGAAATACTAAAGTACTTGAAATTTTATAGCAAAATGCGAACTAGAAGTGGACAAGGATCGTATGCGGAAAACCCAGATCCTAATGCAAGGCCTCCTATGCCTCCCCGACCGCCCCAAGCCGTTGAAGATGGCAACTCTAGGGGTGAGGCTAATCCACCTCCATTGACCCTGGAGGCAATCCAGAAGTTATTCCATGACTCTCAAGTACAAAACAGACAGGAAATGACTCGTCTTCTGGATGAGCGACTGGGCGAAAGATCTAAGTCACAACCTGAAGATAGTGAGAAAAGTGTGGCTCCTGAGGGTACCAACCCAAGACAGACTTCTTCCCAGGGAGATTCTTCCTCCAAATCACAGCCCCAGTTCAAGACTAAAGGAGCCTGTACTTTCAAGGACTTTATGTCCTATCGGCCAAAGGAGTTTAACGGGGAAATGGATCCGCGAATAACAATACGGTGGTTGACTGAAATGGAACAAGTTCTTCGCATCTGTCGTTGTGATGAGGATATGAAGGTAGGGTTTGCTTCTTAGATGTTAAAGGCTGAAGCTCTTACTTGGTGAAATACTCTCCGCCGAATCAAGGGGAGTGAATTCGTGGATGCGTTGTCTTGGGACGAGTTCGTTCAGCGGTTAAAAGGCAAGTTCTGTTCAGCTAGACATCGGGAGAACTTGGTCAATGAATTCTTTGCTCTTGCAAAGGAAAAACAGACGGTTGATGAGTACACTAAAAAGTTTTGTGAGATGCTGCCATTTTTGGAAGATACACTACTGACTGAGGCTGGAAGGATAAACCGGTATGTTAATGGGTTGCCGGGGGACTATTCACTGGAAGTTAGCAAAGCCACTACTCTTGATGAAGCCATCGAATCTGCGGCTAGAGTTGAGAGTATGTTGGAGAAAAAGGCCAAAGAAAGACAGGCATTTGCGAAAAAGCGAAAGTCTTCAGGAATCTCTGGAGCAAGCAAGAAGAGTCGGTTTTCATCGGGGTTTTCTAAGCAAAGTGATGTTAAAGAATGTAAGAAATGTGGAAAGAGGCACAGTGGGGAATGCAAGAAGGGCACTAGTGGATGCTATAAATGTGGCCTCCCGGGCCACCAAGCTAAAGACTGCAAGGTGAAGGATATTAGCGAAGTGGAATGTTTCAATTGCCATGAAAAGGGTCATTACAACACCAACTGTCCCAAGAAGAAGAATGAAACGTTAGTTTCCACCGCAAGTAACAAAAAGACAGAGCCAGCAAAGACGAAAGGGAGGGCGTTTCAGATGACCCTTGATGAGGCCAAAGAAGATCAGGATGTGGTGGCAGGTACACTCATTGTAAACTCACAACCTGCTTATGTTCTTTTTGATTCTGGAGCACATTTCTCTTTTGTGTCCCATGAATTTAGTAAGCGTCTGAACACACCAATGAAACCATTAGATGATACCTGTGTAATAGAAGTCGCGAACGGAGAGCTAGTTACGGTCCGTCATGTGTACGAGAAATGTCCGATTGAGATTAATGGGCAAATCTTAAAGGCTGACTTGCTACCTATCGGGATTAAAGGATTCGATGTTGTTATTGGGATGGATTGGCTTGGAACTCATAATGCTAAAATCCTTTGCGGAAAAAGAATGGTGTCGATCAAGTTGTCCGATGGTAGTAAAGTTTACATATATGGGGAACGTCGGAAGAATATGCAAAGTCTCATTACTGCTATTAAGGCCCGCAAATGCATCCAAAAAGGGTGTGAATCATTTATCGCTTATGTGATGAATGGGAAGAAAGAGAAGTAGAAGATGGAGGATATAAAAGTGGTCAATGAATTCCCTGAAGTTTTTCCTGATGACTTACCTAGGTTACCACCCATTAGGCAAGTCGAATTTCGTATTGATCTGGTCCCTGGAGCAAGTCTCATTGCTCGGGCACCGTACCGTCTTGCTCCTACAGAGATGAGAGAACTTATGTCTCAGTTGCAAGAACTTCTTGACAAGGGGTTTATTCGTCCCAGCTCTTCTCCTTGGGGAGCTCCAGTGTTGTTTGTCAAAAAGAAGGATGGTACTATACGTATGTGTATAGATTATCGCGAGCTCAATAAGGTGACAATCAAGAATCGATACCCTTTACCACGAATTGATGACTTATTCGATCAATTGCAGGGAGCTAGCTATTTCTCTAAGATTGATCTTTGTTCTGGATATCATCAAGTACGGGTGAAGGATGAAGATGTATGTAAGACTGCATTCAGAACTCGATATGGTCACTATGAATTTTTAGTGATGCCATTCGGTCTCACTAATGCCCCAGCTGTGTTTATGGACCTCATGAATAGGGTCTGTAAATCTTTTCTTGACAGATTTGTCATCGTTTTCATTGATGATATTCGGGTCTACTCGAAAAGTGAGGCGGAGCATGAAGTGCACCTGCGTGAAGTGCTGCATACCTTGAAGAATGAACAGTTATACGCGAAGTTGTCAAAGTGTGACTTTTGGTTGCGGGAAGTCCAATTCCTGGGTCATGTTGTTTCAGCTGAAGGTATTAAAGTGGACCCAGCAAAAATAGAAGCGGTAATGAAATGGGAGCCACCGAAGACACCTACAGAAGTTAGGAGTTTTCTTGGGTTAGCCGGTTATTACCGACGATTTATCCAAGATTTTTCGAAAATAGCAGTGCCACTGACTCAGTTAACTCGGAAGGAGGTGAAGTTTGTTTGGGGAGAAAAACAACAAGAAGCCTTCGAGATATTGAAGAATAAGTTGTGTGAAGCTCCAGTATTATCTTTACCAGAAGGCACAGAAGAGTTTGTAGTATACAGCGATGCGTCTAATAGAGGTCTCGGTTGTGTGCTTATGCAACGGGGCAAAGTTATTGCCTATGCCTCTAGACAGTTAAAAGATGCAGAGACACGTTACACTACTCATGATCTGGAATTGGCTGCGATTGTGTTCACATTGAAGATCTGGAGACATTATCTGTATGGGACGAAATGTAAAATATATACAGATCATAAAAGTCTACAATATCTTTTCACTCAGAAAGAATTAAATCTAAGACAGACTCGGTGGATTGAGTTGGTGAATGACTATGACTGTGAAATAATATACCACGAAGGAAGGGCTAACGTGGTAGCCGATGCCCTAAGCCGAAAAGTTCATGAAAAAGTTATCAGAGGGAGATCTATGAGAATTGAAGTAGTTTCAACTTTAATTCAGGAGATTAAAGAAGCTCAAGAAAGTGCCTTAACCGAAGAAATATAAAGAAAGAAAAACTTGGAAAGAAGGTGGTGTTTGAAGTAAATACACAAGGATTGCGTACTTTTAAAGGACGTATTTGGGTTCCCAAATATGGAAAAACCAGAAAGATAGTCTTGGATGATTCTCACAAATCCAAGTATTCTATACATCCTGGAAGTACGAAAACATATCAAGATTTGAAGCAGCATTACTGGTGGCCGGGGATGAAAAAGAGAATAGCAAAGTATATATCCCACTGTGAGACCTGTGCACAAGTAAAAGCAGAACATCAGGTGCCGTATGGTAGTGCGCAGTCGTTGCAGATACCAGCAGGGAAGTGGGAAGAATTGACCATGGATTTTGTCATGGGGCTGCCGAGAACACGAAGAGGACACGATAGTATATGGGTCATTGTTGACAGATTGACCAAAAGTGCCCTATTTCTCGCGTATAAAGAAACTGCATCAATTGGAGAATTAGCTCAGTTGTACATCGATGAAGTGATCAGACGTTATGGAGCGCCTTTGTCCATAGTCTCAGATAGAGATCCTCGATTCACGTCCAACTTTTGGGATTCTCTACAAGAAAGGATGGGAACTTGAATCAAAATGAGTACAGCCTATCATCCTCAAACAGATGGGCGAAGTGAACGTACTATTCAGACCTTGGAGGATATGTTGAGATCGTGTGCTATTGATTTTGGAGGTAATTGGGACCAGCACCTACCATTAGTAGAATTTTCGTATAACAACAGTTATCACTCAAGCATCAAGATGCCACCTTTTGAAGCCTTATATGGTAGGAAGTGTAGAACCCCAGTGTGTTGGTTAGAAGCTGGTGAAGCAAAACTTACTGGGCTAGAAATTGTAAGAATGACAAATGAAAAGATTGGGGTGATACAAGCCAATATGAAAGTTGCACAAGATCGCCAAAGAAGTTACTCAAATTTGAAGAAAAGACCCTATGATCTAAAAGAAGGTGATTTGGTGATGATTAAGGTATCACCTTGGAAGGGGGTGATAAGATTTGGCAAGAAAGGGAAGTTGAGTCCAAGATATATTGGACCCTTCAAAATTCTGAAAAGAATCGGTTTACAAGCATTCAAGCTGGAGTTGCCACAAGAACTCAGAGGAATACATGATACATTTCATGTATTTTATCTTAAGAAGTACTTTGGAAAGAAGGAATTAACCATTCCTCTAGAAGAAGTAAGGGTAGAAACACCCAACAGACTAGTTGAAGAACCAGAGGCGATGTTAGAAGTGAAAACCAAGAAACTAAGGAACAGGGAAATTGACCTAGTATTGGTCAAATGGAAGCATTCACTGGGCACAGACTTGACTTGGGAAACTTTAGAAAGCATGAAAAGAAGATACCCGAATTTTACAGATTATGAAGCGATTCCGAGGACGGAATCCTAATTAGGGGGAGGTAGTTGAAACGACCAAAAATTTATAATATAAATATGTAATATAAGATGTATGTAATTTCAAGTTTTATATGTAATATTATGAGAAATTATGGTTGAAGGGGTAATTTAGTAATTTTTCATACAAAGGGTAAATTGGTCATTTGACCAATTGTAGAAATTACTATAAAATTCATTTATGATTTAGGACTAAAAATGTAAGAACTATAGTTCCATGTGGCCAAAATAAGTGTTAGTGTTAAAAGTCCAAGGAATGCAAGCCTAGGGACTAAAAATGCAAATATTTTTATAAAATAAATAAACATAAAAGAGTGATTTATCACTCTCATCTCCAGAAACTTGTAGAGAAATCGAGAGAGAGCAAGAAGATACAGGAAGAAGAAGAAGTGTAGAAGATTTTTCAAGAAATTGAAGAAGGAATTGAAGATTCCTTAGTAATCAAGGTAAGAACTCCTACTATTCATCATCTTCTTCATGTGGAATCTGGAAATTCGAGTTAAGAAGCTCATGGAATGTTTCCAGAAAGTTATTTCCACCAAGTCATACCAAAGCATCAAGGAGATACACATAAATTGTAAAGAGTTATTGGAATTTTGGTTAAATCCTTGGAATTGGGTTTTGAGCTCAAGAACCCTAGAAATTGGGTTATGAGTTTGAAACTGATTTCAATTGATTTAGCAAGTTCAAAGAGTCATAAAGAGTGTAAGAAATCAGTTCTATACTTAAAAATTTATCAAAACGATTTTTGGTGATAAAATGGGTATTACGGGAATGTTTTAAGCCAAGGAATGGAATTGATGATTCCATGGTTTAAAACTATAAGTAAGCTGCTATTTTAGGCCTAAAATGACGTTAAAATGATTAAGATACGTATTAAGGACTTAACCCTCGGACTAAAGGACCTGCAGCACAAAAATCAGCAAAGAAGGAAAGTCCCAGGAGGAGCACGAGTCGTGCTCCCCATAGAACAAATTATGCACGACTCGTGCCAACACTCTGTGAAGTTTCTGTCCATTTTTGAGTTTGGAACTTGATGCTAGACTTGTCCGATTGATCTATAATTCATACCATAGGCTTAAAATGGTATGAAAACACATGGAAAATTGTTAAATCGAGAATACGACCTCCCGGGGGTACTGTAGTAAAATACGTTCAATATACGAGTTAATTAAAATTGGGTATTCAAGAATTATACACTTGTTTTGACCAGAAATGGTATCATAAGGACTCTAACATGTATTAGAGTCAAGTAAAATGTAAATTAATGTATCATATACCATATATAGGTGCGAGTCAAGTAATTCGACACCGAAAGGGTAAAGAACCGAGGAACGTCTAAAAGACCTTTCAAGAGTTATAAGGTGAGTACATGTAGAATTTTTACCCATTTTGGGATACATGGCAAGCAAGTAAGTATTTTTCAGATTTTATTTATTATTTTTATGTGGAAAAATATTTGCGAAAATGGTACACTTTCTAGCTTAAATAGAGAGTTAACTGCTATATTTGAAAGTATGATTTCTGGCAATAGCCTAGATTATGTTAGAAATATGTTTGAGTCAAAAGCTTGGCATTTAGCCATTTCTTTTGCAAATAATGTTTTAGTTTCAGAAAAATATTTTATGTTTGACTGGTATTGTGGCTAGCATTGTTAGTAAGGGAACTATGTTCCAACCTACCCGGGTTAGGTAAGGAGTCTACTGGAGAAAACCCCTTCGCGGAGTAGACTGCCTCAGCACTTCTACTGTTAGTATTGATCCGTTCTTTCTAGCTGTAGAGACTTGGGGTATCACTTATAGTGATTAACGCCCTAAGTATAAAAATTCCAGCAAGTTTATAAAACCAGTCAAAGAAAGTAATAAAAGATGTTATTTTTACAAAGATTGATATATGATGATTTTGAAAAGTAAAAAGGTATAGTATGTTTATACTATGAAGTTTTGACTATGATTCATGTTATAAATTTTTATAAAAGCTTGGAAAAGAAATTTAAAGTTGAGTCTAAAACTCATGTAACTCACGAGACATTTTGTCTTATGTATTCTATGTTTTATGCCATGTATTCCAGGTTCAAGTACGAAGTTGTGAGAAAATTTGAAGTTTGTAAAATAAGTCCTAGAATGCAAAAGAGTGGAGCTGGATACAGCTATCATGTATTGGTATTGATTAATCATTTCCCTTAAACTTATGGTTGTTTGATATGTTATTGTAACACCCCTTTTGTTGTGTTTAAACAAGTACAATGGTTTTTGTTAAACTGTATTTTGTAAAATATACTTTTATGTAATTTAATGGTTTGAAAAAGTTGGGGCGTTACATCTATGCTTTCACTCCATAACTCCATTTTGTTGTGGAGTGTAAGCACATGTTGTCGAATGTAGGAAACCCTCACTTAAACAAAAAGTTTTCATATGACTATTCACAAACTCAGTTCCATTATCAGATCTTATTACTTTAATTTTTGTCCCAAATTGATTTTGTAAAACTTTAAAAAATGCCAAAAAAAAAACAACTGAAAACTTCATCTTTTGACTTAATCAAGTAAACCCATATTGCCCTTGTAAAATCATCAACAATAGTAAGAAAATATTTAAAACCATCAACAGTAAACATCTTATAGGGACCCTACACATCAAGATGACCTAAGTCTCCTAAGGATAGAGTCGATTTTTACTCATGGGAAAGGACTCATGGGTTTGTTTTGCTTTGTGACACACGTCAAAAGGTGGAAGACTATCACTACTAAATTGAAGAGTTTCTTTAAGACATTAACAGCTTGTTCAGCGGGGTGTCCAAGCCTGTTGTGCCAAGTAATCTTTGCAAAAAAATATTTGGCTAAATTAGCCTTAGTTGATATTATACCTGACGGACTAGAAAAAATGCAGTACAATTCGCCAGATTCATTACCGGTCTCCATTCTCCCCTTGGACTGTGAATCCTGAACAACGTAACTATTTTCATCAAACATAACCTTACATTTACTATCTCTACATACTCGTAACACGAAGATGATGACCTACCTAAGCTCTAATACCATGGTAAAACTTGATAAACGTCATATCGATTCAACTAGAAAACAAGTATTACAAGTAATCCTTGCTACATAACATCTAAACTACACTCAGAAGTACAAAATCACACAAAAACTCTTGATCGATCATAATGATTCAGATGAAAACCCTCGCAGAACGTTAAGAGAGGAAAAACTGTGAAAACCCTAACACTAATCGAGGAATGAATGACAAATACGCAACTGCAACTCCCAAAAATACCACCGGGTCAACCCATGAATCTCAGCAAGATTCGCGTGCCTTTTCCTCATCCGACTTCCAGCTAAGTGAGCACCAGTCCTTTATTTTTCAGCTTCAAGCCCTTTACCCCTCTAACTCCTAAGTTATCAACCTTTACACTTTTTACCTTTATATTTGCAACTTCAACATTCTAAGTTAGTAATATGTACTCATTTGTTAAGTTTGTCTGGATATGTTCATATTTCAACATTAAGTCGCTTCAAAATGAACATTTAAGTTTACATGTTAAAAATGATGTTCAGCACATCAGGTGTTTGTCGAGCATTTGCATATTCACACATATAAATACTCAAGAATTTTGTGTCAAGTGATGGAGTTTCGACATTTCACAGCCATGTACATATATGTGAAATATGTATAAGTTAGTAAAACAAATTAAAGACCTTGAATGTTAATATTGTGTGAAAGGTGGAGCTAACAAAACAATGTGTCGGGTCCAAAATTTAATATAAGGTTCGTGATTAATCCATAGTTAATTTTGATTTTGGCGATGAATTCCTGGAAATCATAAACTTTTATCGCCAATCAATAACTAAATATATTTAAATTAGAGATAGACATGAATAAATTTCTTTGATTTTTTGTTTTTTTGATTGCTTATCAATGTTGGTGTTTCACCGCATTATTCTTAGAAAAAAAAATTATGTATTTAATGCATTGTTTGTTCTGTTGATTTTGTAAACTTTGTACGAAATGTAAAAAAACGACTTGTACATATAGCCTTTTTGTAACGAAATATGTAAAAGATTAACTATAAAATTTTGTAAGAGATTAACAGCAAATAAAGACAAAATTACAGTTTTGGTCCCTGTGGTTTACCAAATCTTTCATATTAGGACCAAGTATTAAAATTTCACGGTTATAGTCACCAAGGTTTCTGAAATGCTACAAATCTTGTCATCAATTTACTTTTATATAAAAGAAAAAGCAAACTCACGTGCGTGGCGTAGCAAAACTGAACATAAAAAAGTTTAAATCAAATCACTTGACACTTTTTGAAATAATACCAAATCATATGGCTGTCATGTCATTTTTGAATACATGGTTATATTAATAACACAATATAGTATGCTAGACATAATTGAAATTCATTAAATTAAATGATATAACATAACTTTATTACGGGATGATGAAAACAATTACAACAGTATGATCTTTACACGGTTTAAATACGAAAAAGTCCATTGCATTTACATGATATAATATAGTCATCACATCAATTATTACTTTTTTTTTGCCAAAAAACCATTACATATATGTTGATGTCTCTTTTTTTTCATAAAAATTTTTTTTAAAGACAATTTTAAGCTTCATATATATTTTACAATCGAAAAACAAAAACGTATTATGTTTTGATGGTGTGGTGGTGGTTGTATTGATGTTGTGCTACTGTGGGGCGAGTAAAAATCCATAAGGGATGGTGGGGTAGGCCTTTCATTATAAATCAGTAACACTGTCGTAATAAATATAAACAATTATGCAGTGGCTTTTCCTACAAAGTTTAACATATAACTTTTTTACTATAAATTGATATAAGGGTTTCTTCAATGACTTTATGTAATGCGTTTGGGTTTTCTATATTTTATCCAAAAAATAATAATAATAAGACCTAACAGAAATATCATATTTAAAAGATAAAAAAAATCAAACAATAGCTTTTTCATTTTGGAATTTATGAAAACAGTTTTTTATAATTAATGTACATACAATGAACCTTCATTGAACCCATTTGTAGATCGTGGGCCTTTTGATGGATAAGGACACATTTAATAATAGGGACTCATAGTTACAAACTTGCAATCTTGAAGATATACCAGTTGTTTTAGCCTCTTGATGCTGATGGCCCATCAGATTTGGGCTTGTGGGTGCACTTCAATGGCTACAATTTAAGACTCGTAAATGTAGACTATTTTTGGCAAAATATATATTTCAATTATTGAAAGATTTAATGAATATTGGCATGGCTGACAATTATACGCAAAGACGGCAAGGTTCGAATTCAAGTTCTATACTAGGAATTTCTAAATTGTTATGCCGACTTCATAATCACGTTAAAGTTTAAAACATCGTTTTCCTGTTTCCAAACATAAAATTATATGAGAACCGATACTTCTATTTATTGATAGATAGCTTTATGCCAACTAATTTTGCGTCTGCGAGTTTTTTCCTATTTATTTTTTGGAACCGGCGAATAAATATATTAAAAAAAACTGAAACACCGACCTAACAAGGAACTAGATCGGCCAGCAAATGAGTACAAGAGAAGTAAAGGAAAAACAATAAAACTATAACAGGAACAAAAACATGAAACTAACTGTCCAGGGGGTTGATTAGCCAGCAGTCCCAAGACACATAGATGTTGTTACTTCTCCGTTTTAACCATGAAAATACCATTGATTGTATTTCGCCAAATATCAAGTTTGCCGGTATGAGTCTCTTTTCAAAAACCAAAGAATTCCTTGCCTTCCAATCATCCACAACGTCCCATAACAAATACTTCCTGGAACTCGCCTTTTTTTGGACAATGCCCCCAAGTCGCTGCATACTCAAGGAATTCTGTAAGAGAGGTAAAACCAAATTGCCCCAGCCTACACTGGTTCCAAACTCGGTCGAGAATATCTCGTGAAAGATTACAATGGATGAAGATGTGTTCAACTGTTTCGATCCCGGCTAGACTCCTATGTGTTAAAAACAATAGTTTAAATAATTTTAAATTGTTTTATTAAAGATAAATGATTTAACCTATTTTCTTTGTTTTTAATTAGGATGGCATCAAAATTAAAATTAAGAATAGCATACAAAGCACAATATTAATTGAAAGCAAATCAGCATTTTTTTTACGATAGGGACGCTACAACCTCTTTCGGGTAATCATAATCAATGTAAATAGAGATAATGACTTAGAAGTTTAACGAAGTTTTGAAAATGTATAAAAAAATATCATTCAACTTTCATTTATATAAAAATACCATCAATGTATACGTTTTATACATGTTACAACATCAAAGTTATATGTTTGGTCACATTTGACCTTTGGTCCACCGGCATTAGTCGGTCAATTTTTTGTACGAAAATAAAAACGGAAAATGATTTAAAAGGTTAATGAAATTTAAAAAGTATACAAAAAATATCATTCAACTTTCATTTGTACAAAAATATTATCAAAGTATACATTTTGTACACATTACACCATCAATGTTTTCCATTTGTACACATTTGATATTAGGTCTACCGATATTAATGGTTTACTAGTTGACACATAGGAGTCTAGTCAGCTTAAATAGGATTATAAGAATCGATTTAGGACAGATGATATACATATTCTTTTTCTACGTCGGCCAAGAACGACTTCATCCACTTTCGATAATGGCTTCTTCTTTCACATATTCTTCTTCTTCATCAGGAAACTTCAACTCGGTGCAAAGTCTTATGACTGACTCTTTGGTAGCCATTGTCGAAAGTGGATGAAGTGGTTCATCATTGATGTACAAGAAGAATATGTATATCATCTGCCCTAAATCGCTTCTTATAATCTCTCTTAAGCCGACTAGACTCCTACGTATTAACTAACAAGTCATTAATATCGGTGGACCAAATGTCAAATGTGTACAAATGAAAAAACATAGATGATATAATGTGTACAAAAGGCATATTTTGATCGTACTTTTTATACACTTTTGAAACTTCGTTACCCTTTTAGTAGGGGGTGAGCGTGGTGTGGTACGGTGCGGTTTTAGTAAAATCAGTTACCCTTACCGTGAAGTGCGGTAATTGGAATTGTAAAACCGCAAACTGCGATAATTATTGTGGTTCGGTAATGCGGTACGGTTTCGGTAATCACCGTACGTATAATGCTATTGGTGCGGTTTTTTGAAATCCATAAATATTAAATTAACACTTCTCATACAGGAAATAAACCAAACTAAAATGCAGCAAACATACAACGTTCGAATGAGTAGCAACCAAGTAAAATAATGCCGACTTGACAAGGAAACGCTCAAGCGTCGAGCAACTAGGGCAAACTGGCAAAGAAACTTTTCGTCTTTATTTTGTTCTTGGATCTCGCTTCACGCTTCAGCCCTTTGCCGCTTTGTATCAAATTATAGAATATATATGTTTATATTATATATATAATAATTATTAGCATGTAAAATAATGCGATGCGGTGCGGTAATTTCGGCGCGGTAAAGACCTCTAAAACCATGCCATACCGAATAAGTTCGGTTTTTGAGTTTCTAAAACCACAGTTGCGGTTGTTATATCGGTTTCGGTAAATCGGATTTGGTAATTGCGGTTATTTCGGTAATTCGGTAATTCGGTTCGGTTTTCGCTCACCCCTACCTTTTAGATCATTTTTCCTTTTCTTATTTCGGTACAAATAATGATGGCCGGTTAACATTGGTGGATCAATGGTCAAATGTGAACAAACTGATAACTTTGATGTATAATGTGTACAAAATGTATATTTTGATTGTATTTTTTATACAAATAAAAGTTAAATAATCTTTTTAATAGATTTTTAAAACTTTGTTGCTCTTTAAATCATTATCGCATGTAAATACGTATTAGCTTATGATACTCGTTACAAATCATGTTTTGTGCAATATTTATATGTAAGACCATAGTCAAGGGGTCTTTTGGATGTATAAAAAGATTAAGTACCAAATCAAGTATTTAACAAATGATATAAATAACAATAACTTAAGCATGTATAATATAATCACTCGAACGTATTTTGCTCAATAAGTGTATCCATAGATACCAATTTAATATTTCTTTATATATTATACATCATTTTTAAACATAAATTGTCATACATATCAATTATTATATACAAATCACTTCTCATCACAATAGAAAAAAGGTTTGTTTTTCTTTTTTATTCGTCACAATCGGTTGCGGCAGGTGTAGTAATTTAAGGTAGGGTTAGTATCATAGTTGGACATGAATGGCATGGTGTCATGTGTCAGGAGGTTAAGGCACATTGGGAATTTGACTACTCTCTACTTATCCATTTACATTCACGGACAAAACGACGAATACGATTTTATATATTTGAAGAAATTATTAATTGTTCATGGGACCTGTCATACATGGAGAAAATAACAAAACAATGACAATATCATGATTTGTTTAGATTTATCGTGATATGTTAAGATTTGAACCATAGATCTCTTTAAGGGTAGACGGTGCATGTTGTTAGACGTTTAAGAAGATGAAGCTAGAGTTTGTATTTTGTTACATATACAATTATGAGAGTCTAAGGCTCCATTGACGGAGTTTAGTTTGGGCTGGCCTATTTCAAAAATAAGAAAAATTATTGGTTTGATTTTTAAAGGGATGTTTTTTGTTCTTTAGATCACTAAACTTTTAATTAAATTCAGTTGACCAATAAATTTTTTTATTTGGTTTGATTACACCATTGCTCGTCTTTTCTACCTGGTATAACCGGTTTCAGCTGCCACGTCACATGTTTATTACGGGTAAGAAAAAAAGATTATTTTAATCTAATCCTAAATCAAGACCTCAATAGAGATTGATACCAAAACCCTTCATGTTTTAATATCAAAATTCTACAACGTTGTCATCATTGATGCCAAAATCTTATAGTTATTCTTCCACCACAGTTGTGATTTCACATCTAAATGAGGTATGATTTGTGAGGTATGACTCTAGCTTTAATAAACATATACGATTTGTCCACTGGTTCGACTTTTTTGAGTTTTTTATTTTGAAATCGAGTTTTAGATAAGACTCCACCATTTCTTTGAATCTAACGTAGAATATTTATCTTTGAAAAACTCATATGATTCTAACATTTAGTTTTGAATATGACGTTATTAAACATTTAGCTTCAAATATAGATGCCAACTTTTTGTATGTGATTCGAGTTGTAAATGAGTTGGAGTGTTATCAATTTTGTTCTGACGCAAAAAAAAAACTGCAATAATGCTAAAAAACAGAGTTTGGTCTGATATAACGAACTTCCAACAACAAGTGAGATCTTCTTCCGAAGATGGAATCATAAAATTTGGCAATTCCTTCATATGGCTACACAAGCATCTCTCATATATGTAAGAATTCTCATTTTCACCCTTTGATTCTCTGGGGAAACAAACAAAAACCTCAATTCAATCGAGAAAAGCATCAAAAATTCGAAAACTGAGAAATTGAATAAATTCGTAGGAAGATAATCCTTACATAGAAGATAGCAGGTTTTGGTATCAATCACAACGTAAATGGTTTTTTGGGTATTAATCGCTACTGAATGTATTTAATTCAAGACGGGATTAAAAATATTTATTATGTGTAATGAACCTGTGACTTGGCTGTCATGTCGGTATGAAACCGGTTATATCCGGTAAAAAAGATAGCGATGGTGTAATCAAACCAAATGAAAAAATTTATTGGTGAGTTGAATACAATTAAAAGTTTAATGAATTAAAGAGTAAAAAATTTGTTATTGGTTGCTATTTTATAACATTTTCCCATTTTTAAACAAACAATTTTTTTAATTATATATTTATTCTTTTATACTTATGTGAAAAAATAAATTTTATTGACTTTTACAATTTTGGTTTTATTTATTTAATTGTAAGTTGGTAAACTTTTATATATAAAATAAAGAATTGTATATGTTCGGATGGTTGAGAAAGATGACTTTTTTGTGTTGTGGGTTAAGAAAAATGAAAATGAGAGTAGAGAGAAAAGTTGATGTGATGCCTATGAGACAAGTCGGATAAGAGGGTTCTCAAAGATGGATTCCTCTCACCCTTATGGAATTACATCTCAAGCATTGTATTCTATTATGGGTATTGGTGGACCCCAACTAGCAAGAACCTGTTAAAATAAGAAAAACATGGTTGGGTAGAAACCATAACCTATCTAGCCTGCTGAAGAAGAACATAAACAGACTGATGATCATTCGGCTTGCTAAAGACAAATATGGTCGGGTATGTACCATAACATATACTACCTGCCAAAGACAAACATAAACGAACCATTAACCTAACTGGAAAGACAACCTGGTTGATTCATCGAGTAATACAACAAACAAAAAGGCTCCAACACCCATCCGGCCAACGATATCCAGGAAAGTAAAACACAATACTAGATATTACAGAAAACACAATCTAATGACAAGTTCATAAAAGCACGTTGATACTATAAAATACAAGATATTGTACGGACAAACTAACTAGTTAAAAGGTAATTGATCTACTCGATCACAAAGGGACACTATCTGGTAAGTTTATTAACATTGATACTATAAAATACAAGTTAGTGCCCTCTCGTGGAACCTTCTCACCAACCCTACGGCGATCGTAGAGGTAATGATCTGGTGAAGGACTCGGTGGAGAGGAGAGCGTAACTGGCTCTCCTTGGCGGTCCCGGGCGATACTCGTCATAAGACATCTGTGCCCAAACGACCTAATCTACGTCTTTGTCGGGCTACCCCGTAGGCAAGCCTCCATGAAAGTCGGGATATGGATATTGCCCACCTCCTCCGGTGTGTAGATCTCTGTGCGCCGGGCGAACTCGCGGAGGGTGCATCGCCGGCTCTCTCCGCCTAGTTGGAATGTGATGTGGCGATCTGCTGGGTCATCTGCCTCAGGCTCGTAGCGGCAGGTTGAGAAGAACTCTAGCATGAGTTTATTAACATGTCAAAGTTATGGTGTGTTAATTAGAAGCTACAAGTTCACAAAGGTTGTAGATGAAAATTCAATAGTTTAAATTTCAAAAACCCTAAAATTAGGGTTTGAGTAAGCATGGCTAGGATAAGGCTTAAAAACCTCAATACGTAGTTGATGATCGAGGCCAGTCGACAAAACCAATCCCCCCTCCTCCGACTCATGATTTTCCCTCCCTCTCCTCTTAGAGTTCTTTGCAAATACTAGTTCTAAAGAAGCTCATAATTTTGATAGTGCAAGATCAAAAAAGGTGAAGTATGTAGCATATCATTTATCTTGGGATGCGATCACATTAGAGAGTTCTGGTTTGGGCTCTCATTATCGTAAACTGTAAAGCCTGTGTCCCGGGTATTAATTTAAAACTTTAAAGAACCAAATTCCAAGTATTTTGAAAATTGTGATTCCTCGTGGTGCTATCATTATGGGGATAGCAGCATGAAGGAGGGCTTAAGTCTGCATGTAGAGTTGGCTAACAACAGTGCTATCAGTCATGATTAGCGGCGTGACGCGCCAAAACACTTAAACGATAATTCTCGAGCCATGAGCAATATTTAAAGGCACTAAACCCTAGACCAGCCTCTTTTATCAGTCTTAATACTCCATAGGGACCCTTGCATTTGAAGGTTACTTGAAAAGAATAAGAAGAAAGGTGGTAGTGCAAGGCAGCTATCCTCAGCCTAGATCCAGCCTTCTATATACATTTTGGACCTTTGTAAGTGTTAAAAGTCCCTTCTTGATGTATTCTTAGCATAGATCTAGTAGTTGGAGGTAGTTTATGGCATGTTTGGTCCATTCTCAATGTGTTTCTGGAGGTTGGGGAGATTTAAGCTACCAAGTTTATTTTCTAGACCTTTTATGGAGCTTTTAAACCAAGGAACAGAGCATGCTCAAGCTCTTTTGAATCCATGCAAGGTTTTGTACCTCTTTTGACCTAGGGTTAGAGTTGGACATGTATTGGACATGCATGTCCATATATTTTACATTTTTATCCATTAATAGACTAAATGAATGAATTATGGAGAACCTAGCCACTGGCTTAACAGATTAAACACTTAATAAGAAAGTTAGAATGTTTAGAGATAGCACCGCTAACACCAAGGGATAGTAAGACTACCTCTGGAGGAACCTGATTCCGATCGCGTCCCGTAGCTATGCTATCGGCCATAAAATGTAACATGATGTGCGTGCGTTGACTTTGACCATTGACCGTTGACTTTGACCAATTTGACTTTTGGTCAAACTTTTTCGGATTTAAAATGTGGATTAATGGATTGACCTTTTATTAGTTCGGGTTGCTAAGTTGAACCGGATGATAATTTAGGTGGTGCATGCTGTTGAGTATTGTGATATCGATCGAGTGTGCGTGCTATGACTTTGTGATTCAGGTAAGTCTTCTCATTATACCATGTGTGACGTTGCATGCGTAGGTAGCCTAAGACCCGTTAGGGTAGGACTTTGTGTTTGACTAGTATGGTCTTGCTTGTTGATTGTTGAAATCATATGATTTGTTCTTATGATTGTTGTTTCTAATGCCCAATAAGGTAGGACGGTGCCTCATTCCTGTTAGGGTTGGACTGTGCTTGATGCTCGACAAGGTTAGATTGTGGTTAGTACCCGGTAGGGTCGGACTGTGCCTAATTCTCACTAGGGTTGGACGGTCCCTGGTGCCCGCTATGGTGGATTTGTTTGGTATGTTTGTTATGTAATGGAATGTGTGATATTTTGGGGAACTCAGTGAGCGTTGTGCTTATTCCCTCAAGTTAAATGTTTTTCAGGTACTTCTTCAGATAAGGGGAAGGGTGCGGCTTGACTGTACTTCATCGACAAGATCGCATTTTAGACTTCCGTTGTTGACATTTTATCATTTGGATTTTACTAGACTATATTTTAGGATGTGATTATTTGAAAATTAAAGAATTGGTATATGATGTTTGATTTGGTTTTGATATTTAAACTCGGTTTTAAAAATGAACAAAATTGGTCGAAATTAGCAATAACTTGAGGAAAGATGGGGGGGGGGTCTGCTATGCAGCGTGTCAAGAGGGGAGCATGTACGTGGCTTAGCCCACTTAAGGAAGAACATGTGACTACAACCAAAAACTAAGTTGTCCCCCCATAATTGCAACTATCATAAAATTGTTGGTCCCTAAAGGGATTTTTTGGGATCCATACAAGCATGAGAAAGAGACACCACTTTACGCATTTGACTTTTCAATGCATTATTATTGGTTTTGTGCCCATAGTCACAACAAGTTAGTGATATTACTATATATAGTTGGGTCTTTTTGGGTTACACAATATATGATCCTGCTTAAGAAAACAAAAGAGAAACATGAGGGAATAAGTTTATTAACATATCAAAAGTTATGGTGTGTTAATTTGAAGCTACAAGTTCACAAAGGGTGTAAACGAAAATTAAATAGTCTGAATTTCAAAAACCCTAAAACCAGGGTTTGGATAAGCATGGCTAGGATAAGGCTTAACACCCTCAACCATTAGCTGATGACTGAGGCGAGTCAACACAACCAATTCCCCCTCCCTCCGACTCACGATTTTCCCTCTCCCCTCTTAGTGTTCTCTACCAACAATAGTTCCAAAGAAGCTCATGATTTTGACAGTTCAAGATTAAAAGAGGTCAACTCTTGTAGCAGATCATCTATCTTGGGGTGCGATCACATTAGAGGAGTTCTAGTTTGGGCTCTCATCATCCTAGACATCTCTGATTCAGTGAAATGTATTACTTGGTCTCTACTTTTAGTTTTCAATTGCAAATCTCGCATGATCATGTGATATGTGGTGTGATTCGTTTTTAGTCTTTACTTCCACTGTGTATGTGTTGAGTTGTTACCGTATCCCAACAATTAAAACCCATTTCTAAAGCATTTTCACCATAGTATATTTTCTAAACTCGTACACTATTTAACAGCTAATAGCACCCTCATATGCACCAATATCTTTCTTGTCGCTAAAAAAAAGATTTGATCTTATTTGCATATCCCCATTCATTTTAAACATGTCTCGCCCAAGTCACTTTTGTCGCTTCCACAACGTCAACATGCATAGATATAAATAGATCAAACAAACCAGAAAACAAAACACCATCTTTTTGTTTTTAAATAACATAAAATATTTGTTAATAAACTCAATGACTATAAGTAAATGTAGACAAACAAAAGAAATATAATCTTTAGTTTTGGTCAAATCAACCAACAAAATAAGTAAAACTCACCTTAAAACCTTTCAGATGCAAATCTGAGAAATTTTGGATAGAACTAAAAAATATTTAAGATATATAGTCAATCAAAACCATTCCTTATAGAAAATTGAGTATAGCTTTGATACTGATTGTAGGGCCTATATGACAATTGGGGGGGTGCAGAATAAGAACAGCCATGAAGATAATCGAGATATAATGACAGTCAGTGATAATGTATAACTAGAAAGAGAGAATTAACACAATGAAGACCAAATAGCTACAAAATGTGATTTCCAGCGACACACTCTCTCTAACTAAATGGCACATGATGGAGGCACTCACATACAAATGAGCTAACTTCCCTCACTATTTATACAACTGGAAGGTATATTCTTTACATAAAAAGTAATATCCTAACATGTCTATCACTCATCATTGTATATAATTTCTAGCTCTTAACAACCGATTTTGAGGACAAAATCTTCTTTTTGGGTGTGTGACTTATATAACACCTACTTTTATTTAATTACAACATATGTTGGGAAATGTAGCTAAAAGTGAGAAGAATGGTACGAGTTGAATATAGAAGATAGCTACCTAGGAACACTAGTTAAATGATCAAGTAAATACTTGAAGCATAAGTTAAAGGTGGCATGTTGGTTAAATTGCATATGGGTGAGAATGTGTGATTATTTATAAGTTTTGATAACGTGTATTCTTATTGAAAGAATACTAAAATTTATCATGAATGGGGCATTCGAGTGTTATAACATGGTTATTAGATGTATTATATATATATATATATATATATATATATATATATATATATATATATATATATATATATATATATATATATATATATATGACTTTTGTTAAGACAAATAGGATTATAATATAAGAAATACATGAAAAACATGATTATTGTATAATACACACGACCCAGGTGACCCATGACCAAATTCCTTTGTAGCTTGAGTATACTAGTCAAACTTAACAGAGTGGGACAACACCATACTGAAGTTCTACAAAAAAAATGAACTAAGTCGATTTTACGTTACGTGCATATACTGAACAAACATTGACCATTTGACTTCAAGATCAAAGGGTTTAGTGAGGCATTCTCCGGTCATAAGCTTCTACAACCAAGTATGGTGTTGTCCGGTATATTAAGTTTGGCAAACTAGATGGATGTTATGAATAATTGAAGTTTATCATGTGAACATGGTTATAATAATGAAAATTATGCTAAACTTCATTATGCATGTGTGTTGACAATGGATAAGTAAATAGATAACAAATTGTAGCGGTTGAAGGGGCGATTTATACTATGATGAAAATAAAATAACGTTGAAATGCTAAACATGGATACTTTACTTTGTGGTAAATTTGTAGGACCAAAGAGAGCCAAGTTGGAAGAAGAAACTCCCCTTTAAGTTTACACCCAATGTGAATGATTATTTGCAAGGATTTTCTTTGACATGCTCTCTTGATGAGTTCTTATATTGAATTTGTCTAATTGCTATAATAACTCTTTAGTATGCTATGTGGGATACTACGAAGGAATTAAAAAAATGCAATTTTGTGTGGATAAAAAGATCATTGTAATCATGAATGTGGGATTACATGAATTTGTTGGAAAAAATACGTTATAAAAAGATGTATGTGGGAAACAATACAATAGAAAAGTATATGTTATCATGTTAAAATTATAACTAAGTACGTGGGATACAAGTTAAGGTTACATCCCTATCTGATATGGTATTTATAATTATGAAAATAAGCATTTGGTTTCAAGGAGTTGACTATTTGTAGGGGGTGTTTGGGATTGCTTATTTCTTTGGCTCATCACCTTATCACGTTAGATAACCGGTAAAAAGTATTTGGTTTCAAAATGTCATTTTCAGTAATTTTACACATATAAGCAAAAATTGTCAAACACTAAAAAACAACTTATTTGCTTATTTCGTTTTGGTACCGGATAAGCTAATCAAAACATTTTTTTATAAAGTTTCGTTTTTTCACCGAATAAGAAAATAAACCCTTATGTCAAAAAGTGCTTATTGAGTTAAATAAGCAAATCCCAAACACCCCTTTAATATATATACATCGTAATTGTTTGTCAATAGTAACTCATTTTCATGAATTTGCTCATTAAGTTCTTAAACTTAATTTTTTTTATCAAATTGTTGATGGATTTTTGGTACAAGTTCAAGTGTTACGGATAAAGAACTAATTTAACTTTTACCGAGTGTTGACTAGATTGTGAAGGTCTTTTGGGTCCTTTTTCTCTAGTTGTGGACTATCTTTTGTAAAGTCATATGGGGGTTGTTATGTAAGTCCCCTTTTGGGTCAAAACATGCCAAGTGAATGGTTTGGAAATAATGCTATTGTGTAAGATGATGTCATGTTTTGGACATGTAAATCTAGTATCAATAAGCTCGTTTATGTGAGTGTTTTGTATTAGCAATATAGCCCCAAACATAAAGTTTTATGTAAATGTATTTTCATGGAATAAGGATTTTCGCCTTAGATAATAATTCTTAAATCTTATGGGTTGTTTGTTATCTTTTTAACACATACATGTCCAATTATTGTGCGTTAATATGTGGTTTATATGTTTATTAGATCCAATAAACCTTAATAGAGCCTATTTGGACTAATATACAATACCTAATAACCGAAGAATTTGTAATACATATAGGACTTAAAGGTTAATAAATATTTTAATGATCTATTCAATTATTGTGGAGTTAAGATTACAAAAGTGAGTCCTACATTTGGCAATAATATCCCAGCATTGCACGTGAAAGTTTTTCGGTTGCATCCAAAATCAAATCTTGAAAATGATTTTAAATCTGATGTTTCTCATTTAATGTGAGATTGTGAAATGTGAATGTTGCACTTGCTTCTTTTAATTTTCAGGTTGTTAATTATTACACTACATTATCATGTATAATGACACATATATTTATTTCATGTAGAATATACAATCAATCAAACGTTTTATGATTGATTACTTACACCTTCAAATCTTGTAGCCTAATAATACTCTATTATGTTATAGAAAAAGATAACAAAAACTATTTTTGTGTTTATTGAAATATGGTTTTTTAAAATCACGATTTTTATGATAGGATTGCTCAACCATGCATTTGAAAATTGATTTCGATCCCAATAGGATCGAATTAAGGATAAGATCGGCCACATAATTGTGGGATTGACCATAAAATTATACGATTGCTTATCGGTCCAATTCCACGAAAATTGACATCTATAATCTAGAGTCTAAAGCTTCAATGGTTTTGAGGACTTTGTAATTTGTTAAAGTCTCTACACGGGTTTGAATGGGTTTATATCATTTCTATAACTATAATAGATTGAACAAATTTCAAAAAGAAAAAAACACTAAGTTTTCATAAAAGTTGAATGTTGATATTGTATTATTTTCATTTTTCAATTAAGTCATTAACTTTTTGATTTTTTCCAATTAAGTCACTATATTTTCAATTTTATTTCAATATTGACCGGTCAACACGGTTGTCAACTGACATGGTATGGTGACATATCTATTTTTGATGATGTGCCGCTGGCATAACATGCTGACGTGGCATCTAAGTGTCAAAATTGATATAAATTTGAAAACATAGTGACTTATTTAAAAAAAAATGAAAACTTAGTGACTTAACTAAAAAAATAACATGGTGTCAAAATCGAAATTTTTTGAAAACGTAGCATCATTTTTAAAAATTGACCCAAAAAGCCAATTAGAAACTTTTCGAAATATTTAATTGATAAGAAGTAGAAAAATAAATAAAATATGAATACGGAGTCATTTAATCGAAATGGTGAAATATATGTTATAATTGAAATATTTATAATAATCAAAGTGATAGTGCATAATTAAGTGGACATTTATGCAAATATTATTGAAAATAATTAATTTACGAGACTAATGAAACTTTAGAATAGTAAAATGGAAATTTCATAAATTAATAATGAATGCATCAATGCCTTCAAAATCTCTCTCTTCAAAATAACACATGGAGTCGCAAACTTTAATTGCCTTATTTTCGGTTCATTGTTGTTAAAAACTTATACGACCGGAGTTATCACTATTCATACACACACACACACAACACACTGTATGTATTTGAGACTCCCGATAACTACGATTTTCATGGGAATACCCTTTTCGGGAAAACAAAACTGTCAATCGTGTAACTCTTATCTTTTTTACTTGAATAGTTCACTTAATAGACAGCCAGATTAACATCGCAACCTCACGTAATCTCTTCATTTGGCAGCGAATAACACACCACCAAACCTAACGGGATAGCAGTCTAACATCATCGAGAACTCACCTGAAAATAAATAGGAAACTCATCCAGGAATCTCTTGTAACAGTGACCCTCGAACGACTCTTGTCAATCCCACCCTCTCGATATTGTTTCTTTCCCCACACTTGTGTCTTTCTCTTCCCCATATCTCTCGGTATGGTTTAAACCGAAACCTCATGCCCGGAGAGTGTAAATTTGCAAAGGCATTTTGGACCTTCCTGTTATTTTGCTCTTGACGTTAACATGACTTGTCGGGGAATCTCTAAAGAATCAGTGATGTCTCGTTAGAGTTAGACACCATCATTTATCTTCCTTTCTCTCTACCATCAAGTTCTCACTCTCTCTTTTTCTACTTGTGGAAGGCGTCTCGACACGCCTCTCGGGTTTTGTATGCGGTAATTATGGTTCGGGAAAAGAACATAAGAATTATGAATAGATTTCCTCAAGACGTCCATATCACAAGCGTATATATCAGGAACATAGGCGTATGCGTAGCTGTGAAGAGTTATGCATGAAAACTTTATTTTCAAATTTTAAATCCTAATGTATACTTTTAGTCATTGATCTTTCTTGCGTTAATCACATTTAACCCTTCTTCCATTTTATTTTCATTATTGATTTATGAAAATTCCAATTTACTCCTTTGAAGTTTCGTTAGTCTCATAAATTATTTTCTTTTTCTAAAATATTGGCATAGATGTCCACTTTTTTAGGCTCTAACCCTTCGGTTATGATAAATATCTCAATTATAACCTCTATCTCACCAACTTTGACACAACGACTCATTATTCATATTCTATTTGTTTCTTTTTATAGTATTATACATTTATATTTTTTTTGGAACCAGCGAATAGATATATGGTTTCACCTGAGGGTAATCAGCCCCGCAACTCAGGGCGGTTGGCGATTACCTAAGGCGCAAAGACCTTTCCCCTCCACCTAATTCGCCTTTCCAGGAAAATCCCCCACATGGGGTTAGTCGGAGTCGAACTCCAGACCTCCCACCACATGGGTATATAACCCGGGTGCATCCACCCAGCTAGGCTGGGCTTCACTTGCTTATACATTTATATATACTTCAAAGTTCTAAAACAAAAATGTTTTACGGATATCCGGAGCCATATATTTAATAAATTATGTCATTTTTTATTGAACCAAGTACCTTAAATATTTTTCAATTTCGAAACTGATTACATAGTCGTGATCATTATAAACAACCAAATTGCATGAAAATTGCATGAAAAACAGTCGCAATTTATTTCAATATTATAACAAGTGAGAAACAACGAAAGTTGAATGGGTAATATGGAAAATTTCAATCAATGAATAAAATAGATGAATTTTGGGTTAGATTATGAAGTAAAAAAGAATATCACAGTGTAACTTTCTATCCTGAACAAATTTAATCCAATAAATCCGTTGATAACAAACTATACATGATCATATCTCTAATTTCCCCTTTGTTAAATCCATATTTCCTCAAGTATCCTTCTTTCTTAAACCCTACTTTCCCCAATACCTTCTGTGAAGCTTTGTTTTCATCTTCAACAAGAGCTTCAATCCTAACCACATATGGTAGCTCCTGAAACACCACCGGAATCGCCATCCTCATTGCCGCCGTAGTTATCCCGCGTCCCCAGAAATCGACACCAATTGCATACGAAATATGAGCTCGATGACGATCGGAACCTGATTCCGGCTTGACGGAGACGTATCCGATGGATTTATTGCCCCAACAGATGGATCGTCGCCATGGATGCGGTATGACAACTTCCTTTAGGTATTTGAGAGCTTCTTCTCTGTTCTGGATGGTGTTCCATCGGAGATATTGTGTTACTCTGTCGTCGCTGGCCCATGAGAAGAAATCATCGGCGTCGGTGACTCTGAACGGGCGGATTGAGAGTTCCGATGAGTTCTCCATTGTTAGGTTTGGATAGGAGACATAAATGTACGGCGTAGAAATAAGTAAATGCAAGAAATATAAATTTATTATAATAATTATATTTTTAAGAGTAAACTACATAATTTTAGTCTGCGTTTTTGCTGATTTTTGGATTATTTGTCCATAGAGGAATTGCATGCAAATTTGATCCTTATTTTAGAGTTTGGTAACGATTTTATCATGTTCCAAGTAAGATTTTATTGTTCTTTTAAAAAATTTCAGATATTTATTATTTGTATAATATGTTTTCATTATTAATTTATAGAGTATTCACCCCGGTAATTATATTTTTAAAACTACATCACAATATAAGGACTTATTTAAAATTAGGGATACTGATCCATAAGGTCACATAACTTTGTCATGTATACATATATTTAGTCCGTTATGTTTTTTTTTTTTTTTTTTTGGTCCATATTTGGTTAATTAACTTATTTTTGTGTTTGATTTACCAATGAACTTTTTAAAATTGTTCACATTTAGTCACTTATGTTTTACATTTGTCCACAAATGATAATTAAACTTATTTTTTTATACACATATGATCAATAACTTAATGGTCATTTGTGGACAAAGGTAAAACATAAGTGACTAAATATGAACAATTTTAAAAAGTTAATAGGTAAATCAAGCACAAAATTAAGTTCAATGAACAATTTTAAATGTTAATTACCCTACCAAGTCACTATCTCAAATTAATCATTGTGACCATTTCTAACATAAAGTATATTCGAAAAAAAAAATTAAACTTAAAGCATTAGAAAATAATGATTTTCAAAAGTGACTAATATTTCTGAAATCTGTCTTTTGACATAAAACATCTTCGAAAAAATATTTATTCAGATTTTTCAGATCGTATATGAAATTAAAAATCAATTTCGTTTTTCAACAATTTAATTTGTGAAATAAAGTCGCTTCGGAAACTCCATTTCAGAGTTTTCAACTTAATAATGGTTTTCGGGCTATTTTTGCTGGTAAAAGGTAGAGTGAAATTTTTGAACATGAATAAAATTTTGAAGTTGCATATGCTTATAGTCTATTTAATGGTGTAGTTCCACAATAGCAATGCACATTCTAAAATTCATGAATGCGTGAGCGGACATAAGAAATTTCTTAGATCTCTTAGGAAGTACACTTAACCGTTTTTCAAATTCTAAACTGAGTGATTATCAAAACAAGAGAATTCAACCGGTAAAAAAGAAACCAAGGGAAATTTCAGGTCTTTGGCGTGTAGCAGGTGGTTTGCAATGTCGGAATCGTAAATTGCAAATACTTGGTCTTAATTGCAGAATTGTCCGGAATCGAGATTGCCATGTCGGTACTACTTATAATTTGATCAGCAGTTTGAATGTGACATAAATGCCAAAAAGCAATCGGTTAACTGCTGCGATCTTTTTTAATGGTAGAGAAGACAACAAGACTATAAAATAATTAATAATTTGTATCACTTATTAGTTCGATGCAACTCAAGCGACAGTATGTTGGAGACTGATCATTTACGCTAGTTGTCGTTGTCTAAGAATTAGCTACCCCTTCCTATATTTTTAAAGAAATTGTTGGTAGAAAAATCATTGTAAAATGTACACATTCATTGATAATCGCTAAAAAGGAACCATGTCATAGATATGATTACCTCATCCATTATCTTCATTTCTCTTTCATTGATAATCACTCAAACATAAACAACCTGAATTTTTTTATCATAAACAAAATATTAATAAAACACAAAACAATGATTATCAATAAAAGCTACATTCACTCAAACATGCACATCATTTTCAAACATATGATTTTCAAACATATTCACAATTACCAAAACAAGTTCATGATTTTTGAAGATTTGTTCATGATTTTCGCACATGTTTGTGATTTTCGAACATGTTCATGATATTTTCGAACATAAAAATGTTTTCGTACTATCGAATATAGAGGATATCATACTTTTATTTGTGCAAAATGCTAAAATAAAAGTAGTTTCCACTATCATAAAATCGCATAAATATGTAGAAAAATTTTGAATAAAAGTTTTGAATCATGTTAGAGATTGAAAAAAGCATTACTTTATAAATAGAACAGACTAGTTTCGAAAACAATAATGTATTTCTAAAATGGTCATCAAAGTTTTTTCCCGAGCCTCATTATATAATATTTTGTTAGCTAATGTGGCTAATGGGATGAATATCTCGATATTATATAGGGTTTTGATTTATATGATCATCAAAGTCTCGAAAACGACTCCATTTAGCCATTGAATATCTGATCACGCTAAATTAGACCCTAAAGTCTCAAGTTTGTGTCCTTTTGCCCATTGCGACCCCCTACAACAGGTTAGTCGATTCAATTTTAGAATTTTTGACTTAAATGACAATGGAAGGCCCGATTTTTTTTATTTTTTTGTACAAGTTTTGTTCAATGTTTTTATAGCTTTTCTTTCAAATTCTTTTCTTTTTCAAAAATATACTTTTACAACTTGTTTTTTAAATATTTTTGTTTGTATGCATGTTTTCTTTTCTTTTATATATATATATATATATATATATATATATATATATATATATATATATATATATATATATATACTAGTAAGGTTATCAGGTCGTGCTAAGCACGACCCATGGATATATCTTAAAAAGACCCATGGATATATCTTAAAGAGAGGCCAGAATTGGTATTTCTTTCAGTATGTCATGGGAACATCAACAGGAAGGGTAATTTGGGTATTTCCTTTTTCTTTTGATAACAGAATATGTTTTAGAAGTATCAACTAGCTTCATATGATGCTATTAGAAACAACAATTGAAAGTAGAAAGCTAAGCACGACTCACAATGGATGATTTGGGTATTCAAAAGCATGGGCAAAAATTTATAATTTGATGAATATTTCAACGTATAAAATACTAATAAGCTAAAATGAAAGTATAATGTTGGTTTTAGCCCAAAGGGAAATAGAAGTGGTTACTGGATGAACAAAGATAACTTTTATTCTTAGATGTAAACATAAAAAGCAACAAAAAGTAAAAACGAAAGGAAAAGGTGAAAATGGAAGTAACCCAAAACAAATTTTCGTTTCTGACTTAATATGGCAAAGTCAACCAAATCAAAGGCACTCACAACGTATATTATCCCTTTTTCACTAATAGTCATTTTGACCTTTCTAGCCTTTTACTCATTTGCAAATCAGTTTTTAACCTACACTGTCCCAATATTTCTAAATCCTAGAATTGTAGCTAATAGATTGCTTTACCAACCTTCCATTGCCACTGAAATCAACAAATCTTGATTCTTTTCGTAAATTGGTGGCACCTAACTTTAGAATAGAAAGAAGTATGATTATAGTGGAATTGAGAACAAGAACAGAGGACAAAGTGGAACTCATAAAGAAAATAGAAAGTAAATAAGAATTAAATCTTCTTCCAGGTGCTTGTAGAAACTAAGAAACAAATTGAATATCTATTGGTTTTTCCTTATTTAAAGGAAGCGGCAAGGATTGAAATCACATCATACTAAAAATACATAGATGACCAAGAGTAGTCCAAATATCCAATCGATTCAAAGATAGAAATAGTCATTAACTAACAAGACAAAAATTCAATTCTGATTATTCATCTTCCATTAAATAAATCCTAAAAAATAACCATTACTAACATGCAAACAACTCATGTCCAACGACGATATAGATACCACATAACATTTAGTTAGAATATCATAGCCGAGAAGGAGTCGATGCGGAGCACGAACCTTTGTGGCTTAGTACCCAATGGTGACAGCATGTTAGAAATAGATAATTAGAGAATCAGATTGAGCGAAGTAAATATTGGGCCTGCAAGAATCATTGCATATTGATAAGCTTAAACGACTTCAGTCATAAGCATTGAAGTGAACAACCAAACAACAACTAAAACAAAGAATAATACTTGTCACTGTCACAAGATGTAGGACTGCCACTTCAAAAGCCAGGAATCCAATCATGATAACCTTTTAGAATCGCATCCCTTCAAAGCTTCCAACTGGGTCAAAGTGTCAAGAGCAACTTACTACTCTCCTGACATGTTTTGTAGTTTATGTTGTAAACAAAACACATAAATACAGTTCATTATGGATAGCAACATATTCACAAATTATATAAATGTATATAAAAGTAAACGTCAATAACAAACCTTCGGTGCGTTTACAAGACAAACACAATCCCCCGGCCTAAAACTTGCACGAGAAACCAGATAACAATTATAAAGTCCATAATTTATAATAATGAGTCCACAGAAATACTGAATCAAGGTCATAGGATGAGTAGGTAACAAGAGTTAGTCATCTACATGGTATCAAGGACTGAGCTTAGAATCAAGTATACGATCATATACTGTGTATATGATTATAATTCTGCTTCATGGTGCGAGATCAACTGACCAGTGTACGACTATATGTCACTTGGATCCAAATCACTACATTTTAAGGGTTAAAACAGAAAGATACACGTATTTAGATATTCATATCAGTTTTATACTATTATCTGGTTTTTGATGTTTTCCGCTAAGCATTTTAGTGAACACCTCGAGTGCGTCTTTACCAAGCTCGTGCATTGAAGAGAGAGAGAGAGAGAGAGAGAGAGAGAGGATGGGGGATAAAAAAACTTACCGCTTAACTCAAACATCTGGATAATTGTTGTAGAACCAATAAGAAAATCCAAAAGCCCGTATCATTGTGAAAATGAAAATCAAGGATTAGATAGTCGGAGGGTGAATATACCGAGATTAAGAACAAGATGGAGGAGATAGGCATAAATTGCAAGCGCTTAGGGAATAGATAGGGTAAAATCGACAAAATGAAGAACCCCATCGATGATTAAACTCATTCGATTGTTTTGGAAGCCTAGCTTTTACCCGGTCGATTAAAGACATCTATTCGAAGCCGTCTGCAATTGAAATCCACAAGATCGAATATTTAATTAATCTACGTCAACGAAAAATAAGAAAAAGAAATCATACTTGTAAACAATGAAGGCAGCGGACGGAGGTCAAGAGATGATGAAGATGTTGAGACGTCCATTCTTTAACTCCCGGGAGTTGGAGAACTCATAGCACGTATTCAAAACAATCAGAAAAGGATGAAGAGAAGGGCGAACTGGAACGTTTGAGGTAGTGCACTACCGTAGTGGGCAAGGATGAGAATAGTTGTACGCGTATTTCATAGATGGTGTAAATTCATTGTGGTGTAGAGGCGGTGGACAAATAGTGGATGGCATGGAAGGACACGTGGGAAAAGAACTTATATGAGTGGGGAAGAAGGATGGTGGGAAATTCAGATACGTGCATCCTGCTCTTCTTCACCATTGCCATCGATTCTGACGCGCCAGAAAAAACCATTGCGTGAAGTTCACGCTCAAAGTTGAGGCTCCCCACCTTTTATATGAAAGGGAATCACTAAATTAACACCCCATTTTTACTTCTTATGCACATATATTCAAAGTCAAACTCATTTTATTGGTTGAAACTGCATTGTTTTCTGAAAAAAAGTAATATAATTTGTTAAAAATAGTTTGACTTTTGTGTAAAGTGTATCTAGGGTGTATATATAGTAGCACCACTAAACTCAAATTTTAAGCCATATGGTTTTCGTATATAATAATGATATATATATATATATATATATATATATATATATATATATAGATATATATATATATATATATATATATATATATAAAATAAAGATTAAATATTTTTGGATATTCTTTTATAAACGTGAAAAACTAAACATGTAGGTCATGAAGAAAATAAATCGAGAAAACTTGAGATAGAATATTATAGATGTTTTTTTTTTTAAATTTGTATTTTAGTTATTTATTTTAATATATATTAAAGACATTGTTATGTTTTATTTTTAAATTTTGTTTTAAATTTATATTATTTTTAAGTTGTCTTTAATTTTAACTTTGATGTTTATTGTGTTTTTTAAGTTATTAGTATTAATAGAAATTTTAATTTTTGTTTTTTTTCAAAATAAATTATTTTTAATTTAAAAAATAAAGGAAAGTAAGAATAACTATTTCTATCGCTAAGAAGTGCTGAATAGGCTATGTTTGGCACGCCACACCTAAGATTGTAAGCTAGTTTTTTTCGATTTTTTTTAATTTTATCTATTTGGCGTACCAAAAACTAGCGTATAAAGTAACATATAATCTAGTTTTTTAAAATGCTAGTACGAGTAACATTTAAAGTGGCGTTTTCAAAATCTTCCAAATTTACCCTTTAAAATATAACTGGATATGTATATACACGTACTGATAAATTTTGTGTATGTCCTTTTATGTAATTTTACTTTTTCTAACTAGTTTATACAACTAGTTTTTAGCAAACGTCATTTGTTATCAGTTAATTTTTCAGCTGCATCTAGTTTTTCAATTAGTCGTTAATTTTATAACTACCCGCTAGCTTTTCAACTACCAGCTAACTTTTCAATTAGTTTGTTAAATATAAATTTGATGTTGCAAAACAAAAATAAGACGTTGAGAAAAATTCAAATCGATTGCCTTTATATTTTACTTTACTATCAACGCCAAACAACAAAAACCACCACCCCCGTGGTTTGGTTCTGATTTAGGGAAAACAAAAATACAACCAAGTCACGTAAAGTGAGATGGCTGTAGGAGACAACTCAATCCAAATAGCTTTTATCATTCTTGTTGTCGCATAAATATAACTCAATCAAACCATCATAAAGCACAATTAATCTATTATTTAAAAAGCGTCTTTTTTCATTCTCCGTGTAACGTTTTTTTGTGACACCGGTTTTTTGGATCCATTTTGTGGATCCGTTTTGTTTCACCGCCCCAAATTGATTTCTCGCCACCACCGCTTGAGTTCTCTCTCTTATCATGTTGCGTCTTCTCTTTCATCGTCTTCACCTTCAGCTTCGTTCCTCTCTGCTCGGACCCATCCTCCCCAAAATGATGTTGCATCGCCGCTCCACTGCTTCACTTCTCGGAGTCTCCGCCGGTCACCCAATCGCAAACACCCACCGCTAACGGTGACTGTCTCGATTTCCGTCTTCTCTAGCGGTTCTCCGCCGCTTCCAAAAGAGAGATTTTATCAGTCAAAAGCAGATGTGGATTTTCCGTCTGTTGCTGAGTTATTAGTGATTGTCGGTCGTCTTTTTTCTGCCCTAGGTACCGCCATCGCTCTCATCTTCTCCACTCAAGCCTTCATCCTCTGCATCTAATTTCTCATTCTTCTCTCGCGGTTTCAATTAAATTAGGTATCGATTTCTCCATCCTTTGCTTCTATTCTTGCTGGTACCTCCTCTTCTTCCCCCTGTCACCAAGTTTTGCAGTCAATTACAGCTATATGGTTGATCTGCGCCAAAAAAGCTATCGTAACTTCACGAAAGCTAAAGCATAACTCAAAATTGTTGCCGGACTCTCACATGTGTCAGTGGCCAAAGAAACTCATGGCTACCATAAGCAACAAGGATATCAAGTTTGGCCGCCGGAAAAGGAGAACCGGAGGCACAGGAAACACAAGCGGTGACGGCGTTGCAGAATTTGGAGATGACGGATTGTGGCAGAGGGAGATTTTGATGGGAGATAAATGTTAGCCGTTGGATTTCTCTGGTGTAATATATTACGATAGAGATGGCAACCGGACCAATGACTTTCCTATGCGGTTTCCACGAGCAAGCCCCTTTCCTGGTACGTGGCAAAGTTTGATTGGAGCCCGCCACATGAACGATAGTTTACTGAATCAGTCGACGATTCAGAAAATTACTGAATCAGTGTTCTAGGTGATATTGTTTGGAATGTTGTTATATAAAAAATTGTAACCTTCAATGATTTAATTTCGTTTATCATGATGATGATTCTCAGTCTGTTGCCCTTCAACCAAAAAAGGTTGATAAACATGTGAAACGATTCAGAAAGAATAGTGAAAACTAACAACATGAAGATGATGGTGAGGCATGGTGTTTGTACTCTTATTGATATATTTTGATTTATTTATTATGGTAAGCTGTTGTATTGATGCCTTTTGTAATAATTGGTTGCTGTTTTTGATCATATGTGGTGCTTCAGGGAGCTGGAATTTTAAAACAACAAAGAAGAGTTAAACAAAAGCTTCTCATTATAAATCAGATGATTTTGAGGTATTTGAAATTCTGACATATTGTAATATGATTTTAATGGTATACTTTTGGGGGTCAAGATAGTAATTTTCAAATTTCATTCCATCTTTGTTGCAGTCTGAAGAAGAAAGATTGTGTGACCAATTAGAAAGAGAGGAATTGGAGCGCCATTTAAATCAAAAAGATGCAGCAAGAACAACAAAGGTTTGGTTTAAATGATCATTTAATTGTTTTTTTTTGGAATACATATGATGAGTGAATATGGGTTTTATATATTTAGTTATGTATAACAGAAATCTAGAAAGAATGTTAGAAATTATAACAACTTTTTACTGTTTTTTTTTTACAACAGAAGAGGCAATTAGGAGAGCCAATGCCTTAGAAGATGATGACATTGGAGCCTTAAGATCTGAATCAAACTTTTGCTATAAATATATAAAACCCATATCCACTCATCATATGTATTCCAAAAAAACATCTATATTCGATCTGAATCATCTATATTCAAGGGACTCACGATTGAAGGAATTTTGCAATCCTTTGTTTCGAAACCTTCCGATTCCAAACCGAAGGTGCGATTTCGTTCCCCCTCTCTTTTTCTCTCTTTACTTTCTCTCTCTAGAAGCCATGACGAGCTCTTCTGCTTCTTCTCGCAAGGTTTTCTATTTCTCTATCTACATCTTTTATTATCTTTTTTATATACTTCTACATACGTATGTCTGTAATTGTATATACGTTATCTGTATATACATCCCTAATTTGAATGAGTCGACTCAATTTGCGAATTTCGTTGATCGAGGGGTAATTATGTATGATGATAACTCCTTCTTGGCTATAATTTCAGACACTGAGCAAGATCGCAACAAATGGTCTCGAGAAAGAGCTAATGGAATGGCAGGTGAATCCACCTACCAGATTCAAACACAAAGTCACTGATAATCTCCAAAGATGAGGTGTTTAGCGCTATTATGACTATTTGAGTTCGATTTTATTTCGAATTAAGAGTTAATAGTTCGATTTTGTTTGATTTTTTTGCGGACAGATGGGTAACTGAGGTCAACGGCACACCCGGGACTTTGTATGCTAATGAAACGTTTCAGCTGTAAGTTGATTTTCCTGAGCATTACCCTATGGAAGCACCACACCTCACATTAATTATCATGATTTAAAGTTTTCCTGGAAACTTTATTGATTGTTATTGTTGCATTTTTTCTGTATGCAAGGTTTTTGAAACAAAGGATTGCAAAATGTTGGAACTTTTTTTTTTGGGAACCCATACATGCTATAAAAAACTTATGAAAATGTTGGAACTTTTTTTTTTGGGAACTCGGTTAGAGATGGAGTGTGTGTCCTAATAACCAGATTATCTTTACATAAAGGTTTGGTTTCTTGATGCATTTTCTTAATATATATTTATAACTTCATTAAATTTATATATATCATTTAATACTCAATTTGTGTTCTTACAGGAAAGAAGCAAGAATACGTCAAAGAAAGGTAAATTGAAAGGTTAATTTGCTTTTATTTTTGTCAATGGAAACGTAGGTTGCTTTAAAAGCTACACAATAGAGTAGAGATTAAAGAGATGTAGAAGTTGTTAACCTTCGTGCAGAAGTTGAGGTAATACATTGTCTTTTTCCTTTGTTAATTGGCGATATGGGTTATATAGAATGAGTTCAAACTTTAACAAGTTTTATGGGCTTTTTTTTTAATTTACTGATTTTGGATCAGGTTCAAAATACGGTTCAGAACAAATTGGTTTAGAAATTCCTAAAATTTTCTAATGAACGGTAATGATTTTACCTTTTTACGGTTTTACCCTAACTTCATTAAGATTATTTTTTAAATAATTTATATTATAGGGAAGTGGCTTCGAAGCAGGAAAATTCGTTGCAATTGGGCCGCAAAAGGTAAATTAGCTAGAATAGATGAAAAACAAACTTCATATTCCAAAAGTATTGTTGAACTATATTTCATTGTCATCGTAGTATAATGTCTTATTTAGGAAAAATACGAAAGCACAATGCTATAGTTTGGTAGATTTTTCAAACTACAATTCCTTAATAACAAATAAAAATGAGAGTACAATGATGTAATAGAAAGAAATGGAAGTAGGATGGCATAATATACATGTAAACTAAAGTACTATGCTATTTATTTGGAGAAATTCTAAACGGATCTTTTTACTCAACAGTGTAAAGGTGGTTACTCAAAATTCACAGTTCCACAAGTAATGCAAGGTACTTTATAGGGTTAATTTTGATTACGAGGATGAGGGTATTTATGTGTTTTCAGAAATATTCATTGTTTGTTTAATGGTTTGGAACAGGGGATGAATCTGCATGGAGGACAGATGAAGAATTTGGAAGGGAAATGTTGGCGGGAATAAATCCTGTTGTGATTCGACGCCCCCAAGTAAATTCCATCTTCTTGTGAATCTAAATTTAAATGACAACATATTGTTGATATGCTTATTATAGCATCGTACTTTTGTTTCTTACTATAAGCCATCGTACTTTAAGGAAATCTAATAAAAAACGGAAATATAACATGCTATTATTACAAAAATAACCAAATTAAATACACACAACAAACACCCGCTAAAGCAATCCTGAACCCGTGCGGAGCACGGGCTCCCACTATCCAATGGAACATCATCGTTCTCATCCACTAAAGTCTCATAACGCACCGTGCCATGACGCCGAGACCAACCAATAATTCCAGCGGCATAGTAGGAGTTCTCGAACCCTTCGCTGCTACCAATCACCTCCACCCGATCCCCAACACGATACCCATTCGCCGTCATCTTACAAACATTGGGGCACAACGATTAGTTAAACTTCAACCAACCAAGTAAAGGAAACAACTTCACTGAAATTACCAAATCAATAAGCAAACCCTAAACATATATAAAAAATCACTTAAACGAGTATCAATACCTTTGCAGCGCTTCTTAACCAAAACGTGGGAGAACAAAAAAAGCCAAACAATGAAAACCCCAGAAGAAGACGGACCCGTGCGGAGCACGGGGGCCCGCTCGTTACACATTAAATAATATTAAATTTTAATAACAGATAGGGACGAACCATATGCATACATTCGAAGAAAAATGAGATCCAACAATTCACCAACAATATAAAATCAAATTCATAACAACAATATAAACTCAAAGAAAAAACATAACAACAAAACAAATCATCATCCCCTCAATACTCTTCTTCACCATCTTCACCGTCGCCGGACTCCGCCCCAACCTCCTCATAATCCTTCTCCAACGCCGCCAAATCCTCCCTCGCCTCACTAAACTCCCCTTCCTCCATCCCTTCACCCACATACCAATGAACAAACGCCCTCTTCGAATACATAAGATCAAACTTATGATCAATCCTCGAAAACACCTCCGCCACACTCGTCGAGTTCGAAATCATACACACCGCCCGTTTCACCTCCGCCAAATCACCGCCGGGAACCACCGTTGGAGGTTGGTAGTTTATCCCGCACTTAAACCCCGTCGGACACCAGTCCACGAACTGAATCGTCCTTTTCGTCTTGATCGTCCCCACCGCCGCGTTCACATCCTTCGGGACGACGTCGCCCCTGTACATCAAACAACACGCCATGTATTTCCCATGGCGGGGATCGCACTTCGCCATCATCGACGACGGTTCGAACGCCGTGTTTGTGATCTCCGCGACGGATAATTGTTCGTGGTAGGCTTTCTCGGCGGAGATGACGGGGGCGTAAGAGGAGAGCATGAAGTGGATTCGAGGGTACGGGACGAGATTTGTTTGGAATTCGGTGACGTCGACGTTGAGAGCTCCATCGAATCGGAGAGAGGCGGTTAACGATGATATTACCTGGGAAATTAAACGGTTGAGATTTGTGTAGGTGGGTCGTTCGATGTCGAGAGATCGCCGGCAGATGTCGTAGATGGCTTCGTTGTCAAGGAGTACGGCGACGTCGGTGTGTTCGAGGAGAGAGTGGGTAGAGAGGACGCTGTTGTACGGCTCGACGACGGAGGTTGAGACTTGCGGTGAAGGGTACACCGTGAACCCAAGCTTTGACTTTTTTCCGTAGTCAACTGACAGGCGTTCGAGTAGAAGGGAGCCGAGACCAGAACCGGTGCCGCCGCCGACGGCGTTGAACACCAGGAAGCCTTGAAGACCGGTGCAGTTGTCAGCAAGCTTTCGGATTCGATCCAAACACAAGTCTACGATCTCTTTTCCGACTGTTGTAAGAGGAATTTAATTAATCAGTAATATGGTTATTGTATTGTGATTGTGAAAGAAAAATTTAAGAACGAGATGTTTTACTGGTGTAGTGGCCGCGGGCGAAGTTGTTCGCAGCGTCTTCTTTGCCGCTGATGAGCTGTTCAGGGTGGAAAAGTTGGCGGTATGTTCCGGTTCTGACTTCATCGATGACGGTGGGTTCGAGATCTACAAAAATGGCGCGGGGGACATGTTTGCCGGCACCTGTTTCACTGAAAAAGGTGTTGAAAGCATCATCGCCTCCTCCAATTGTCTTGTCACTTGGCATCTGGCCATCAGGCTGTCAAAACCACAACATGATCAGCATAAATCCTCTAAAGTAAAGTATATGAAATACAGAGTAACAAAAATGAAACAGATAAGGTAGGAACAGAAAGCCCTACTGAATTAGTCTCGCTTGCAAATTTATTGAACCAATTAAGAACCAACGATGGATATTAAGCGTTCAAGTATACTGGATGGCATTAAGAAATCGTAAATAGTAGCATTATATAAATCGCATGTGTCGCGACTAGCATCATCAATCTTAGAATCATAAGAACAAACAGTATGATATAAGATCGGAAACGTTGTCCCCCGATTCATATTAGCATAATATAACGAAATTCAAGGAAATAGTTGGGTGCTAAAACGAGTAACTGAGAGACAACAAATCATCATATATCGGATAAGTATCGGATCGATCTGGTAAAAATGAGTTCGAGTACAAAAGATTTACGTGGAAAATAAACGCAATCAACCAGCAAATAGATCTCAAATCGCGTTATGAACTGTAGATCAGAAGAGAGATATAAACTGAAGAAAATGGAGCAAACGGTTACCTTAATTCCATGCTCGAGGCAGTAAAGCTCCCAACAGGAGTTTCCGACCTGAATACCAGCCTGACCGATGTGAACCGAGATGCATTCCCTCATTTTCGCGTTGTTTGAAAAGAATCTGAACAGAAAAAGATCGAAATCGGGGATTTAGGGTTTTGAAAGTCGTAAGAAAGAATTTTGAAGGGCGTTTATTAAGACGCCTCTCCAGTTGATTTGAATTGTTACAATTGGATTGTGAAAAAACTGGATTTTTATTTATAGGCTCGTCTGCATGGGATTGGCGTGCCCGTGCCAGCTAAGAACATTTTAGGCAGAACTGATTTTAACTTCCACAATTAACCGTTTATATTTTCTTTAAAAAATCCATTAATATTTGTTATTGTTTTTTTTTTTAATTTATAATTCAAAGATATATATGATATTGGATTCGTTTTTCGAATTAAATATAATTTTTTTATCCAGTTTACGTGTTTTTATCATATGTGAAGATTTTCCATAGAAGTGGTCAAAATATAAACTAAGGTAGAAATGCAAAAACGAAATACTAGATTGGGCTTTTCCTTTATAATAAAGAAAACTCTATATATCATATTCAGAAAACAATAAAACATATCGAAATATGGTTTTTTTTTTTTTTTTTTTTTTTTTAGAAATAACTCCCCATATAAAAGGTTTCACTTTCACATGATCACATCCATATGGATGGACCAATTGATCATATAAGGAATGATTTATAAGGGTAATATCACCTAAGTTTTCGTAAGTACAAAAAAACATCATTTTGGTATAGGGTTAGTACATGTTATACTATTGAATTTCGCCTAGTATTTAAATATGACCCTAAGGTCACCAATCAATCAGTGAGTTGACATAATTTTTTATTACATGGTATATGTGTTGCTTTCTTGGCATTTGACTTGACATATAGGATATAGCATCTCCACAATAACAACTAACTCAAACTTATTAGAGCAAATCAAAGAAGATACTTGACCAGGGGCGAATCTAGTGCTTTAGCAATGGGGGGGGGGGGGGGTATGATGTCCCCAATTGATTCTTGGTAGAAAATTTTTTTAAATGTTAATTTGGTTGAGATGTCTTAAATACACAAAGGTTTATAAATAATGCCTCAATGGTTTTTTTGAAGAATAAAAATTCCCCCAACCAATAAAATTTTTAGATCCATACTTGACTATGTGAACTGTTGTGAGTGTGGGTACCCTTCTCGAATTTGGACATCATCCAGAGAGTCTAACCCTGGCAAAAAATTTAGGGTTTATCAAAACTCTTTGGTAAGTGTATTTAAAAAGTTTATCACCTTTTTCTTGTACATAATTGGTTGGTTATGTGAATTATTTTTAAAAAATGAAGGATCCAAAGAAGAAAATTTGTACTTTTTTGGAATGGGTAAATAAGAACCAAAGTTGGAAAATGAATGGGAGTCAAGCTCCATTGAAGTGAAGATATCGAAAACTAAAAATGATTTCAGTTTGTACAAGATGATGATGGATAAGATTTTATGAACTTTAAAGAAAAATTGGATAAATTGACTAGGAAATTGATGATCCTAAAATTTTTTGTATTGTTGTTGTTTGTTATGTTTGTAATGAAATTAACAAGCTAGTAGTTTAATGTTTTTGTAATTGTTACGAAGTAGTAGGGTAATTCCTTTTGTAATTTTAATAGTGTAAGGACCAACTATCTAAGTTATGCTTTTGAATGACGAGTGTATGGGTCCCTAAGTTTTCACAACTTCTAGATCGATCAAATATAACAGTAAATTAAGTAAGGTTTCTTTTGTCTCGCATCAGTTTTAGTAAATTTAATATTAAAATACAATAACAAAATGGAATCTAAACAATAATAATTGCTTTTAGAAAATAATGACAATTATTGTACATAAATCCAAAAAAATCGTTTTCAAAAATATATTGTAGATGTGAAAGAGTGGGACGTGTAGCCCTCGACACAACACGTGATTAATGGGTCCTTGATTTAGCTGGCATTGGATATTGTATGGTAAATAATCATGATAACTTTTGTTACAATATTTCTTAAATATTCTATTTTAAATATGAGAAAAATATGTTTTACCTAATAGGATTATAATATCATCGTAAATAAAATGAAGGGCCCAAAATATTCTATCGGTCGGATACAAGATATTATACTTGGATATAAAAATATACTAACAACAAATACCAAACTTATATGTTCTCTTTCTGTAGTCAAATGAAATCGCATACCGCTAACTTTCGTGTCATAGGAGTGCCTATTGGGCTGGGGCGATGTTAATATTGGGCCTCCGGACTCAATCGTGGATCTGATTAATGGTCTAAAAAACGACGTCGTTTTCTCTTTCAGCAATAGTCCTATCTGTGTTATGGTCATGGAAGGTGAGGGACTCCATCCTATTCAAAAACTCAGAGAAGCAATCCAATGAAGACACCAGATGAAATAGGGATTTACTTGTTTAATTGGATTAAGCAAATTGCTAGTCTAAAGTGGAATTATTGATGGTGTTCACTGATTATTGTTGTTATTAATTTTAGTTTATATTGTTGGTGGCATGGCTTTTGTAATTTACTAAATTGTTGGATTATGTGCATGATTCTTTGGTTTCACTTTTTGGTCTTTATTTTTGAATTTTTAATAATGATGTGGGTTCTATGCAATAATTATGCATTATGATTCACCTTGGTTTGGTAAACTAGTAGCTTCCTTTTCCTGTGTGGGAATTTTACCTGAGAGATAAAATCACATTGTGGGTTAACAAACATATGATATTTTGATTAAGTTACGTGCATGTCACAACAAGGATGATAAAAGCTACTTGGATTGAGTTGTCTCCTATAGCCGTCTCACTTTATGTGACTTGGTTGTGTTTTTGTTTTCCCTAAATTACTGATGGGTTTGTTATTTGGTAATGATGGTAAAGTGAAACATTAGAGGGAGGAATGAGGATGATTTTGGATTTGGGACGAGGTAATTAGGAGTGCAATTGGAAAATACATGGAAGATGGAGGTGTTATCAGAGTTATTTTCCGATAAATGCGCCATTCTCATTACCAAAACATATATAAAGAATAATGACAATAAACGGGATACATACAAAAAATACATGGGTCGACTAATATAAAGTCTATACAATATGTATACAACCGTTAACACCCCCACCCCCCATATTGAACTCAGGTGCACGATTGAATGTTCAAAATGGATCTGAAATCTAGAAATAACAAAGTAGGAAGGCCTTTGGTGGAGATGTCAGCATATTGAGATGAAGACGGGACATGAAGGACACAAATCTAACCCATATCAACGCAATCATGCACAAAATGGATGTCAATCTCAATATGTTTGGTGCAATGGTGTTGGACGAGGTTGTCGGTCATGTAAACGACACTCACATTATCACAATAGACGATGGTTGCCTTGTCTGGTAGACGATGAAGCTCACGGAGCAGATTCTAAATACAAGATGTTTCAGCAACTGCGTTCGCAACACCTCGATATTCAGCCTCAGCATGGCATCGCGAGACCGTACTTTGTCATTAAGACGACCAAGAAATAAGATTAGAGCCTAGAAATATGCAGAACCCAGATGTGGATCGACAAGTAGTTGGACAATCGGTTCGGTCAGCATCCGAATAAGTAATCAAACCCTATGAGGGAGTAGCATAGAGGGGAAGACTGAAGGTATCTGTACCCCGTAGGTACCGGAGAATGCGTTTGAGAGCAGCGAAATGAGGCTCTCGTGGGTCATGCATGTGAAGATATATCTGATGAACAACATAAGTGATGGCAGGCCGCGTGAATGTAAGATACTGTAATGCCCCGACCAAGCTGCAATATAGAGTCAGATCGGAAACAGTGTCGGTCACACCAAGTTTGGCTGCAGTCGGCCGGTGTACGCGCTGGTTTACAATGAAGCATGTTTGCCCCGCTCCAAAATCTTTAAAACATACTTCTACTGAGATAAGAACATTCACTAACGGTCATGAGAGACAGCTATGCCAAGAAAATAGTTAAGATCTCAAAGATCAGCCATGGCGAATTCACTGACTAAGGTGGTGATATGCGTTGTAACAACTCTGTAGAAGAGACAGTCTATAAAATATCATCAACATATAACAATAAATAGGTTGTATGAGATCCATGTTTATAAACAAACAGAGATGACTCACACCGACTATGTACAAACCTGATCCGCAAAATGAATTGAGCAAACTTGTAAACCATGACCGGGAGCCTATTTGAGGCCATAAAGAGATCTCTGCAACAAGCATACATGGTCAGGAAACCGCTAATCCCGAAAACCTGGTGGTTGTTGCATGTAAACAGTTTCCTATAGATGACCATAAAGAAATGCATTTTTACATCCAACTGTCAAATCAGCCAGTGTTGAGAAATAGCCAAAATAAGGACAGTGTGATTAGTGGCCAGCTTGATGATGGAGCTAAAAGTCTAATCACAGTCAATACCCGGTTGTTGAATCTTGCCATTCACAACAAGGCATGCTTTGTAGCGAGCTAAAGAGCCGTGGACATTAGGTTTCTTCTTAAAGAGCCAAATACAATTAATAATATTAGCCTCAGCAGGACACAAGACAAGAGTCCAAGTTCTGTTAGAAATAAGTGCTTGATATTCCTCATTCTTTGCATTTTGCCAGTTTGGATCCTTAAAAGCATGAACATAGGACTTAGGAATGGGGAGGAGGTATCAACATGAACATTTAATTTTTGAATGGGTTTCGAGATGTCATGACGAGAACAAGTCGCCATGGGATGATAATAAAGGGCTGTACCAGAGGAGCAAAAACAATGGAGGCTATTGCAGAGACACGAGGCTCGAGAGGAGCTACTGTCGGAGGAGTAAGTAGTGACAACAGACTCGTAAGGAGTGACTGTTGCAGAGACGGTAGGTTCGATATGGGCTACCGTCTGGGTAGTGGTGGGGGTAAGGACAACATCAGGGGATGGGTCAGCCACAGGGTTGCTAGATGAAGCGGAAGCAAAGCGTCGGTGATAGAAATAGAGGATATATGTTTGCAGCAGTAAAGGAAACTCACAGAAATGAGACTGATCTCGTCGATGTCTTAATCAAGGAACTGATAGAAAGGCGACTGAATTGGTTTCCTAGAACCAAAAGAAAGAAGGTTTCATCAAAGATGACATGTCTAGAGATGATTATTTTGTTTGTGGCAAGATCAAGGCACTGATATCCGCGATGATGAGATGGGAATCCAAGAAACACACAGGATGTGGTTCGCGGAGAAAGTTTGTGAGGTGTGACAATATATGGGTAACAGAGATAGTCGGAGTGATGTTTTGAAGGGTTGTGGAAGGGAGTGTGTTAAACAAATATACCACCATATGGAGCGCTTCCACCCAATATTTTTGTGGAATGTGAGCATGAAAAGAAGGGTCCGAATGACATTATTAATAGTGCGTAACATTTGTTCGGACTTGTCGTTTTGTTGAGAAGTGTGATGACATGATAAACAGATGTTAATGCCATGAGATGCAGAAAACTAATGGAATTTGTGTTATCATACTCCCCCCCTCCATTGTCACACTGAATCATATCGATATTGGAATGGAATTGAGTTTGAACATACTTGTGAAAATGTTGGAATTTAGGAAAAAAAACAATAGATTTGACACGTAACCGATAAAAACCCACAAAAAATGAGAAAATTTATCTAGAAAAATCACATAATATCGTATTCCACTCACACTTGAACTTGGACAAGTCCATACATCATAATGAATAAATTGAAATGGATATTTCGCAAAAAAAAAATTAGACATAATAAAAGGTAACCCAAGGTGTTTACACAATTGATACGACTGACATAGAATCCATTTATTTGATTTCCTAAGAGGGAATTAAACACTGAGATACTAAATGCTGAAAAGTTTGATGACCAAACCGCTAATGCCAAAGAGACGAGCTAATATAGACAAGAGCGTGATTAGTAGGCATTGTGAATGATAGGATAAAGGTCATCCGTACTATCACATCACTGAAGAATTGGCGTGTCTGAAAATCCTTCATAGGAAAACCAAATTCAATATTGCATTTATAATCTTTAACAAATCGACCAACATAAATTAAAATTTTGATAATATTCATTTATATTCAAAGTAATGAGAATAGAGCATTTGCGGGGAAAATACATTTGCCGACTAATATAGAGCCTATACAATAAATATAAAACGGTTAACATATAGGAATAACAATCAAATCACGTAATTATCTCCTAATTTGTTGTAATCTTGTCAATCTCTCCTAGCTTGTTGTATTTCCATGTTTATCTCTTGTATGTCCTTATTATATAACATAACGCATCTCTCAAAAGTCAAAAGTAAGTAAAGAGAATTTCTCCATTACATCTCGGCAACATACTTCCATGCATAAACAAGGTTTAGGAGTATCATTAACAATTATCTGAAAAATAAAAAATATTAAGGGACTCTGGTACCCTCCGCAACATCCAATGAAAAACCCATGATTCCATTCCATCGATTGTGTGACAAGTCACTTGATCATCAAGAAGCAAGTTTTTGAGAAAATGTTTTGTTAGTTTAGGCAAAGAATCAACCAGCATCACATTGAGCTTTTCATCGATGTCCATGAAGCCTTCATAGAGATCGTGAATGATGTGGAACCGGAAAGTTGGAAAAGAGTTGAGGTGGTTTGGAGGAGTTTTGTTAGGTTAATATCGAGTGAACTCTATGTCGGGCAAGTTTCCAGATTTCAACTTTTAACTCATGTTTTAGTCGGTTTCATCACTAAATGAAATTCTATTTTATAATCACCAATTCACCACTTGTAATAGCAATTTATAGTGTTTTATTCTTAATTTAAAGCACAATTGATCATTAGTTTATCAAGAAAAACATAAAACATGCTTAAAAGAACAAAAACAAGGCTACCAAGATAAATTGTCGAGTTAACTATTATTTATTCTTACTTGTGTTTTAGTTTTAATTTTAATTCATATTATTATAATTAGACAAAACTTCATAAATGGTCCCTGTGGTTTTTCAGAGTATCAAGTTCAGTCCCTAACTTTCAAAAACCTCAAGGATGGTCCCAATGGTTTGAAAACTTTTCATAGATAGTCCTTTTGGCTAACACCGTTTATTTAGGTCTGTTAAATGAGAACATGTGCAAGGCATGTGAGGGTAAAAACGTCTTTTACAATCCATAGGGACCATTTATGAATTTTTGTCCAAACCTTCCCCCACCCCACCTGTCTTTCCTCTCACCTGTGTTCTTTCTCTTTCCCTTTCTTGCTTCAAACCCAGAAAACCTGCAACATCTCCCACCACCAATCAACACCCCCATCGTCTTTGCTACAACATCCCCCGCCACCGATCAACACCACCACCGGTTGACACCATTACCACTGTACCAACCCAAATCTATTTTCCAGTAAAATTACAGCAAACACCCCTGTCTCTCTTTCTTTCTGATTAAACACATACATACATACACTGATGAACCAAGGGAATAAACACACATTGAATTTAAATAAATCTGAATCCATAAATACATACAAATATGTTGAATAAACCTGTAAACCCATATAATTCCATCATTTACAACTTAGAATAAATCAAATGAAATCGAAACCAAAACCACGATCAGAACTTTTATCTAGTCACATTGCCTCCCGGAATCATCTTAACCAAGCTCAAAAAAATCCAGAACAATGAGATTTAGAGAAATAAAGTAGTCCAGAAATTAGAATTTCATAACCAAGCACGAAAAACTATATCTAACCTGTACAAAACAATTGTGGATAACCAGGCGAAGAATTTCATCAAGCTGGAGCACTGTTCTCATTTCGATCATAGAGGGAGGAAGAGGGTACGATTAATCGATTGGGGCTGATTAATCGAGGGATTGGGTGGTGACGATAGAGAGGGCTACTGAACACACATTGAATTGTTCATGTTGGGGAAAGCTTATGCGTAATTTCCGACATTGTGCATCGGCAACCCTACCCTAGAAATCAAGGTGGGTCGTGAACTAAATTCCATTAATTTAGGGGGTTTGATTGAATGAAAAAACGGAGAAGATGATGGTGTTCAAGTAACAAGGAATAAAAGGAAAGACAATGGTGGTGATTCTTCAGTTGTCGCTGAAGGGAGAGAGAGGGAGGGAGAGCAAGAGGGATGGTGAGAGAGAGGGGGAGGGAGGGAGGGAGACGGGTGGGTTGGGGAGGGATTGGGTGGTGGCGATAGAGAGGGCTACCTTTGTAGCTTCAGATCAAAAAACAGAGATAGTGCATGTAGAATGGAGGCGTAGGTGTGTGAGAGAGAGAAAGAGAGAGAGGAAGGGAGACGAGTTAGGGTTGGGGAGGGTTTGCACAAAAATTCATAAATGGTCTCTCTGATTTGTAAAAGACATTTTTGCCCTTACATGCATTGCACATGTTCTCATTTAACAGACTTTAATAAACGGTGTTAGCCAAAAGGATTATCTATGAAATGTTTTCAAACCACAGGGACCATCCTTGAGGTTTTTGAAAGTTAGGGACTGAACTTGATACTATGAAAAACCACAGGGACCATTTTTGAAGTTTTGTCTTATAATTATCTTAAAAACCAATTAATTGTTTTAAAATAGTCACTTCATAGATGCTCCATCATTAAGTGAGAATAATCCTTATAAATAGTTTCTTATAGAACGATATAATATAATCTGCTACAAAATATCTTATACCTGAAAAACTCTATTTCAAATCATAAAAATAAATCACAAGATCTTAAAGCACTTGACATAAACTACGTTACGTGAACAAAAACCTAAGAACTGATCTATAAAACTTTTTCATCTAAAACACTACAAACTGCCAAATTTGCAAAATACACTATGGCACAAATTCAACTAAATCCGTCCCTACCAAAAGTTACAATTATTACAGCTACAAGAACAAAAATTGCATACATTAAAATACAATTATTTTGAAGGTGTTGTAGTATGGTCTTTGAGTAACTCCACAACTCTTCTCATGGATGGTCTATTAATGGGAAATGCCGACGTACATTGAAGTGCTACATTCAACACCTTCTCAATTTCATCATACTCAAATTCTGTAGCATTCATCTTGGGGTCGATAAGTTGATACAAGTCTCCCCAACCACCCTCACCCGATAGAGCAACATCCGTCACGTACTTCACTATGTCCTTGTTTTCAAAACATGAATCACTCGGCCTCTTACCCATCACTAGTTCCATTAACACCACCCCAAAACTATACACATCACTCTTTTCGGTCACTTTCATTGTGTATGCATATTCTGTAACACAAACCAACATTAGAACAAGACCCATATTGTTGGATGTAAGGACAACATATGACATGAAAGAACAGGTTGTACAACATTTTTTTTAGACCGGCAGACTACCACAAGATTGAAGTTTGTGGTATACGAACATTGGACAATTTGGAGTGCTTAATTATCAATCAATCACCACCAAGCTACCTTGATGATGGTTGTTTGACTACGAATCGAGACAAAAATTGCATTTTTTGTACAATCCGAAAACGCAAAACATAGAGGGAGAAAGACTAGCCTTCGATCTCTCATGTGTACAAAAGACGTGAATGCCCTCCTTATTCTCATTTCGATTATGAGTACGAGAAGGATATTCAATCTTTTTTGCATGGAAAAAGGATAAACAAAAGACTTCTCCCACCTTGTTTCACCTTTTTGGGTGGTACAAAAAACTATCAAATTTTTGTCCAATTGGCATCTGAGTCCAAGTCCAATATACATTAAACACAGTACACCTCATGATGTCATGTCGTATTGTCATGGCCTAAAGAAAAATAACAAAAACTCACCAGGTGCGATGTAGCCATAGGAACCCGCGACACGAGACATGGCTCCATCACTATCTTTCACTTCTACTTGAAAGGTCTTGGCTAGACCGAAATCCGCAACACGCGGTCTCATCTCTTCATCCAACAAAATATTATTCGACTTAACATCTCGATGCACAATAGAAGGCACACAATCATGGTGCAAATACGCTAACCCTTGAGCGGCCCCGAGAGCAATCTCGAACCGCTTACTCCAATCTAACAAATACCCGCCTTTCGGATCTACATGTAACATGTCACCTAAACTGCCATTCTCCATATACTCGTAAACCAACGCCCGAAAATCCTTCCCATCACTAGCAAACAAAAGCTTCACAATGTTCTTATGCCGAATTTGACCCAAAGTGTCCATTTCTGATTGGAATTCGGATACCGTTTCCGAACTCCGGTGAACTCCGTATAGCTTCTTGACCGCAACCGTTTGTCCGGTCTTGAGTGTCACTCTATATACCTTACCGGAACCACCGATTCCGATGACATTGCTCTCCGTTAATAACGCCATAACGTCTTGTTCTTTGAAGCCAACTCGTTGGAATGACGTGATCTTCCATAAACCTTTATTCCGCCGGAATAACTTAGCCTTGATTACAAGCCAAAGAAGTGATACGATAAGAAAGAAAGCTAATCCGGATAGAATGCCCACCACTAAATAGCTTGCGGATTTTTTCTTATGACATCGCGGGAATGGTTTAAGATCTTGACTACATAGTTTAGGGTTACCGATTAAGCTCGAAGCGTAAACTTCGGAATCTAAACCGTTTGGTATTTTGCCTTCGAGATTGTTATTTGAAAGATTCAGAATATTGAGTGTGAGTTTACTCAATGAATCTGGGATCTTGCCGGAAAGTGAATTTCCGGCAAGATCTAAATAGTTAAGCGAGGGTAAATTCCCAATTTCATTTGGGATTTCCCCGCTTAACTTGTTGTTTGAAATGTTCAAACTCGAAAGATGAGTCAAGGAGCTCACGGTATTTGGGATTTCGCCTGTGAACTCATTTGATTGAAGATTAAGCTTCTCTAACTTCTTCAAATTGGTCAAACATGCTGGGAGTGCACCGGAAAACTTATTGTTTCTTAAATCCATCACAACGATCTCCTGTAAACTGCATATCCCCGCCGGTAAGTCACCGGAGAAACCATTGCCGGAGACCAGTAACGTCTGAATATTTCTGGAATGAGAGATTGACGCAGGGATCGAGCCCTGGAATTTGTTGTTGCTAATATCAATAAATTGAAGTGCAGATGAACTCCAGAATCCTGCCGGAATCTCCCCCGATAATTCATTGTTAGATGTACGCACATAATAGATAGATTTGCAATCGCCGCATGATTCCGGGATGTTACCGGACAATTTGTTATTAAAACATATGAATTTCTGAAGCTTCTTTTTGTAACAAAGATTCCGAGGTAATGGACCTTGAAGTTGGTTGCCGGAGACATCAAACTCTTCCAAATCGGAATTTTCACCCAAAGATTCCGGCAACGAACCGGAAAACCGGTTGTTGAAGAGCTTCAACTGGGTGAGCATGGGATTTGAAGAAAGAATCGTGGGGATTTCACCTTCAAGCTGGTTGTCGTTAACAGCTAATGACTGTAGATGCAAACCGGCGAGACTGGTTGGTAATTTACCAGTGAAGTTGTTCGAAGAAGCATCGAATTGAACCAGAGAAGTTAAGTTTGCAAACACATCCGGTATCTCACCGGATAATTTGTTGTCGTAGAGCCACAGATATTCGATACTTTTCAGGCGTCCGATGCTATCTGGAATGCCGCCGGTGAGAGAGTTTGCGGTAAGATCGATACTTTTGATGGAGGAAAGATCACCGATGGAATCGGGTATTTCACCAGAGAGTTCGGTGCTTGAAATTCTGAAAGTTTCAAGTTTCTTAAGACGTCCGATACTTTCCGGCAACGGACCTGATAAACCCGGATTCTCCGGCGCTAAAAATACTCTTAACTCCGTGAGATTCGTTAAAGATTCCGGGACTGCACCGGAGAGAAAATTCCCGGTGAAGTCGATAACTTGAAGCAACAATGATTCACCAATACTCGCCGGAATCTCACCGGTAAAATTATTGTATGAAACATCAAGAACAGTCAAGTTGACAAATCTCGGCTCAAACTCCGGTAATTTCCCGACGAACGTATTGCTGGAGATATTCAAAAATGTAACATGAGAACAAAGAGAAAAAGACGCGGGAGAGATGCTACCATTGAAGTAATTATTAGCGATGCTGAGGTAACGAAGGGTCTGAATCCTACAGAAGTCCGCCGGGAAAGGTCCGGCGAGAGTGCCAAAATCTGTGAAGTCGATTGAAACAATCTCAAGAGTTTGATTATCACAAGTGACGGCAGTCCAGTTACAGGGGGTAACGGAATCGACCCAGTCGGTGAGTAAGTCATCAGGGTCTGCGAGCTGGGTGTTCTTGACGCGGAGGAGGACGGCGGCGTCTCTGGTGGAGAAAGCAGCAATGGCGAAAGTGAATGACAGAAAGAGGGAAAGAAGATGAAGGTTAAAGGGGTACGCCATTGCTGTCGTTCAGCTATGGAGACAAAATTACAGTAAAAACATCAGATTAAGAAGACGAATGGATTAGATTGAGGGAAAAAAGTGGGTTAGAGTGGTTCATCTGATTTGGGTGTGGCCCTATTTCCATGATCATGTTTGTATCTTGATTGTATACAATTTTATAAATTCATGTCTCTCTCTTGTAGAATTAGATTCCTATCGGTGTGAGTAAGAATATAATTGTTTTTTAGACATTAATAATTGATAGTTGCAATTTGAATATGAACAGTGTTGTAAGTTGTAACACACACATATGCTCCACTACAGATTTAATCTTTAATAATTATGAGAGAATGATTTAAGAGTTTGTATTTGATCCATTGGTTTCATTATTTGTTCATATTTATAGAATATTTTAAATATATTTGATCCTTTACGTGTAAAAGAACTTATTTATGATTCCATTTTATTTAGATTTGGTCTAACATGGCACATCAGTGGAGACTTTATGTTGATGTCACAAAGAAAATCATTTCAAAGCTTGCTCCCTAATTGGATGATTTTCTTTTTGTTTAAGTGTCAATGATATATCTTTTTTACAGTAAAAGGTTATGTCTGATTCAATTCGAGTAAGACCGTTTGATAATTTTAAAATTTACCTCTAACTCGATCTTAAGCCTTAAAATTTACCTATTGCTCAGTCAGCTTTAAGTATGACTGAGTCAGACATTGACCCAATCAGCTCTTACTCAATCAACAAGTATCAAACAACATCTTAATCTATTATATATTATGCATCAATTAAAACTGTATTGATATAAAAACTGAATCATACGTACTAATACTGAGAGCTGCTAATTTAATTTAGGTTTGATCCAAAACCTAGAGATGGTCAACTAATGAACTAAAATAGTAAACCATATCTTATATTAAGCACATAATCTCAAACTTATGTAGTAGGACAAATGAGCATGATGTTGTGTTACTCATTTAATTTGTGACTTTGTGTGATACGATATAATTCATGTGTTGCTCATTTTATTTGTGTAATACTATAATTCACATTACTAGACAATAATATCAAAAGCGACAACTTTACAACTAGAACTAACAAAAACTATCCATAATTGATTAATTATTACAACATTCTAGAAAGAAGAATAGCGTTGCAGCTTTAAACGCGCCATTTGATTTAAAAGTAGTTTTGCCAACATTCAAAAAATAACTAAACACCCAAACTATAATTGATATAATTTAGTTGAAAGTTCATCGACTACCATAAATCTTATGAAGTTCATCGACTACCATAAATCTTATGTATATACTTATATCAATCTTTAAAAACAATTTATTTCTTCATTTGAATGAACTTTAAGTAGCTTATTTTTCCTCTTGATGCTTCATGTATAACCATTCAACAGTTATCTTATATGATTTTATCAAGAGATTATTAGATAAAGTATGAATTTTATTTTATGGTTCTTATAAAGTAAAATCCTTTCAATTGAATGGACAAGAAAATAGTTGTTATTTGATGAGAAAGAGGGACGTTGACTGGTGTGTACATTGGGAATGACTAATGAGTCAACGAAATAAGACACCATCATGTGGTGCATTGATGCTACTGGCCAGTGGGTTTAAAAAAAAAAAGGTAAGAAAGCGTTCAAATGACACGATAGACCGGTGACCATCGCTTAAAAGCACAGGTGTTAGACTTCTAGAAGTTTAACAGCAAAATTAACTTGTAGTCTTATCATTTTATGATTTATGTTTTTTTTTTAACCGGCAAATAATGCATCTATACTGTATTCTAATCTAAACCACCTAATTCACCTAATCCCCTAGTGAGATTTGAACCCAAGACCTCAAGGAGGCCGGGCATACTCCGGTGCCGCTGAACTACAAGTTCTTTGTCAAAATCAGACTCTAGGTCCAAAAAATGGCAAGTCCAAATGGAAAACTTTTCGTGTTTTTAGTCCCAAAATCGAGAATTTACCGTGGTTTTAGTCCCTGGTCCACTTGAAAAGACAAAAATACCCTTTTAATTTGTTTTTCTATTTTTTTAATACCTATTTTAATTTTTTTAATTCTTTTAATACTTCTCTCTTTCTTATACCGTCCTTTGCGTTTCCCCCTTCTGAAACATATCCTCCCTTTCGATTCAACACAAACACGCATCCATAAGATCGGAAATCCAAAATCAAGGGCTTATGGGAGAAACGGAACTCGTCGATGGCTTTGGTAGTTCACGATTTCTAGCAGAAAGAGGGATCCAGTCGTCGGTGGCTTTGATGGTTTGTTATTTCTCGCTGTCGATTTTGTTTCAATGGAAGGACCGTCGACGGCGGCTATGGTGAACTCCGGCTACGACATAGGGTTGCGGCCTTGCGGGTCTTCAAAATCAGATCGATTTCTTGTTACTAGAGTCAAACGGTATAATGTATTGCAGTTTAATTATGTCAACGATTGCGTAATTGATGTTCGATCTTGTTGATTTCGTATTGTTGCTGAAGGAACAATACACATATCTATATGAACCGTTCGTTGATTTGCGTAATTTCAATCTAATGCAGTGTAAAGAGGGAGGGCGTAATTTCAATCTTGGGTTCGACAATTCAGGTCACACTACTTGGTGCTGCTGAGATGTGTTTGAGGGATCTTGGAACGACAGTGAAGACGGAGGGCTTGGTGATTGGAGGGGATGAAAACTGGTTTTATCAGTGGGGATAACATGGGGTTGCAGGTTCAAGAACTCAGGAGGAGAAGAGGAGGTGGATCAGTGACGATTTGGGGTTGCTCTGAAGTTTTCCTTATGGTGGTGCTAGGTTTTGGTTTCTCAAACGAAAGAAACGATGCGGTGTGTGTGTGAGAGAGAAAGAGAGAGAGAGAGAGAGAGAGAGAGAGAGAGGGTACCGGAGGGGTGGGGGTTTTTTTCATTTTTAATTTAAAAAATGGAAATATGTATTAAAAAATAAAAAACAAATTAAAAGGGCATTTTAGTCTTTTCAAGTGGGTCAGGGACCAAAAACAAGTGAAGTTTCCCATTTTGGACTTGCAATGCAATTGGGAAACTTTTTGGACCTAGAGTCCGATTTTGACAAAGCACGTGGACCATTTTTGCAGTTTTGTCTTATTATTTTGTTATTTTATAATAATATAATAATTAAAAATTTTAAATAAATTACTAGCTTTAAATATAAGAAATTGACTAAAATAACTTAATCTCATAAATGGTTACCTCAAATAGCATAAATTTAGATTGTTTTCCAAACTAGTCAAGAAAATCGCAGATAGACTATTCTCACTTGCGATTTCTTCCTCCCATCTGCGATTTGGTGTTTTGAGCATTATATAAAAAAATCGAATCCTCATTTTTTCCGCTTCAACCGTGAAATGCTCTCTCCCAATTTCCTTTCTTAACATGCGATTTCCTCATTAAAAAAATGAATTTGTTTTAGATTTATATACATTTGGCTTATGGGTCAAGCCCACCTACGAAATCGCAGCCCAGAGGGGGAAATCACATGTGCGTGAGGCAAATCGCAGGTGTTGAGTCGAGCTGGCCACCAAATTGCAGGTGGCATGAGGAAATCGTATGTGGAACTGACCACCTGCGATTTGGTTGGCTATTTTGAAAAATCAAACTAAATTTGTACTATTTTGAGAATACCCCTTATAAAATTATGTTATTTTAGTCAATTTTTTTGTTAAAACATTAGGTTTAAAATATTGGATAATTAAAATATATTAAGAAGATTTTATTTTATTTTTTATGATAAGCCTATCAAACATTAGAATAAAAAAAATTAGTTGGATTTGGGTTGGTACGATCCGGTCCACCACTTCACCTATCAAATTGGCACTTGGGTTCTCTTTTCTAGAATGGGAATCATTCTATCGGTGTGGAACTTAATAATTCGTGCTTTTGAAAATGTTGATTTAATTTATATATATTTAGTCATTACCATAAATAACTACTAGTCATTACCATAAATAACTCACGTTTCTATTTAAAATAGATCCAGTGTCGGTCAATATATTTCAGTGATAAGTATTATATCAGTTTTCTATTGTTGATTTAATTTATATATATTTAGCTTTTTAAAACAGCGTAAGATATTATTAACCAAAAGACAGAAAAGAACTAGCGTAAAAAGTACAAAGACGAAGTTAAAAGCTACAAGCAATAAAGAAGAACAACACCAAGTATGGCAATTTATTATAGTCAATTCTGCCATAAACAAGTTGGTTTTCTAATAAATTTGCGTTTAAGTGGGTGAACATATGTATCTAAATTAAGCAACCACCACAATCAACCGGTAAAACTACTTCCACGCCACCACATCGTTTGTCATATCCAATTTTGAGAGGTTGAGACTTCAAAAAAAAAAACAATTTTTTTAAAATCATAACTCAAGTTATTAATACAAAAATCTTTACAGAAAACATTATAAAATAAAAGTGAAATAAAATAATGAAGATGACGCTTTGAACTATTTCTCATTTACCATTAACAAGAAGCAATATATATATATATATATATATATATATATATATATATATATATATATATATATATATATATATATATATATATATATATATATATATATATATATATATATATATATATACACACACACACACAAAAGTGTAACCATGCACGGGTATAGCCAACCTACACATAACAAAAAGCTAACTGATTCACTAACTAAGCTAACTATAACTAGCACTTCAATACAACTCGAATATATCCCCCATGGACTCATAAAGATACTTTGAAGAGCCATATTGGATAAAATAGGTAACGATCTAGACCGGGGAAGTGGTTTAGTAAATATGTTAGGTAGTTGCTATTGAGTTCGTGTAGGCATTAATTTGATGGTGGTATCTGAAGTGTAAATCAATTTCTATATGCTTCTACCTTCATGGAAGTTGGTATGCAAGTTGAATTGAAGAATTATTGTCACAAAAGGTCAATGTTGGTCATTAGAAATAACACCAAGTCAGTATCAAACTTTAGTTGACAATATTGAAACAATGATTTGCTTCTTTAAATTCCATGAGACCAACAAATTTCCAATTAAAACACAAATTCCAGTGACGAATCTCCTTGTATCAGGGCATCATGCCCAATCAGAATGAGCACATGTTCTAAGTTAGGAAGATTGTTTAGAAGACAAAAGTAAGCCTTAACCAGGATTTTTTTTAAAGATCAGAGTAAATGAATGCAATTTGTATTCTGAATCAGATTGAAATGATAATCCTTTAGGTAATATTGGAGATTTTGATTTCTAATGGGTCAAGGTAAGGATTGAGTATCAACAATTAGTTGATCATTTTGTACTTGAGTATCAACAATTAGTTTATCACACTACAAATATTGATTTGTCTTGAATCCCGAATCAGAAAAGTATTATTAATTAAGGTAGTACAATCATTGGAAAGGGATTTACTAGTCTTAGGGATCAAACTTTCTAAAAGGACAAATATATTCATGAAAAGTGACATCACATGAGATAAAGAAATGTTTTGCTTCAAGATCAATAAGCTTATATGCTTTCATTCCAGTTAGGTAGCCAATGGATACACAACTTCAAGCTCTTTAGAAAAATTGTTCGATACACATGTAAGATAAGTAAAAAAGGAAAGACATTCAAATGACCTAAATTATGAGTATTCAGACTTAGCATAATATAACTTTTGATAAGGAGAAAGATTTCCAAGAACTTTTTCCCACGTGAAATTGATTAAAAATATAGCACAAGGAACACATACTGGCCAATATGAAGGAGGTATATTTGATTGGAAAAGTAAGACCCTTGCAACATGCAAAAAATGCTAATTTTTTTACCCAAAGACATGGTCTTTATAAAATTCTCTATGCAATAAAATTCTTGTAGAACTCCTCCATGATGGAAGAACTCTATAAAAGTCATTTCTTTAGCATTATCTGATCATAATACCTTTATTTTACAATTAGAATAAGAGGAAATCATATTGAAAATCGAGGAATGATACTTTGGACTTCTAACAAATGTTTTGATGAGATAGATTTAGGTGAACCAGGTACAATCATCCATATTGTCAAAAAATATCTATGACCATGATATGAATCAATATGATAAGGTCCTAGTATGTAACACGCTGTGTTTTAAAACCCGGGTTGAACCGGCCGGTCGAACTGGTTGGACCGTGACTCGGTGAAGAGAGCGGGTCAATTATGACCGGGTTTTTGTTAATTTCCGACTCAGATTGAACCAGCCGATTTTCTCAAAAAACCGGTTGGACCGGTGACCCGGAACCGGGTTGACCCGACGGTTGAAACAAAAAATTAGAATTTGAGCTTTAAAAACATGGTTAAAGAGTTCAAGACTCGGACTTTTAAAATTAGTTCACCGTTGAGTCAGCAAATTTAGTAAAATTTTCATATAAAACTTTGACAAAATATATTTTTTGGTACAAAAAAATGAAATTACATTGTTTATGTTTTATAAATATATAATTATGCTGAAAAATATAAAATGTATGAAAATTGTAAAAATCTGGTTGACTCGGCGGTTGAACCGGTTGACCCGTGACCCGATCACCACATCGGGTCAATTAAAAACCTGGGTTCTAAAACATTGGTAACACGTGTATTTTGGGGCTAAATGTTTTACTCTTTACGAGAATTTATTTTGAAAATCTAAATAAAATGAAATAATTAAAACAAAATAAAATAAGTACAATTAAAATAAATAAAATTATCGAGTCTAAAATTTCAAATTAATTAGAAGGTTAATTCAAGTCAAATTGAAAACTTGAAGTTTGAGGCACCAAAACCTATTGAGATCCGACAAACCATTAAAACTTTATGTTTCACATAAAAACTGTTTAAGAAAGATTGACATTATCCATTTAAAAGGGGATCCTTTCTTTGAAGTTTCTGTTGTGTGTTTTTGGTGATGTATTTTTGAAATTTTCAGATGGATCTATCGAGACTAGTTTAATCATGATGTTTTCATGCTCACAGTCACTAGTAGAAGTGTAATTTTTATTTAGCTCGTGTTCTTTGAGATTACTTGATTCCGATTTTACAAATCTTTCATTAAACTTATTAACAACTTCAACGAAATCCTTAAATTTTGGTTTTTGCTAATTAACTTAATTTTGTTGAGTGCATCCTCAAATCATTCACTAGTGATCTTCCCAAGTTGATTGAGACTTTGATCATTAATGAGTTTAGCAACTCTATATGTTAGAATTCCGATCCTTAATGATTTTTTATGTGATTAAAGTCTTTAACAATAGCTTATTTTCACATACAAGTATTCTATTTAGAAACTTTTGATTTGTTGATTCAGTCCTCATACCTAAAAGTTCAAGTGTACTTTTGTTAAAGTTAATAATAGTTCATCATGTTATCTTTAGATTTTAATGTTGTCCTAGATGACACTTTTAAATATCAATGCACAAGTAATCAAACATTTTGGTTTTCTCATTATCAAAATAATTTACACATTTTGAAACCTAATACAATATCGAAGGATCCCAATTAGAAGCTAAGCAATCCTTAGTATCATTAACTAGGTTAGCTTCAAAATACATGAGTTGTGACTTACTTCTACAATTTTATCCACCAAACACAAATTTTTGATTAATTTCTAAACATCCTCATGATCAGGATAGGAACCTTCAGCCTCCCAGTTATCATCTACAACCAACAACACTTTCGAACCATTTTGTTTCTTAAAATAAGCATTCAATCTCTTATACTTAGTTTATTAGAAACCCTCTTTGAGTAAGATGGTTTATACTTAAAATCTTTAGCAAAGTTCCTAGTTTCACCATATTAAAGGACTGGCGACTTCAAACCTTCTTTGACTTGACCTAGATAGCCTTTTTGGTATCAAAAGTTGTTGAATTGCTTAACAACGAAAGAAGATTGAGATACAACTCGAAAAACTAGAAAACTATTTGTCATCACTAACAACATCTACTCTGGTAACAACCCCATCGTCAGGTTTTTGTTCCTTAGTAACACTTTATTGTTCGTTTACATAATAGTGACATATTGAACCCTTGGAATATATATTCATGTCACATATTTTTTCTTTCCTTTGAGCTCTTGACTGTTCATGATGTGTTAGGTTTCCAAACAGCTTCACATATCCATTGACTTTATTTTCTTATTATTCTTGAGAACATCAACATGTTCTATCAATTCTCATTTAGTTAGGCAATAAACTTGTGCACCAAGACATAGTCAAACTTACCAATATTGAATTTTTTAAACCATTAATTAAAAGATTAAACATATTGAATGTGTAGGTAAGTGACTCACCTTTGCTACATTAGGTGTGCACAACATCTCCTTTGTCGTGTTGCAGCCTTATACATGATATACATCATAGGTAATACATTTCAAATGGAAGATCTGACCCAAACATGAAACTTAATCTTTCCTTTTGTGTCATCATTAAACTATTGATTCAAATGAGCCTTGGTTGTTCTTACAACATATTATGGGGTTATTGAGTTTGGTAATTGAGTAGTTGGAACAAAAGGTCCTTTATTAGTTACCTCCAACATGTTATAATCCATGGTCTCTCATACCATTAACAATGTGTTTAACCAAATAATGGAGTTGTTTTTGTTAAATGCAACACATTTGTTATTAGAGTTCAAGTGATATCAAGTAGATGAAGACATGATGACTTGATTATATAAAGAAAATAGAGTGCAATGATAATAATTTTAGAATAATAGTCTAGAACATTTCCCTAATACCAATCGTTGGTTCCGCATTGTGCAACAAATAGTAAAGTACACACAGAATATGGTGAAACTAATTTGATATATTAAAACAGCTTTGAGAACAAAATGAATGATTTGAGAGACACCTCCAATTTATAACACACTCTATTATCTCTAGATGAATAACAACAAAGTGCCTGAAATAACTATACACATAAGTGTGAATAAGACCTAGAACATAAATTATATAGATACTAGTCTAGAACGACCATAATGAACCATCCAAACATATAAATTCATATAACTAAGACCGACTTCGTCTCAAGTCTTATGTATCTCTCTTATGTATCATTCCCACTTCCTTCACTACCAACTTGTGATGCACGTGTGAGACTCCGTAGTACTCCAATCACCATGTCTCCTTTTGAGGTCTTGAATATTCTTTTATTACAAATTCTGTTCTAATACACTCTCTTTCTAATATTGTACTTTTACATTTCAAAAGAAAATAATACAACTAATAAAAGAAAAAAGCGACATGCAAGTCGCAACTTTACAAAATCAAATCATCCAAACATCACATATGCTTAGGTCTAATAGAGGCAAATTGTTGCCCGATCCATACAAGGCTTTAAAAACAAAGCAATTTAGTGACAATTCTAAATCATCACAAAAACTACATTAAAACTAAAATAAATACTAAAAAACAGTTCTAACGATGCTATTTAAAACATCACAAAAAGCTGCATTATTTTAGTTTCAATGCAACTAATTTTTTGATCAACATTGCGATTTAGACAAATACAATAGCCCCATAAGGTTTTGAAAGTGCATCTAAATGGTCCCTTATGTTTTTTCGTGTTGTCTAGGGTCTTAATCTTTATTCAACCGAGTAACTTGATTTTAGAAACCGGCTCTATTGACTTTAAAGGCAAGTCACCTTCCCGTTACAACCAAAGGAATTTGGAAGTGGAAAATCATGCCCATATCAATTTCGAAACTGTCTAACTTGAACTAGTTCTTACCTTGACTGAAAAACAAACACCACTACATCGGGAATCATTTAATATAGTCGTAATTGTATATGATAATTCAAACTAACTGCATGAACCTCCAAGTCGGCAGATATCAGACTTTCGTTTCTCAAAGCAATTGCTTAAATGGATACCAAACGCCTAGACCTCTATAAAGCCGCAACATTATACTTAAACAGACTTATAAAATCAATCATCGTCTCGAAACATATAAATGCGTAATTAAAATAGATTACAAGTATCAGTATTACCTTCGACTAATTAAACAAAAAGCATCTCCTACTTTGATTAGATGTTCGGCTGCATTGAAGTGGAATGTATGATATGCATCTCTTCCTCCAACGAAAGTTCTCTCGAACTACCGCATGTGGCTGAAACGTCCACCATACCTTCTCTCTCTAGCACTTTCTCACTCCAGAAAATAAGAAGGAGGGGGTTTCAAGGGTTTTGAAGTTGAAAGAGACTGTGTTTCTTGCTTATGTCTTTGACATCTGAATTTTTAAACGAATTGATGAAATGAAAAGAAAATGTCAGACGTGGCAATTTCTTTTGTAGATTCAGCATCACTCTTACTGGTTTGCTAGGTCACTCACCCTCGGGTGACCATTTAAACATTAATTTTCTAACATTAAGCCCCTAGGCAGCAAGAAAAAAATATAAGGGGCCATTTAGATGCACTTTCAAAACCTTATGGGGCAAAACAATCTTTATTTTTATGTTTTCATACCATTAAAACTATTCAACAATATAAACATAATAATACTAATTATAGTCTTATTAGTGTAATTTCAATGCTAAAATTATAATAATAAAATATTATAATAGGATCACAAACATTAGGGGAACAACAACCTAATCTACATTCAAGTAATTGATTTTCTTTTGCTTAAAAATATGAACAACAATGTACATGAACTACATATATAATTTACCATTGAATGTTTACAATTTATATATCATTATTATCATAAAACCAATAGACAAATGTACATGAAATTTGAACAAGGTGGCTCTGATACCACTGTTAGGTTTTGATGACAACAACAAACATAAAGACAATGAAAGAATAATAAAACAAAGTCATAAAACTCAAGAGCAGGATCACAAGCTCAACAAATCATGTTACAAAACTTAACCTAACAAGAAGGTTACAATGTATACCTTTGATCTTCAAGTAGTGGATAATCTAAGGTCCAAACTAGCACCCTTCTAATGTAGTCACACCCGAATAATGATCAAAATGACTACAATGAAACACCATCAAAACTATGGGTGCCTCCAATGGTTTCTTCAACTCCAAGAAACCTCCAACTATAAGCTCCAAGGACTTGGTTTATGCAACCTAAGAAAGAGGAGTAAGAACCAAGAAAAGGAAGAGGGTTTGAGGCTGAAAAAGTGAAGGAAAAGGGTGGATGGTGGCGACTAGAGCTTCCCTTAAGGTTTGTATGCTTAATTCACGAGCAAAGGAAAAAGGAGGGAGAATGGTCGTGGACCCCCTTGTGTTTACAACTAGGGTTTGAAACTTTTACATCAAGTTGCCTCCCATTGTTCCTTATTTTATAGATGATGCATCCCTAGTTCTTCAAGCCCACTCCATCACAGGATGTCTTATCACCTTATCAAGCCCATAAGTGATAACCTTTTTCACTTATCATCCTTAGCTTAATTACTCATTGTCCATTCCCTTGTTTCTAGTTAATTCATAGAATGAAAAATTTGTTGGATTAGGTGTCTAAGTCATGACTTATAATTTGTATTTATCTAATTAATAGAAGCAAAGTCCATTTGGGTTGCCCTCATAGCTAGAGGTTTGGGAGAAATTCCAGGAGAGAGAAAGATTGATTTATTATATGATTAATAAATCAATAGAAATAAAATAAATAGTTTATTAATATATTATGTTGATAATATATTAATTAGAAACATTATTAATTAATTAGAAATTAATCTAGAATTAATTGTAATTAATTTAGTGATTAATTTAATCAATTAAAGGTGCAGGGGCTGTTTTATAATTACTCAATAGTTGAGTGATAACTGGCCATGTTATATTATAGGTGGCGAAATTAAGGAGGGTTTATCCTTAATGCCGAAACCCTAATGCGGAGATAAAAGGCTTGGTCCAAATGATAAAAGGTTTATCTTGATTTGGGTTTATCTCTAGGGTTTTGACTGTCACCACCTGGAGGCTATAAATAGAGCTTTTCTGGCACACTAAATCCTGGGGTGTGATCTCATTTGAGGCAGGACACGTGTACTGCTTAGCTTCAATATTAAACTAAAGGTTAGTTTTTCTTATTTATTTCTTTAGTAAATTTTTCTGTTGGCCTTGATGGATTTTATTATATGTTTAAAGTTAGAAAACATAGATCCAATCTAGGTTGCATGTGAACTTAGGATTAAAGTTTATTGATTGCATAAAACCTTCCAAAATTAACAAACTAGTATGTATAATTCCACATTTAATTTATTTTGTCCTTTTAATCAATCTTTGTGTGTAACCAAAATGACCATACTATTTATAGAAATGTTTTGTACTTGTTGAGACACTAGGCATTTTTCCAATAAGTACTCGATGAAGGGTTATGATGAAGGAAAGAATGGAGATAGATGTGAAAATGGAGAAATTAGGCTTGTGGTTCTAAGCTTCTAATGATGTCGATGGTTGTAGGCTTTCGACGATGTTTTGTGGAGAATTACGATTGCAATGGAGAACTGCGATATAAACTTGCTTTTCTAGTCTAGCAAAGAGAGAAAAGAGAGAGAAAAAGGAGGGGGGTGGGGCATAAGTAGGGTGGGTGTGGTTAAAGCATGGTTTATTTTTTCTTTTCCTTTTAAATAAAATTATTTAGAAAATCTAAAAGAAATTAAAAACCGTAAAAAAGTAATTTTATATGACTCAAGGACCCACTATGAAAGATTTTTAAAGTACAAGGACATCCACGTGAAAAGAAAAGTAAGAAACTAAAATAATGACTTTTTTTAAATCACGGGGAGGTTTATGTAAAATTATCTAATATTTATTCACGACGCTACACACTTTCGTCACCAGCCAATAAAAAATCGAATACCAAAAATTACTACATCCTATTAAATCACAGGAAAAGTAAGAAAGAAGCCCTAAATTTTAAAAGAATTACAAGATTGTCAGAAAGCTAGAATGAATTAATTACAACTTTGGTCCTTGTATTTTTATTATTCAATAATTACAATTTTGGTCCTTGTAGTTTAGAGTTTATAATAATGACAGTTTTAGTACTTATAGTTTTTAATTTATGATAATTACAATTTTGACCCCTATAGTTTTTAATTTGCATAATTATAGTTTTAGTACCTATATTGTTTTAATTACTTAGCAGAATTACAATATTGCCGCTTAAGACCTAAAATGAGTTATTTATAATTTTGGTCCTTATATTTTCTATATTCAATAATTATAATCTTAGTTCCTGTAGTTTATAGTTTATAATAATTATACCTTTAGTCCCTATAGCTTTTAATTTAGGATAATTACAGTTTTGATACAAGTAGTTTTTATTTTATATAATTATTGTTTTGTTAACTATATTTTTTAATTTCCATTAATTACACTTTTGATCCTTATAAGGCCATCAAATTTAGAAGAATTACAACATTGCCACGTAAGACCTAAAATAGGTTAATTGCAATTTTGGTTCATGTACTTTTTTATTCAACAATTACGATTTCAGTCCCTATAGTTTATAGTTTATAATAATAACATTTTTATCCCTATAATTTCTAATTTAGGATAATTACAAATTTGGTTTATATAGTTTTTAATTTGCATAATTATAGTTTTGGTACCTATATTGTTTAATATGTATTAATTAGAGTTTTGGCCCTTATAATTGCTAAATACAATTTCAGTCCCTATAGTTCACAAGTTATACTAATTATAATTTCGAGCCATGTAGTTCTTAATTTCGAATAATTATAGTTTTAGTCATTGTAGTTTTTATTATGCATAATTATAATTTTTGGACCCAATATTGTTTAAGTTATAGTAATTACAGCTTCGGTCCCTATAATTTTTTTATCATAATTATAATTTTTTTTTGGAAATAGAATCTACATCTAAACAAATCTAAAGAGAAAATTTCGGTTCCGTATTTTTTAATTTGCTTTAAGTAAAACTTTGGTCTCGATAGTTTTTAATTTCAATAAGTATACTTTTGGTTACTGTAGTTTTCAATTCGCATTAATCATTGTTAAAGTATTTGTAGTTTATAAG